>JAPPVO010000032.1:160204105-160549600 GCA_030407325.1 Camellia japonica
GGTGGTGGACAGAGTTCAGCGGCGTTTGGCAGGGTGGAAGCGTCAATCTTGTCAAAAAGGGGGCGAATTACTTTGATCAAGAGTGTTTTGTCCAGCATTCCGACGTACTTTATGTCTGTGCATGTGATTCTGCGGGGAAAGTGGTTAGAGAAGCTGCAACGGAAATTTTTGTGGAGTGGGGGTAGGGAGGGTTTTTCATTATCATTTGGTTGCTTGGGAGAGGATTTGTACTTCGAAGGAGCGGGAGGGGTTTGGGTGTGCGGAAATTGGTGTGTGTTAATCGGGCTTTATTGGATAAATGGTTGTGGCGTTTTGGGGGGGAACGAGAGAGGCTATGGAAGAGGGTGGTGGGGGGGGAGGGGTTGGTGTTCGAAGAGGGTGGTTCAATCTCATTGTTGTGGTTTGTGAAAGGGAATTTGGTTGGGGGGAGAGGTGTTTTGGGAAAGGGTTCGGTTTAAAGTGGGAGGTGGAGAGTGAGTTCGCTTTTGACAAGATCAATGGTGTGATGGTTTGACTTAGGTGGCCATGTTTCCTTTGATTTTTGCTATTGCTGCTGTTTGGGGAGGAGCTGGTTGCTTCGGTTAGGGAGAAGAACAGGGAATCAGTTGGTTGGAATGTTCGTCTTCGTAGTGATATACAGGATTGGGAACTCGACCAATTAGTGGATCTTCTAGGCTTTTTTATGGATTGCACAATGTGGGGGATGGGATGGATTCTTTAGTATAGGATGTCCGGAGCTCTAAAGGGGTTTTTTTCAGTGTCCTCTTTTTATGGGTGTTTGTAGAGGGAGTTGGTGGGGTGTTTCCTTGGAAATGTATTTGGGTAAGGGATTCTCCTTCTAAGGTTGCTTTCTTTGTTTGGACAGCTGCTTTGAGGCGTATCCTTACTATTGATAATTTGATCCGGCGGCGGCATGTGTTGGTAAAGTGGTGTTGTATGTGTTGCAGTGACGCGGAAACGGTGGATCATTTGCTTTTTCATTGCCTGGTTGTGTCTAGATTTGGAATTTTCTTGTTGCTTTGTTTGGCTGAGTGTGGGTGCAACCGGGGTCTTTAATGGGAGTGTACAAAGTTGGGGTGGGGCTAGGGTGCGGAAGCGGCGCCGGAAGGCTTGGGTGCTTGCTTTCCATTGTTTGCTTTGGTTGGTTTGGTCAAAACGGAATAGGCAAGTGTTTTAGGATGAGTGTCACTCTGTTTTATGGTTAGAGAGTCGGTTGTTGATGATATTGCATAGTTGGGTTACGGGTATAGTCGATCCCAATGTTTTGGTCTTTATAGATTTTGTGTAGGGTTTGAGTAGTTAATTTTGTTTATTCCTTTTGTGGCCTGTATTATTCTTTGGATCGTGAATCTAGGTTACATTTCGTGGTCTCATTTTTGGGCAAGTTGAACATCGTGAATCTAGGTCGGTTGACTAGATGCCAAATGCAACATTTAATCAGAGAACATACTGCATTCTTTTTTTGTGTAGACTTTAGACTTTTCCAATGGTTGCTAGCATCATTACATGTGTTGGACGCAATAATGTGTTTTTGAATCCGTGTGGCTTGTGCTTTGTGGGGGAAAAAAAGTCCTGAAGATGATCTAGGGTTCTATTGTAGAAGTATCTGATTTGATGTAGAAAAACATAGATATATGATTAGTTCTGTGAATGTTTTCATGAAAATTGTGGGTTTTCATGAAAATTGTTCTCTTAAGATCTCCATAATTTTTTTCTAGTTTATTTTTGTATGGGATAAAAGAGAAGTCATATTAGTTGACTTGGGAGTTTCTCAACATTTTTGCATCTGGTTGAAATTTTAAATTTCTTTGAAGTCAGTTTTGGTTATATATGGGTACATCCTGGATTATCTTTAGGGGTACTTATGTGTAGGCGGACTTGTTGTCTAATAGGTCTTATGGAAAAATTGTCATAAAAAAAGTCGCTAATTGTGTAAGTTTTAGCGACAATATACAAAAATCATGATAAAAAAAGTCACTAATTTTTAATTTTTAGTGACATATATAACAAATTGTCACAAAAATTATTTTTAGCGACAATTTTACCAAGATTTATTTTCTATAGGACTTGATAGGAATTAAGTCCAACTATTAGGACTTATTGGTAGTTTACCTTATCTTTCTTTATATCTTGAAATATGTAACATCACAAGAAAGATTAATATCAATTCCATTGTGTCACTGAGTCATGGTTTATGCATTGCTTTAAGTTATTGGGTTGTTGAATAAGGTGTTGATGGTACAATGGGCTTGCAGATGTTCAGACAGCGGTTGTTGCTAAGGAGGCCTTGGAAGGACATTGCATATATGATGGAGGGTTTTGCAAGCTTCACATTTCATATTCACGCCACACTGATCTCAGTATAAAGGTACTGAACTATACACTTTTCATAACACAAGTTTTTTTGTAATATCTTGGAGGTTTTGTGATTTTTTTTTTTTTTAAATTTCATGAGAATGTGATGCAACATTTGTATAATATATATATATATATGCTACTTCTATGCTGTTTGTTTAAATTGGGCATTTAGCCCCATAATGTTATCTGCCTCATTCACTTGTGACAACTCAACCTCTTTTAATGCAGTAACAATACCATATGTCATCTTCATAAATCTCCAGGAACTCTACAACAGGATATTATGTTTAAGTTGGGCGTTTGGCCCCATAATGCTGCCTGCTCATTCACTTGTGACAAATCAGCCTCTTTTAATGCAGTTACGATACCATATGTCATCTTCATAAATCTCAAGGAACTCTACATCAGGATATACCTTTAATTTTGTAGTTGCTCTCTCTCTCTCTGTCTGTGGGGCCATGCACCAGTACATGGTGATGATTGTTCTTGCACAGTGCTTCATGTGGGTTAGGCACCCCCAAGAGCAAGTATACCTGGGAAACTGCACAGTTCTCAGAATGACAAGTTCACATTCTCAATTCTTGAATTATGCTTTGCTGGCCATGTCTTTGGAAAGTGTCAATTAACCTGACACGGATCTCCAGCATTTGGATCCTATACTTGAATATGCATTTTTTTCAGTAATAATATCACTTGAGTTCAATGATTCATGTTTTCTAACAACAGTGAGATGGTCCATTTCCACTTTTTTTATTTTTTTATTTATATAATTTTAAATTTTTATGTATATTGACGCAGCATTTAATCATTGGGAGCTTAATAATGATTTCAGGTCAATAATGATCGAAGCAGAGATTATACAATCCCAAATGCTCCCATGTTGAATGTTCAACCCTCGATTCTTGGTCATCAACCACTTTCAATGGGGGTCCGGGCTCTCATCATCAATACAATGGGCCCCAGTTTCCCAAGCTCCCGAAGGGCTTGCAGCACCTCAGCCTTCAGCAGGCTGGGGCACAGTGCCCCACCAGTCCATGCCAGTACAGATGATGCATAGTAACCACCACCCTTACATGAGGCCTCCAACTATGACTCCTGATATGGCTCCCGGATGATGCAGTTGCATAGCCAAAATAGGCCTACGGCATACAATGCCCCCTTATCATCATCCACAATAACAAATTTTTTTCATGAAATTCTTCTTTGTGATCTTTGTGGGGATGGCAAGCTTCAGCGATAGTGTGGAGTGTGCTTGGTCGAAGATGGATGAGTCGGGACCAAAGTTGCCTATATGGGGATCTTGTATTTTCGAAGCCTAATTTTTTTGTTTTTTTGTTTTTTAAATTGTTAAAATTTAAATTCTGAAAAGTGAGATTCAGCCAGTGAATGGCTTGAGAAACATTGTAGGTTTGCAACAATGCTTAAAACTGTCTCCATTATGGTACTGTATGATATCTTGATACCTGCCATTTTGTGACCTCTTATATAAGCTGGCTTATAAACTGCAGGTAAAGGAGCCATTATGGGTTTTGATAGGGATTCAAAAATGAAAAATTTTCCTTTTCATTTCAAATCTTTATCGAAATTTATGATCTAAGTCTTTATCGAAATTCATGATCTAAACCTGGTGTTAATATCTGAATTCTGAACTTTTGTATCCCTTTGGCTGTGAGATTTGTGGAGGAAATAACGATGGGAAAAGAGGGGGGAAAATTAGGCTGTGCTCGGTGTGGTTTTGAATGATTCCACCCCTCCATTTGAATATGATGTTTGGTTATAATTTCAAAAATTAATTTCACATCACTTTTGAAAACTCATTTTAGGCGGGATTTGAATTTTGAAATTTGGCTTACCTGGTCATCTTTTCGGACATCTGGCTGGTCGTCTAGCCGGTTGATCGGAATAGTGCATTTTTTTTTTTTTTGGACAATTGGCACATGTTATTTTTATATATTAAGAATAATGTTTTAGCGCTCGAATTCTTTCCCACCGAATCCCCTTAATGGCCAAAACGACGTCGTTTTGGCCATTTTTTTTTTCCTTCTTCTTCTTCATGCAACAGCTCTGAACAGAGGAAGAGGGAGAGAGAGAGAGAGAAAGAGAGAGGGAGAGGGAGAGGCAGGTCGCAGCTCGTGGCCGTCGCAGGGAAGAGCTCGTCGCCGTCGCAGGCTCGTCGCCGGGCTGTCGCAGCTCGTCGTCCCACCCCTCGCAGCCCTGCCTCCGCCCTCCGCCTCCGCCTCCACCCCTCGCCTCCGCCTCCACCCCGATTTATTTGGCCCCCTCCAGTCCTTCCTCCTCTCCTCTCCTTCTTCCCCCTCTCCTCCTCCTCTACCTTCTTCCTTCTTCTTCATTTTCGGGGGATTCGGGGGCTCCAAATTCGAGCCCCCTAGCACAGCCCATATATTAAATAAAAAATATTTTTTTTAATTTTTTTAAATTTTTTTGAACTTTGAATAGAAGTTTGAGTTGTGTGTTTGGTTATGAATTGTAAGTTTTTGAATAAAATATTATCTATCACATCAATTATTTCAAATTCAATTCAAAATTCTTTCAAAACTTTAACTAAATAAAATTTCATACTCAAATCATAATTCAAAACTTACAAACTTTAAAACTCTACCAAACATGACTTTAGTTTTTCTATTTTATTTCTGTCTTCAAAGATCTTAATACAGTGTTACCTTAATTTGATATTCCAAGTTGCCTCTAATTCTCTATTTATATTTGCCGAAATTTTGATTATTTTATAATGTTGATCATTTATGGGATTTTAGGGCATTAGGCTGGGTTTATGCTATGCTATGACTAGAATGGAAAACAGGTATGGCTATCAATAAAATTGAATGCTAGCTGTAATTCTCTATTTATATTTGCCTAAATTTTGATTATTTTATAATGTTTGATCATTTATGGGATTTTAGGGCATTAGGCTGGATTTATGCTATAGTTCATGAGCTTAGACTAGAATGGAAAACAGGTATGACTATGAATAAAATTGAATGCTAGCTGCAATCACAACACAAATTTAGGATTTGAAGATTATTTACATAATTTTGGAATTTTGAAAGATGCAGAATATTCAAAAAAGAAAGACTTATAAAAGTCTCTTATCCTAATTACTTTAGCTCACCTTAAGAAATAAGATTTTTATTATTTAAAAAAAGAAAGAAGTTTAACTCATATCCTCTTAACGAGAAATACAAATTCTTGTAAATTTTTTGAAAGTTTTCAAATCTATTTTTTTTAATTTTTTTTTTTGAAAAAATATAAGATTTAAACAATTTAAAATTATTTGAAAGCATGCTTTTAAAATATGAGATGAAAAAAAAATTAATATGTTTAAGATGATTTTTTAATTTTTTACAAAAAAATGTATAAAAAATAAAATAAAATAAAATAAATAAATTTTTAGTATTTGTTATTGATTTATTTATTTTTTAAAACTTTTCTATTGAGTTGCCAAATGGTCCGTTGATTTTTTTTTAAATCTTCAAAAATTCAAATTTTTTTATTTTATTTTTTTTAACAACTCACACCTTCAATCTTAGAATTGTATTTTAAAACAGCCTACTTTTAAATAGAGGTATAAGTCAAAAGTGGACCTAACTTAGCTTAGTCGTGACACAGAAATGATGTTGATTAATATGTACATATACATATATATTGAGATGAACCTAAACCGCAACGAACAACTATAACTAAACACCACACCTTAGCGCCAATTTCAATCGAGATAAGGTTTTCTCTTCACATTAAACTTTCTCTCTCTCTACTCTCACTCCTCTCTCTCTCTCTCTCTCTCTCTCTCTGTGGCTCAATTGTGTGGTTCATACGCTCAATACGGAGAGATTAGAGAGAGAGAGAGAGAGTGTGAATTCACTACCAGCAAAGAATCTTCGATAAACCCTAGGTAAGCCATGACTGCTCTTCAAGCTTCTCTCCTGTGCAAGCATTCATCACTCTCTCATTTCTATCATTCGAAACACCTTCAACTTTCTCTCTCTAACAATCGTCGCTCTTCTTCTTTCTATCTCTTTACACTTGATGATGATTCAACTTCTCTCAAGTCTCGATTTCGTCGCCACCGTCTCGTTTTCTCATGTACACTCCATCCTGAGAATGTGAATTCGAGCCCCGAATCGAAAATTTCTGATAATGATTGGATTTCGGACTTGGGAGAATCTCGAGCCAATGAAATTTCAGGCGAGAATAAGAGGATTGAGGGTGGGGATCTTCCGAGTATTGGTTCTGAGGTTGAAAGGGAGTTGAGATCGGATAATTCATTGGGGAAAGGAGATTCGAAGAGTAGGTTGCCTGTGGTGGTGTTTTTGATGGGTTTGGTGGCTGCTGCGAAGCGGCTATTGGAGAAGGTGTTGTTGTCGGATTGGTTCAATTGGTGGCCGTTTTGGAGGCAAGAGAAGAGGTTGGAAATGTTGGTTGCGGAAGCTGATGCAAATCCGAAGGACGCAACAAAGCAGAGTGCTTTGTTGGCCGAGCTCAATCAACACAGGTTAGGCTCTCTATGATCTTCAATTTGGGAATTGCTTAGTTGATTTTCTCTTGTTTTAGTTTTAAACATTATCATTATGATTTAGAGCGCAAATATCATTTTAGAATAAAAATGATAAAAAAAAATGTTCTAGATTATTAACTTTTGGATTAAAAAATAAAAATAAAAATTACATATTTGAATTTATATATTTACATCAAAATAAAAGAAAAAAACATGATTGAGGATGAAAGAAAAACAAAAAAGGAATAAAGAAAATGGAGAAAGAAAGAAAAGGAAATCAGAAGGCAACATGTGTCACGGAATATAAAAATGAAGGGAGAGTTGATCCACACTTCACGCATGAAATATGTAATTTGTTCCATGGGCAGTGCAATTTGAGTGGGTTCAGATGTGAATTAAGTGTTAGGTTTTTTTGTTTTTTTGTTTTTTTTAAATAAAGATATTTTATTACTGAGTAAGAAATACAATAGACCTCAAATCATGTACGACAAATTTGCCAAAAACAAGAAGCTCACCAAGGTGAGGAGCACTAGAACACCTCACCTAGGGGGCTACCAGCTAGGAACACACAAGATTACTCAGTGCCATATCCAAAAACAACAAACTATAGCTAGACAACTCAAATGGTGGGGAGTCTGGGGATTCTTGTCCCCCACAAACCCCATCAAGTTGGAAAAACTTGCTAGATATGTTTATATATATAAGTTTTGAGTGAGATTCCTCAGGTGATCCCATTGAGGTGAATGAAGAAGTATATAAAAATTAGATCTTGGGTCAATCTAGTCAACAAACAAAAAAATTGCACCACAAATCTCATGCAACTGTAAAACCCATAAACTTGCATCTTTAGCACTATTGAAGCATATGGATTGCAAGGAATTTATTGCCTTTTGCCTTGTTTCTGAATAAAAAATTGAAATTTTTTATAAAATTGGAATGAAATTGAGCTGAAATCATTGGAATTAAGGTTTTAATTTTGCAAATTAAGATATAATTTTTTATGATTGTGGAAATTACATTTAGTTAAGATTAAAAAAAAAAATTAATGCATAAATTCTATTGAGGTTGGTTTTATGCACTTTAACCCAGTGTAAAAAAAAAAATTTTAAAAATGCAATGACCCCACCAAAGAAAATTCCTGGAACTGTCACTGCACGCAATCCAAACTTCCAAATGAAAAGATGGTTAGATTATGGGAGTCACTCTCATTCTGAATGATTCATGCCACAAATGTACAAAAGTCAAAAGGAAAAATAAATTCTGCTAGGCCTATTGCAAACTTGTGAAATGTCTCAAATGTATAGCTTCCCACTAAATCTCCAATTCCCATCTGATAGAAAATGAGGGGGGCATATAACGTTTCAATAATGCTACAATGACAACATTTATCTACTATGTTGTGTTTACCATCTCAAATTGTGTGATGACACTCTAGATGGTAATCAAAACATGCGGATAAATGTCGTATTTTTAATATTATTTATGATATTTAGGTCAGTTATGTTTAGTGTAATTTCTTTGAGCCACAACAAAATAAAAATTTTCAAATTTTTAGGGGGCCAGCTGCCCCCTCTCAAGCTCTAGTGGCTCCGCCACTGCATAGGAATGTGATTAAGCTGGCAAAACTACATGGAAACTTAGATGAAGTAAGCCATACATAAAAGAGAAAATTTTAAAAACCAAAAAAAATGAAAAATGTAGATGGACTAAGTTGATGTTAGAGTGCTCTCTCTCTCTCTCTCTCTCTCATAGATAAAAAAAATATACATGTGAAAGTAATTTCTTTGCATTATATGGTATTTTGTGAAAAATGTGTGAGTGATTATTATTTAAAATTTTCTTCCAGTCCTGAGGCTGTGATCACGCGATTTGAACAAAGAGATCATGCAGTAGACAGTAGAGGAGTTTCAGAATATATTCGAGCTCTGGTTGCCACTAATGCCATTGCCGAATATCTTCCAGATGAGCTATCTGGAAAGCCTTCTAGTCTTCCTACATTGGTAATTAATTGTGATTCATTATTATTTCTTGTGATATATTTATTTTTCGCATGATTGGTATGTGTCAGTTTTAGCCTTGTCTTGTACAATTTGTCAGGCCTTGATCAATGTTAAAACTATGAACTTCAAGGAATATGTGAACACATGGACAACCCTCTAATGTATCAATACTGATAGTTGTAATTATTTGTGATTATCACAAGTTTTGGGGAAGCCAATTTCATACCATGTTGAATAATTAGTAATTCCATTACCAAATAATTAATTATTTGAAAATCTCTTTGTCGTGGCAACATAAATGTAGGCTTACATGAAAAATAGTGGCAACATAAATGTATCAATAATAACAAGGTTGGAGCTTTATAGTAAGTATGGTAATATATATATATATTTTTTGGTTTAATTCTCTTTTTGGTGAAAATTCCAATCAGCCTTGGTGATATGTGCGCTCAAAATCATTTATCAAAAAAAATAAAAAATAAAAATATGTGCACTCAAAATCATATGATTGTAAAAAAGTTATCACTAATAAGACTTGATAATAATATTTGATTATTTAATAATTTTTGTCTCCTGCCTTATTTAAAATAGTAATTATGATAATACAATGGCAAGTTTTTAGTCTCCCAAAATTTTTGTTAGATAGATTTTGATGGCACGCAAACTGTTGGTGCTGGTATTCCAAAATGCTGGGCACAAAACCAAGAGTTTGAAGTAACATGTATTATTAGGTCTTAAAGTTTCTGATGTTTTCTATGTCCATCTCTGTTATACCAGTCTTGGTGTCTAGGTTAGAGCTTAAGAGAGATTTTCTTCTTGCCTCCTTTGTATTTTTTTTACATTCTCTCTTATTTATTTATTTATTTTTAGTAGAATGGGTGAGGGAGGTTCATTCCTCTATAAATGTCGAGAGTGATAAATTAAAAAAAAAAAAATTTGAGGTGCTTAAGCTCCTTTTTTTGCTTGTCCAAGCTATCCCATCAAGCTTCCTTTATTTCATTGCATATTTTTGCCTCTATTATTATTTCTTAGATTGGTTTTTCTCACTTATTGGTTCAGATATTTTCATCTTTGTTAGTAGTGTTTTTTTAAGGTTATATTGGAATCATTGTTAGCATGTTTGTAAGCTATAGTCTATAGAGTTTATATTAATGTTGTAGTTTTGCCACTAATTGTAAAAATTACATATAGTTGGAAGAGTTGAAGCAGCGTGCATCAGGAAACATAGATGAGCCTTTCTGAGTCCCGGCATATCTGAGAAGCAGCCATTGCATGTGATGATGGTAAGGACTAAGGAGTTATATGAAATCTAGTCCTATTTCTTTTCATATACGAAGATTTGCGTCTTATACTAATGTGGCCTGGCATAATCTGTGGTTGTGCAATTGAAGATTGATAATCATATATTTTGTCTCACCATTTTATTTACTGGGGAATTTTTGTGTCTCTTTGTTTTTGAATCTTACCATATGTTGTTTTCTCTGTTAGGTTGATCCTAAAGTGCCGAATAGATCGTCGCGCTTTGCACAAGAGCTCATCTCAACAATCTTGTTCACTGTTGCTGTTGGTTTAGTGTGGTATGGGCTTTTCTTTCATCTACTGTAAATTTATATACAAACTTTTTGTGTTTCTCTCTAGGTGTTAATAGATTTCATTTCATTTATGTGTCATGTCTATATAAAAATATCTTTTTCTTATTTTAAAGGGTAATTATCAAATAAGTCCTATGTTTTCCTTAAAATTTCTATCGAGTCCTATTAATACTATGGTTAGAGGGTTGATTCGTGTGTTAATAGGACAGAATGGAAATTTCATGAGGAAAGTAGGACTTATTTAATTTTTTTTTTTCTCCTATTTTTAATTCAGAGAATCATGTTTTATTGAATACCCTAAAGTTAAGACAAAAAGGTTCAAAGAGAGATGAAGGGCTTGATTATTGAACACCACTTCCTCTCACTTATGTGGAATACACTGTTTGAGAGAATATTTGCTGCTTATATCCTTTTGCGATTATTTTGAAATACTGATTCTTCTTTCAGGTTACTGGGTGCTGCAGCACTTCAGAAATATATTAGTAGCTTGGGCGGGATAGGAACTTCGGGCATGGGCTCAAGTTCTTCTTATTCCCCAAAGGAACTGAATAAGAGATTATGCCTGAGAAGGTAGGGTTTATGGTTGTGTGTCTATAATGCTCCAGTCTTTAATGACTGCTGGCCATGAGATGTCAACTGTCCTCATTATATTGTTTATTCCATGTTGAAGGGGACATACTAGTTTAGGCTAAATTTGGATTTTCAGTGTTTTGCAGGAAGTAACAACTGTATATGAGAGGTTGAAGTTAGACTAAGGCCTTGTTTGGGAAGACTAAATAAGTGCACTTTTTGTCTTTTTGGACAAAAAAATTGTGGTTGAAAATATGGATGTTTGGGTTAACTTTTTGACTTTTTATGGAAAATGTGTAATAAAAAATTGTGAAAATTGGTTTTTAGAGGAAATTTGAATTGGGAGTTGTGCAGCCGTAATTGTTGACTTTTGGTGAATAGTGTTAACTTTTTAACTTTTTGAGTAACTTTTTGACTTTTTGGATTATTTGGGAATACCCAAACTTGGCCTAAAATTAAACTGAATAAGAAGATTTTCAGCAAAGGGGAACTATAATCATATGGCATACAATTCTATGTTTCCTCACTTATAACAGTTTGTCTACATTTCCTCAAGATTCATGAATACTATTGCGTAATGTGAAAGGAGCAATTGATGAAGTTACATGTATGAGAGTTGTCAAGGTTCATTGCTTTGCACAATTTATTGCTTGAAATTATTGAAAGCATAGAGTCCTGCATGGGACTGCATTCTAATATGCAGATACCGCACCCTGAATATGCAAGTATTAAAATCTTTCAGTCTGGATTTTGAAATGCATTTGACAACATACCTAGAATCACACTTGTTGACACTGTTTACTATTTTACTTTATTGAGTATCACTAATCACTTATTCCATATAGTGTTGTACATGTTTCATGTAATTTGGAGTATAGTTTTATCCTATGTCTCAAATTTATTATATTCATTCGCCATAACGGATAATTTTTGTTGTTCAAATTAACTAGTCATAGTTTGCGTAAGTAGTCCTGATGAATTGGTTTCACTGCAGAACGTTAAACATTTAAGGATGTTAAAGGCTGTGATGATGCTAAACAAGAGCTTGAGGAGGTAGTAGAGTACTAAAAACCCAACAAAGTTCACCCGACTTGGGGGGAAGTTGCCTAAGGTTTGTTATGATGTTTTGTCATTTGGAAATATATTTACTTGCTTCAAATGGTCCTCTTATGTATGTAATCTCTTCAAAATGTCATCCTTTCCTAGTGGAGCACTTGGTGAGTGATCAACTTCTGTAGGTAGTTCTTGATGCGTATGTATGTAGATCTGTGTACTTGGCAAATCAGATACTTGCAAAAGTACACATCTAACAGCTCACAATTCTACGGTTGACATGATTTCTCATGTTATATGATATCTAACTGTTTCTTGAATTTGGTTTTCCTTGTCTTTAGTGTTCAATTGTCATGGATTAATTTTTTTGGCAGCATCCTGTTGAATGCCAAGCCTGTGTACTTTGCTAAAATTATTGTACTTTTTAATTTACTTAGTTTGTTCAGTGTTTTACTGCAAGTATGATACATAAATTTGCAGGGAATTCTTTTGACTGGAGCACCTGGAACAGGCAAAACTCTTCTTGCAAAGGTAAGGTGTTGGATATTCTTACAATGGTTCTTAACATGTTTTGTGGGCTTACTGTAGGTATTTAACTGGTTGACCTTTTGATAAGCTGCTAGGGATCAGGGTTAATATCCATGTTTCTGTTTTTTATTTACGATCCTTGATGCCATGATTGGTGAATACGATATTGCAATTTGCATGATATTTTTTTTTCGATACAGCGGAAATGAATTTTGCATGATATTCAATTTGAAGTTTTGCAGTCACTAAATTCAGTTCTACTGTGTCCATGGATCTTCTGCAGTGCTCTGCAGTTATGAACTATAGGTCTGAATTGAATCTTTAACAATTGGATAATTTGTGATTTTAGTACAAGTTGGTTCTCCTTTTAAACCTTACTCTCCTCGATAAAATAGGCATATATGGAACAACAGCATATTTGTATCCATTGGGAAGAACTGTCGGAAATTTCCTTTAATTCTTTTGTTACAGGCATTCTTCTTCGATTTTATTTTGTAATTAATAGGTGCAAACCCATGCATGAACCAATCAGGACTGTTATTTATCTTTCTAATGGTGTGATTAAAATGTCATTTATCAGCAATGAATTTCTGTGTTTATGGCTTGCTTTATCATTTTCGGTGATGGTGGAAGTTCTAACATTCTGTGAATAGTACCGTGCCAAATTTATGTGCCTCTGTTTCTAACAGTCCATTTGGTACAAGGGTGGAGTGTGAGGAAGGAAAGGGAAGAAATGAAGGGAGTTACCCTTGTTTGTTCGGAAGGAGAAGGGGGGGGGGGGGGGTTGGCGTGTGGGTGGTTGGGTGGGGCACCATTCTCTTTCTGCCAAAAGTGAGTAGAAAGGAGGGGGTGAAGGAAGGAAACTTGTTAATAGTATTTTTGCCCTTAATTTTTTTTTTTTAATGTGTGAGATCCTTCTTTCTTTCGGCTCAACAAACCAAAAGGAGGAAAGGACATGTTCTGTTCCCCAGTAGTAACTTGTTATTGCTCCCATCTTCCCTTCAATTTTCATCACTTGTATCAAATGGGTACATTTATATACTTCTGACTCTGGTGAATGCATCTGGAACTTTGAAGGCTATTGCTGGGAAGCTGGGGTACCTTTCTTCTACAGAGCAGGTTCTGAATTTGAGGAGATGTAAGTAATCCATTTTGCTACTATATATATTGATTGCCACCTCAAGGAATAACAATGTAGGGAAACAAAGATATTTGCATTTTTTTTTTTTGCTGATTTGTGATAAGAATCTTCAAGTTATTGTTACACAAAATACCACTTCCTATCGGATTACTCTGTTACCTTGTAGCTAAAAATTGTGAAGATATAGAAAAAAGCCTTGCCCCTTCCCAAGGATGACAACAACCCAAGAGGAAACTATTGTATGAAACTAATTTACATGGCACTCTAGATATTTATAAGTTTGGAAATAAAGTGATGATGAACTCTCTGTCTGTTTCTGAGAAGATTAAGATGCTTGTTTTTCTAAAAGGTCTTACTTCATTAACTTTTGCATACATTTTATTATGCCTCTATTTTCAAATAGTGTGAAGGCAAGTAGTAGCAATTTCAGAATCAAGTGACAATGTTAGAGGGAATGGATTTTTGTCTATTTTCTTATCATTTAAAGTATTTTCATATGCAAGCTAGTCATCAGTTGGGGTTTGAACTAAGAGTTACTAATCTACTATTTTAGGTTTTCTAGACAGTGTATAGCTTCAGGCTGAAGTACTTGTCATGTTTCTTTTCTCTGCTAGGTTTGTTGGTGTTGGAGCTCGACGTGTAAGATCCTTATTCCAAGCAGCTAAGAAGAAGGTTTGTTAGTGCAACTGCTGCAATCTTTTGTGATGGTTCCAATCAGAAACGATAAATATTTTATTACTCTTAAATGAATAATCGTGGCGATGACTGTTTCTGCATTACTTATAAATGTTGTGATTCTTGTGCCTATTATATGTTGCACATATTCGCAAACATACTTGTATCAGTATGTTTTCTGTCCTTGCTCATGTAACTGTATTGTGCTAGAGATTTAATTTCTCAAAGAGAATTGAAGATTCGACTGGTTTGAACAAAATGAAAAGAAAAAATATGAGAAACTACAACCAAGACACGATGGTGCTAGGATAGGAAATAGAAAAACTTTAACAAATGTTTATATATGTGATGCCTTTCAACCCAGTCCATGACTTGAGTCACTTGCTAATACCTGAATATGTTGTGTCTGATAGATCTAAAAGATAAAAGTGAAATTGGTGCAAATAAATTCTCTATTTTGGCAGCACCACGCTTGATGTAATTCTTCATTTGATTCTCTACTTAAATTGTTGGTTGATATTGCAATTTGGTGGCATTTCAACTTTGCTGTCGGCAAGTTTATTTTCAATCCTCCATCAACCACTTCATCTATCTTTTTCAAACCCTCAACCTCAATAGATGTACATGGAAGCCATAATCGCATCAACCCACCACCACCTATTGGCAGCAGCCACCATCCTCGCAAAGCTAGGACTATCCTTTATTCATCTTAATATTTATGTGATTTATGTCTCTGCTGATATAAGCCATTTTGATCAAAGGCTATGAAGGGGGCACTTCCTTGAGTGATTGAGCTGTTCTTCCAGAAAACTGTGACTGAGAAACAATGTAAGGAGAAAAAGGAGAACAGATGATTGCTTATATGTAATTTCTGGTGTCTGGGGGTAGGCATGTAAAAAGGACCTGAGGCTTGTGAGCTGGCTCGGATCCCCGAGCTGACCTATTTTTGGAAAATAATCGAAAATTTGAGGGCCATGCAAAAGCCCAGTTCAAGCCTGGTTTAGGCTTGATCTTAGTTGCATGAAGCGGAAGTAGGGGGGCCAGGGGACATAGAAGAGTTTAAGGTTGTAGAGAGGCCTATGGGAGCAGTTACATATTTTAGATCGTCATTATACTTGAGACAAAGAAAGAAGAAGACACTTAAAAGTTCGCTGAACACTTCACATGGAAAAATGAGCACTGTGGCTGAGAAACTTCCTCCTGGCCCCATATTATTTCAAAAATTGCCATTTAAGAATATGGGTCAACGCTTTAGACCTTCATTATACTTTGAAATGCTGCCATGATTCCTACTTGCGACACTTGATATAAGCACTACCCATTTGCTAAACTTTCAGATGTCATAACGTAACTATGTGGTTGAAGGTTCCTTTTTATTTGATTGATTCTGAATGTTTAATAAACAATTCAGAAGATATTGTAAGGGTTGGCATCCTTTTTTATTTGAGTCGAACAAAAAATGAATGCGTCTTGTTTATATATAAAGAAACCAATGATGTGCTCAACAGTTTCACATGTTGAGAAAGTGAGTGATGCTGAATCTTTTCTTTTTCTTTTTTTCTTTTTTACCCCAGGATCTGTCCCCAATTCTTAACATTTGTATGTTTTAGAAAGAAACTTACTGATTTTCACATTTACTTATTACTGCTTTAATAGGCTCCTTGCATCATTTTCATTGATGAAATTGATGCTGTTGGCTCCACACGGAAGCAATGGGAAGGCCATACAAAGAAAACGTTGCATCAGTTACTCGTTGAAATGGATGGTTTGAAAAGAATGAGGTACATATGGATAAGATTGTTATATTAAAGCAATGAATATCTTTCATGCATTTTTAATATAAAGATTAACTTTCTTTTAGGGCATAATTTTGATGGCTGCAACCAACTTGCCTGATATACTTGATCCAGCTTTGACAAGGCCTGGTAGATTTGACAGACATGTAAGTTCTTTGATGATGCATAGAAACTGTGTGGTCTAATGAATGATATTGTTTAGGAATTCATGTTCTTATTTTGAAAAATATTTGCAGAAACTTGAGGAAGTCTATTTAGTAATGAGCCCCAATTTGGAGTTTTTCTTGAGATCTATCTGTTATCAGTCTAAGCAAGTAAAAATTCTGTTGTATCTTAAGGGTGAATATTAACAAGAACTCGTTTCTAGATTGTTGTTCCTAATCCAGATGTGCGGGGTCGCCAAGAGATATTGGAGCTCTATCTACAAGATAAACCATTGGCTGATAATGTAGATGTGAAAGCAATTGCTCGTGGTACACCAGGGTTCAATGGGGCAGGTACATCTTTTTTGTCCTCTTGGATATGCAAACCAGAATTTTCCCTAGATGTGTCACCAATCAAACTGTTTCTACTAGGAATGGTGTGAGATGTGGTAGGACCTGCTTCATCTTCTTCTCTCGTTTAAATTTCTTCTCAAACAGATTTGGCAAATTTAGTAAATATTGCTGCCATTAAGGCTGCTGTTGAAGGTGCTGAGAAGCTAACAGCAGCAGAGTTGGAGTTTGCAAAAGACAGGATAATTATGGGTACAGAGCGGAAAACAATGTTCATTTCGGAAGAGTCTAAGAAGGTAGGCATGTCATTAATGTGGAAATCTAGCATTAAGAGTTGAATGTGACTAGCTTGGCTTGATGTTTTGTTTCATTGTTGTGAAGTCACATCTTCGGTCCTCAACACTTCTCTCCTTTACCATTTTTTTTTAAAAAAATTCTTTTTTATAAGTAGGCTTCTATTGGTGGCCTTATCTGGGATTCTGATGACTGCCTTTTGGTGTGTAGAATCTCTCCAGTTGTGCAGTTGGGGTTCTCATGGCTCATTCTTATTAAAGGATGAGGCTAGCAAAGCAAGTTTGCATATGCAAACATGCTTTCTAGCCGTTGAATAATGATGGATTTTGGGGATATGAGTTAAAACTTAAATGGATGGAAGAGTAACTCCATTGGTGAGCTGGTAGCCACCTAATCAATAAAGAGAGAAAATTGGGTTTCACTGGGACTCTGGGAGTTCAAAGCAAGTTTTGTTTGATCCTAACTAGTATTCTTGTTCTGGTAGGGATCATTTCACATTGCATCCCATTCCCCAAGGGTTTGTTTGCATTGGAATTGAAGGTTTGAACCCTTTCATCAAACTTTCCAGCAAACATATTCCTATAATCAATTGTACATACATCATGTATATTTGCCAAAATATATGTGAATGTTTATAGGAAAACTAGAAGTAATCTTTCTGTCACAAGAAGACAAATTCCAATAAAAAAACCAACAAGGAGAGAATCCATATAGTTTATGTTTCAAAGAGTCATGTTTATAGGCATATATATTTATTTCTGCCATTGTGCTTAGGCAATGAAGTTTATTGACATAACATCTACAATTGGATTTAAAAAAGCTTAGACCTTGGGCAATTTGGTGAAGAAAAAACTACTCGAATAGTCTGTTAGGCCAAAATTAAACCATGGAAATGAGATTAAGAGTCTGATCTCAATAATTAAGGTAAAATGTAGTGCAACAAATTAGATGTCGACTAGAGTTGGTTAGGATCACTTGAACTTTGACTTTTCATTTATGATATGGATTTCCCGACTTTCCCTGTTCACATGTTACTTGCACCCTAATATACTGCATTTGAAGGTTTACTTTTCGGTTTTGTTAAACTCTTCTGTTCAGAGTTATTCACAGCATTGATATTGTGGTTGACGTTGCCTTTTTCAGCTCACTGCATATCATGAGAGTGGACACGCAATTGTAGCCTTGAATATGGTGCACATCCAATTCACAAAGCAACGATCATGCCACGTGGATCTGCTTTGGGAATGGTTACACAACTCCCTTCAAGTGATGAGACATCAATTAGCAAGAAGCAGTTGTTAGCACGTCTTGATGTTTGCATGGGAGGAAGAGCTGCAGAAGAGCTTATCTTTGGTCAGGACTATATCACTACTGGAGCGAGTAGTGATCTTCAGACGGCTACAGAGCTTGCCCAATACATGGTATTTGTTGTTTCTTCAAAAAATCGTTTTCTTTATTCTTTTCTTTTTTAAAATTTAAAACCTGGTGGCTCATTATTTGGGAAAACAAGTTCTTATATATGTAAATGGGAGTTACCAGTTACTGTAAGAGTATGCTAATGTGAAATGGAAATTCCTAGAGTTCCTGGTAAATTCTTAATTGTCTAGTAACCATCTATGAATTTACGGATAGCTTCTTTATTCTAATCAATGATGCTATGGCATTGATTTGATCTGCAAGGTATCCGCTTGTGGGATGAGTGACACAATTGGGCCAGTTCATATCAAAGAGCGACCAGGTTCAGAAATGCAATCACGCATTGATGCGAAGTATGTTTTTGAAATTTGCATTTCTATCGCCGAAGTAGTTTTTGGAATCTGCATTTGTATTATGATATAGTTCTGGGCCTTACTGTTTTTGCGGGTTGTGCAGGTGGTGAAACTTCTAAGAGAAGCATATGATCGCGTGAAATCCTTGCTAAAGAAGGTTTGTCTGTGAATCTCCATAAAATCATAGATTGCGATGATAAAGGAAAAGCTTAGAAAATTAAAAACAGATACTTGATTCGTCTTCTTGATCAAGTCCTAGTTTCCAGAAGACTAGATTATCTATTTGCTTTGCAGAAGATCTATATTTATCTTTATGGTCTAGATAGTGGTCCTCTTATTGGTGTCTTTCATCATACCGTCTCTGATCTTCCTTTTCACCCTATTTACCTTACATCTGATGATCCTATTCTATCATCTTGTGCTTTTGTTTATTCTCAAATCCCGAGCCTAACTAACTACAACTTTCTGACAATTTTCCCAGCACGAGAAAGCATTACATGCATTGGCAAATGCGCTTTTGGAGTACGAGACAGTAAGTGCAGAAGAAATCAAGCGAATTCTTCTTCCTTATGGGGAGGGACGGTTGCCGGAGCAGCAACAACAACAGCAACAGGAGGAAGAGGAACTTGCATTGGCTTGAGAGGCTGGATTTATACTTGTGTAAATCTTACCCTGCTAAGGTGGGGAGCTCTGTACAGTGTATACATAGCACAACACGTAAATATAGAATCCTATGATATGTTTTTCTTGTTGTAACATGTCATAGGATTTTCTGTACAAACAAACACCTCTGATGTAATCTTGTGCCCCACATTAAGAATTTTATTTGAAAACACCATCTTTCATTTGAACTAAAGCCCCATTTCTTTTTTTTTTTTTTTTTGGGTAGGAATAGATCAATTAGTTCATGTAGTTGTTGAATTATCATGAAAAAAAGATAGAGAAAAACTACTCTAAAGTATATACATATAAGTATATTTTGCACTAACATACTTGGGACATGTAGTTGTTGAATTGTCATTTTTTTTGTGTGGCAGTTGTGTCCTTTCATTATCTTTTTAGGTAATAAGAAAGTAAGTTGTGTCCTTTCATTATCGACTAGGCACATGGTGGTAATTTGATAAGTCAGAAGTACTATTAGATAAAGCTTATAAAAATAATAAATTTAAAGTCACATAATTTTATTATATAATATATTTATAAAACGTATTTGCAAAATATAAAAATTATGTAATTATGATTTCATCAACAAATGGGCAATTATGGTAGTTCAATTAATGACCATCAAAACACAAGAAAGGAATATTTTTCTTATTTCATTTTCTTACTGCACAAAAAATAATAATAATAATTTATATTAATAAATACACATTAAACTTTTACTCTGTCTCTGATTAAAAAAAATTGATAAAAAATCAATTTATATGTAATATTTTCAAAAATCTAAATTTTGATTCATCTCTTTCCCTTTTCTTTTGTTTTTTTGTTTTTTTTTTCCAATCTATATTCAGATGCAAGATTCCAATACAAATGACATCTTAACCCCTAGCCAAACAATAAAAAAAATGCAAAAGTTGAAAACACAAAATATTAAAATAAGAATAATAAATGAGGAGTGATTGTAACAACTACAAGCAAGGTACCCACAAGACAAGAAATTCAGCTCAGACAAGTTGCAGGTTTAAAATAAAAAATTAATAATAAACAAATTTGTCTAAAATGAAGAGCATTGTTCAATTAAACTAAAACAAAATTGCCAAAGGGTACAGCCAACAGCCAGCTTGTCCTCCTAGTTCCTTTCATTTATTTTAATTTTTTTCCCCTTCAGATTCCCACCTCCTAATTGTGGTTATATCCCAACTGCTAAAGTTAAATATATTATTATTGTGGTTATATCCCAACTGCCAAAGAGTTGAATTGCCACCATATCTGTACAATAAAATACAGAATGAGACACAAATGTTTCATAAAGAATGGGTCTTACATGAATGAACACAGATATTTCACAAGGAATAAGTTTCACATGTGAACCTCGCATCATGTGAGACACATTTTTTATGAGACATCTGTGTTTCATTCTATGTTTTGTATATATGCACTTAGTACTGCTGCTATCAATATCATAGAAAACCGCTATCCTATCTTACGTGTCCATATTTATGTACATTTATGGCCTAATATGATTGTTTGTTTCGGTATTTAAATATAATAGTTTAAGTTTTTATCTTGACACTCTCTTCGGATGGTATATTCTTATATAAAGGAATATTGAGTCTCACGAGAAAGGGTGAGATATAAAATGAAGGAAACTTCAATTTACACATCTAACACAATTTTTTTATTTTATTTATATATATTTTTTCTCAATTCACACCACTAAAGTTTCTATAATCATCTTCATCATTCATCCTCAAACCTTGACCCTAAATTCACTGACCATTACCAGCTTCCTAGCTTCATCACCACCTTTTCTTTAGCTCCCCTCACTTTCTTGCCGCCCTCCTTCCTCAATCTACCAATTCGAAGGTAGGAAAGATGAGGAAGGGTGAGAAAGGCTAGGAGAGGTATGCGAAGGTGAGGAAGGGTGAGGGAAGGTAGCACAAAGGTGAAGGAATGAGTTAGGGGCTGGTGGGGCACGGTGGCTAAGGTTTACAATGGCAACCAACAGTGGTGAGGCTAAAGCGGTATGTGTCCTTAATGGTTATTTTTGTGAGGGATAGAATTGTAATTAAAAAATATATGGAGAATAATGTCTAGTAACATAATATATGGTGTACAAATAGAATTTTCCAAAATGAAGAGACTAAGAGAAAGGGTGATTCTATTTACACACCACCAAATCTTTTAGTACACACTATTTTCTCAATACACACCACACACATTTTTTATTTTTTGATTTCTTCTCACTTCACACCATCAATTTTCAAAAAATCCTAAATTACCCTCATCTTCTTCAACTCTCCATCCCAAACTCTAACTTAATACTAACCCTAACCATCACCGCCGGCTACCACTCCCTCTCTAACCACCTACTTTCTCACACCACCAAACATCGGCCGCCACTCCTCCTTAGCTCATCACTTCCGACAACCCCCTTAAACCTCATTTCCTTCTGATGAATCTACATCACCACTACTGCTCTTCGTCATTGCCCTCTCTCTTAACCCTATTGTTCATCGCCATCATCCTCTTCACCACCGCTAACCTTCGTCTCTTGATCCCCAATTACAACTGCCATCTCCAGTTACCAAAACAATGGCAACTTAACCATCGCAACCAACTCACTTCTCCATCGTCATCACAATTCGTCTCCCCACCCCTTCCATCATAACCTAACTCTTGTCCACTGCATGAAAAGATAAAGGGAGAGAAAGAGAGAAAAACCTAGGGTTTTCAAATCTCGGACGAATGTGCAAGTTGTAGCGGTGATGGTGGAGAAGGGAGGCGCGAAAGATAAAGGCTGGAAGAAGAAGAAGAAGAAGAAGAAGAGAGAAAGAGAGAGGAGATTGAGAGTTGCTGGAGAATGAGGAGTTAGTGCGACGGGTTGGGAAAGGTGTTAGCGATGGTTGGTTGATGGTGTGGCTAGAGGGGAGGTCTATTGGTGGATTTGATTTTAGGGTTTTTGTCCAAAATGGTAATTTCAATCAAGGACTCAATGATAATTAAAAAAAATAGACAATTATGTGTTATGAGAATAATGATGATGTCTAAATAGAATTACCCTCAAAGAAGCCTAAATTAAGGAGTTAAAAGACAAAAATACCTTTATATTTGATCATTATAGTCATTACACTACATAGCCTCGTTTGGTGTAATTGTTAAAACAAATTATAGATTATAACTTAACAGATTATAGATTATGACTTTAATCAGAAACTGTTAATCTGTTTAGTGTAGTTATTGGATTATAGATTTAAGTTGCTGAGTAGTGTTTGTTAAATAAACTGTGAAGTAACTTTTTAATTAATTTTATTTTTTTGTTATTCACTACTTGTCTACATTTCTCATAAAAAATAATAACAATAATAATAATAATAATAATAATTTATAGTCCATTTGGGTCTTTTTTTTATTTAAAAAATAAAAAAATAAAAATCTAAGTGTATAACCGTAAATTAAAATGTCCAGAACAGAAACTGATAATCTGAAGCAAGGGGTGAATAGCTTCTCAGAATCAACTTTTTTGAGTTAAAATAAATTATTATAATCAGAAACTGTTTGAAATAAGTTTAACGAAACAGTCCAAAATAATTTTTCCAAAACTAAAAGTTATAAGTTAACTCAAAAACACCCAAATAAACACCCTCATAATTCATGTCTAATAATTCTAAACAACCACGAAATATGATACTAATCCCCTCCAAATCCGAGGACATTTCAAACATAAAATAGAATACAAAATCTCAAGGGATCGGTAATGCCAAATTCTCCAAACTAATAGTCTTATATAAACTATGAAGCACGGGTACAAATATGAGTACTAGTATTGGTACGATACGTGTACGTTAATACAGTAAAATAAAATAAAGTAAAAGGCATGGATACATCTTGGTACGCTTGTAAAAAAAATTTATTTTTAATTTAGAATAATGTAAAAATTAATTAAATGATTTAATTTGTTAAGGTCTAACACACAATTAACATTTGATGCCAAAAATAAAGGTATAAATCAAAATTAAATGTCAATATATTAAATAACTTACAAATCATCATTTAATTTTAAAATCATACTAAGCATAAAACAAAAAAAAAAACAAAACAAAAAAAATTCTAGTGAAAGGAGTTTTATCTCTGTAATAGAAGAAAATATTGTTTCAACTGAGATACGGTACGACTTGGGTATATACTAGGTCGTCTAGGTACGCCAAAAATTAAAAAGAAAAACAATTTGGGTACATATCTCGCAGACGTATGCAGAAGTACCATACGAAATATCATACACCAATAAATATCCGGTATGGATACGACATATTTTTCAAAATACAATGCTTCATAGCATATAAATCAATCCAACGACACAAACATTGTCGGCCACGACAAGAGAAGAACACGGAAGATAAGACAATCTACACCTACAAATCCCTTTGTGCATATAGTACACGTAAAGAAGACTCATATTTGACATGAGATGTAGTCCATAAAGTATCCAATAGCATTTGAAGCAAGTGAATTCACAGACAAGTTCTAGCAATTTCTAGCAGTGCAAAAAATATTGCAAGCTTTTCTTCTCTATAATGACTCACAGCTACCTTATAGGTTTACTTTTCCCCCCCACATACATCAATAGCAACAGAAGCTAAAACGACAACAACAAAAAAAAAAAAAAAAAAAAAAACTTACAAACACCAACTCTTTCTGCGATTCTGCGATATGGTATATTTACACCTATAAAGCATGATAAACCACCACGGCCAAAACCCAAAAGATCAGATAGAAAGACAACCTAGGGCTTCTTTCATTTTCACCTTTCATTCATGGTGGGGTTAGGAAGCTTTATAAAGCTGTGGTTCTACCTCATGCAACTAATTAACAGCGAGTCTAGAGTAATTGTAAAACCGATACATTAAACATAGCAAACAAAAGGAAAAAAAGAGCACGAATGTGTAACTGGAATGTGGAGAACAGCTACTACCCGTCTGCCTCCACAGCCTCTAGGCATCAAAAAGCCAAGGAGAAGCTTCATCCATGGTGTATTCATAGCCTCTGCCACAGATCCCCAGCAGCCCCACATCTACATCCGATCAATGGGCTCAGTCCTGTCCTGCACTGCTAACCGCTCTGAGACATCAGCGAGTGATTTGAGATTGCACTTGATCAAGGCTTGTACAAAATAGCAGGTTTCATCCTTGGTGTTTCCCTCGGGCACGTCTACTACAAAGGATTCTATTACCAGAGTCCCTGGTCTTCCACCAATGACTTCTGGATGGACGGAAATGATTGAGGAGTAGTTCTGGAAAATAAAAGAAAAGAAAAAATAAACAGGGGCAAACTATAGTAGCAGCACTTGTATTTCTAGTAAAAAGGGAACTCAGTCCAATCCATCCCACCAAGCTCTGTAAGAGAAAATATTAGTGTCGGTGCCAGTGTTCAGAGTTTAACGAAACTAGTCCACCAAAGAAAATATTAGACGATTTTTTCTACCTACCACAAGAATCTTAGCCATCTAACAAAATGCAACAGTACAAACATTTGAGTCAAAAACTAATGATCAAAGTACAACATAAATAGGAAGCACACCTTGTGTTCCCTACATTAAGGAACACAATCATGAGTAGACTGCACTGGGTCTCAATATTAAGATGAATGGAGGAACTCCACTAAGGTAGCAGAATTAAAAAATTAGCAAGATTCAGATGAACAATATGGTCCAAATTCATATATCATCAATTCAAAGCAAAATTAACAGTGGTGGTACTACACGAGATTAAAGAACTGCTCAGTTGTGATGATTCACAAATTAAGGCATTCAATTCAACATCATGTGAAGCTATCATTCCATCCAGAAACGTAAATGATAGATCACATTGTGCACTCTGTTAGAATGGCACCAATACCATTGTAAACATCAACGTGCACTCTGTTAGAATGGCACCAATACCATTGTAAACATCAAAAACTTGTTAAAACCTAAACTTATCTTTGGCACAACTACATATCAATTTCTGTCCACTACGAAGAACAACTTCCAGATATTGCATATTACTTGCATCTTAAGCACATTCTCTACTTTGCAAGTAGTTTGATAAAACTGAATATTTGTTAACAAAAATTCAAATTTGTAAATGTGTTTAGCATGAAAAAACCAAAATACAAAATGTAAGCGACAATTGCTAAAATTGAAAAGAAATATTTTCTAACTTCTCATACCCTGAGTCTGTGATCACCACCAACAATCCTGAATCTAAGGATATGCTCTTCATCATCAAGAAGTTCCAATCTTTCGGTGCTGGTAGTGGCAGGGAGCCCTGATTTAACATCAACTTCTCTAAGACTTCCGATTTCAAGGCTTCCCTGCACAACGCACCTGCTGATGAATGGCTTGTACTTCTGCGGTTGATCAAATCTCCTCACCAAAGACCAAACCTAATGAAAACAGAAAGCAACATTATGCTTGGAAGTAGTTGAACAATTTCAAAAACAAAAAACCAAAAGATTCAATGAATACCCAACCAAATAATAAATAAATAAATAAACTACCAGAAAACTAAGCTCTGAAATTTGTAATTGCTAATCATGCATTATCCAGAGGGAAGTCACTAGCACAGAACAGCGTTAAATTTTAATTACAATCTTATCATTTACTGTTCCCTTTTCAAAATTTTCCAAAAAAATGTGTTTGGTTTGTATTTTGAGATAAAAATTTGGGAAGAGAGTTTAGAATTTTTTTTGGTTTGTTTGGTGTTATATTTTGAAAATAATTTTAGAACTTGGAGTTTGGGATGATTTGATATTTTGTTATAGTTGAGTAGATGTGTGTGATAAAAAAAGTGATTGAGACGGAGAGAGAAAAGAGAAAGTGATTGATTTTGAATTTTTTTAAAAAAAATTTGAACCAAACAAAATTTTAAAATTTTTTCTCAACATTTGTATCTTGGTATACAAACCAAACAAGCCCAGAGTCATTGGTTTTATCAGCAAAAACAAATTGAAGATATGCTCAGTTTGTTGCAAAAAAAATTTTCTAATACTAGAGTCTTCCAACAAATACCTACTGGGGAGAAAGAAAGAAAGAAAAAGGCCAGAAACCTAAAACAACAATGACAAGTTTTTAAGGATATGCTCAGTTTGTTGCTGATAGGAAACTAAGAAAAGAAAAATGAAATAAAATCTCAAATCCAAAAACAAATTTCACCATTCAGATTGGCCTAAAACAACTCCTTGGTTTTATCAGCAAAACAATGCAAAATGAAACAGGATTTGAAATTTTTTTCTCAGCTGATTTTCCTCCGTTTTTCCAGCAACCAAACAGAGGTTACCGACGGATAAATTCAGTTCAAATCATCACAAACAAAACAAATACTACAGATCAAACTGCAAAAATGTGTTTAACTTTCAAAAATTACATAACAGAATCACTAAAATCATAAAAAAAAAAAATCTCAAATCTAAGCAATAATTTACAGAAATTTCATCAATCACAATCGAATCTCAACAAATTCACTTATCAATCGATCCAAATACGGAAAGACATATCTCCCCCCCCCCCCCAACCCAACACACACACACACACATATGTAAATGAACAAGAGAGAGAAAGTAGAGAGAGAGAGAGAGAGAGAGAGAGAGAGTATACGAGATGAACAGGGGCCTTGATGTGCTTGACGAGAGCCGAACTGCATTGATTGTCGACAGTCTGGTGCTTGTGGTGCTTCCGAATGTACTCCGTCTCCATTGAGCTAAATCCATTAGCGTTATTCATAGCTTTCTCCTTCAACACACTCTCTCTCTCTCTCTCTCTCTCGAACACCTCCGATCAGCGAAGAACTAGAACAAACTCCGACGAACTCGTTCGATTCGTTTATTGGAATCAAGAGTTGACTCAGAAGCCTTGGAAACTCACCGCCATAGCTATAATAGTAGCAGTAGCTTCGTTACTAGAAGCAACCTCTATCATCTCATATTCATCTCCATCTCATCGCCTGAAATATAATAATATTGTCGATACATATATAATTAGAGATACAACATATACATACATGTCTTATATATATATATACTTGTATATTCTATTGTACTGTCTTGCCAATCTGATCTCTTTATCGCCTTCCTTCTATGGTTTTCGATATTGCCATTGGAGGTTTCTGAATTTACTATTCTGTCACCATTTTGTCCTTTTCTCAGTGTGGGATGCTTAGGCAATGTTTGTTTGGCTGTTTGGAAATGGAGATTGGAGTAATAATCTATCCGATTTATTTAAAGAGTGTTTGGTTGAGTAACATGAGTGGCAAGATTAACTATTTTCATGGGCCAATAATCTCCTTATGTGGTAAGATTAACAAAATTATGGAGGGCTAAGATTAGAAATTGAGTGAGAGGAATTAGTGAAATTTTAATTAATTTTTAAGTAGAAATAATCAGTGTGTTTAGTTTGAATTTTTTGGATTAAATTTTTTGAAAATTAAATTTTTGATTTTCGTGTTTTTTTTTTTTAGTGAATATTTTTAAAATTTTAAACATTTTTTATATTTTTTTAGATGTACCTTATTTAGATGTATCTAAAAAGTAAAAAATTTGTAAAAAAATATTTTAAAAAATTAATAAATACATACAAATACAAAAAAAAATGTACTAAATTCTCATCTTTTTTTTTTTATTTTTGGTATTTAGTGAATTTTTAAAAGGTTTTTTCACAAATTTTTTACTTTTTAAGTATATTTATGTTAGGTATGTCTAAAAAGTAAAAAAAAAAATGCTTAAAATATTTTAAAAATTAGTAAAAACAAAAAAACACGAAAACTAAGAAAGTATAATTTTCTAAAAAGTGTTTTTTTGGAAAAATGGAACTAAGCAAGCTGAATATTTTTTAGAATAAAAAAATAATTAAAAAATACTAAAACTTAAAAATATTAATTTTGTATATTTATTTATAGTATTACTAATTCGATAGTATACAAACAAACATTATTTATCTTGCATCTTTAATCTAATACCACCACATTAATAATCTCATCACTTAATCTCACTGTACTTTCTCATTCATTCTATGAAGCCAAACAAACATGGCCTTAATATCTAAAATGCCCTTTGGCCGATTTTATATTGATCATGTTTGGCAATTGGTTAAAATATTAAAATAAGTTAAAAAATTCGTACTTTCTATTTTCTTGCATTTATTTTTGTATAAAAATTAAAAATTTATTAAAAAAATCAATTCTTAAACAAACATTACGAATATATTTTTTAAAATTTATTTAAAATACTG
The DNA here is from genome assembly GCA_030407325.1 of Camellia japonica. Lineage (NCBI taxonomy): Eukaryota > Viridiplantae > Streptophyta > Magnoliopsida > Ericales > Theaceae > Camellia > Camellia japonica. Next base: position 160,232,811 of record JAPPVO010000032.1, read on the forward strand.
TCCCTTGTCATTCTAAAATTTACGTCTCATATTTTCAAATTTCTAATTAACCAATCATTAAATCAATTAATAATTTTTAATAATATTTTTTTTTCAATTAACAATTTTAATAACTTTATTGTTGAGGTTGTTATTTATTTATTTATTTATTTTTTGTTACCTCTATTAAATGACAAATTTTGACAATAGAATATTTATAATTTGCCCTTTTTATATTTATAGTGCCTATTATTAGAAAAATTATGTGGTGATATTAAGACAGGTCCACATAGTGTCCCAATTTAATATTATTGATTGAAATTATAAAATTTAATATTTATATGGCACAAATCAACTTAGGCTTTGTTTGGGAAGAGGGTTGGAATAAAATAATTCATTAAAAGATAAAATAAGTTAAAATAGTTAATAAAATAAAATATTATATTCAATTCATAATTATTTTATTTTTTTCTCTCACAACTATCAAATCAACTACATAAAAAAGTAAATCAACGTCCTAAACACAATTTTTTAACTAAATTAAAATAATTAAAAAATTTAAATAACTTAATAAAATAACTAACTTTTCAAACAAATCTTAATAAGTGTTAACTAATGTTGTGTTTGGTTAAGAATTTAGAAAGAAATTTAAAAAGAAAAAAAATTGATAAATATAATTAGATTTCATATAATTTATATATATATATATATTCAAATCTCTTCTTAACCAAAGACAGTGTAAGCGTAGAGATTGCTGACACCAAATAACCTCTCCTATTATTGCCCCTTAAACAGTTACGGTAAAATATCCAACCGTCCAACAAACTTTTTGTCCTTTTCCTAATAAGCGTCGGTGGTAACTTTTAAAAGGACAAACTACTACATCACCATATTTGCTTTTATAAATACAGAAGGTCTATTTTCATAATAGACTATTTTAGTTAAAAAAATATAAAAATTTACTATTAAAAAATTAATTTTTCTTTTTATATTTTTTATAAAAAAAATTAAAATAGTTACTTTTTAAAACAATTCTTAATGAATATAATATTAGAGTTAATTATTTAAAAGTCTTATTTATAAATATTATGGTAGCTTAAGTTTTACCTAAAATTTTTTAAACCAATAAGTTTTATTTAGTAAAACTGAGAATATTATTAGTTTTTCTTAATTTTTAAAACTAAGAACATTATCAATTTTACATAGTAGTGTTCTAGATAATTGTTTCACTAACTGATGAAAAAAAATAGAGTATGGAATTAAACGCTTTTGTCCTTTTATTTACTAGTTTGATTTAACTATCCAATAAAACCGAGAATATTATCAGTTTTCTCTAGTTTTAAAACTAAGAACATTATCAATTTTTTCATTTTTTTTTTAAAGTTTTGCATATCAATGTTCCATCATCATGAAACGTAAAATTTTCAATTTTGTACAAAAAAATAATTCATTTTTTTCAATTTTTCCCAAAAAAAAAAAATTTGCACATAATTTTTTAAAAGTTTTTTCAATTTGAAAGTTGATATTTTAAAGTTTTGAAAATTAAAATAATGTCAAATTATTATTTTTTTTATAGATAATTATAAATAATGAACAATCATTGTTTGAAGAGTAATTCCGACTATTAAAAATTTAATGGAACTTGAAGGTCCAAAAAATCTTAGTTAGGACTTAATAGAGTATAAGTTCATAAATTAGGACTTGTGTGTAAATATCTCTATATATAATTTAGAATCAGGTATATACTCTTTCTATTTTAAAATAATAGTCTCTTTTGAGAAATTTAACTTTTTTTATAGTACAATTATTGTATTTTAAAAATATTAATTTTTCAAAATTACCCTTTGATAATACATTTTTTTTAAAATATCAATTGTCATAATTGTACATTTTGTGTCATTAATGAATTTAAAAGAATGATAAAATAGAAAATTCATATTATTTTAATCATTGTTTTTTAAGAAGGGACTAATATTTTGGACAATGAAAAATAAAATAAGAGACAATATTTTGGGACGGAGGGAGTAGTTTTTTGAAGCATGTACCATATATAAGTTATAACATTTGTGATAATCAATGTCATAACTAAAATCTTTTTCGTCATAACTAAAAATAATAATGAGTCATAATCAAATATTACATAAGGTATAGCCAAATATTTTTTTTATCATAACTAAATAATAACTACAACAGATTATAACCAATCTCATAATATGTCAACTTTAACACCATAATAAATTATGATTAATATCATAATAAATTATAATCAAATATTACCAATACATATTCTAAAGTAGAGTGTGATTATAAAATTTCCTTATTATTGATAGCAACTGTCACTGTTAGCCTATGGCATAATTGCCAAATATGATTTGAAAGGAGATTGTTTGTTGTCTTGAAAGCAAGTATTGTGGGTGGTAAAATTTGAACTACAATTTCAATAAATCTGAACATGATTAGCGTATCCATGTGGCCGATTAGAATATTTTAAAAATAAGTAAGATTGAGAGTCAATTAGAAAATTCAAACTAATTTTTAGACTCGAGTTGATAATCTGAACAGTTAGACTAAATCAACGCACAATCCAATCATCAACTATTGATAATTTGGTCAGTTTTTTCTCCACACAACTATAATTTGATTATGTAATTACAATCATTTGATTAATTTAATTAGTTTGTAAATAATCTACTTAAAAAATCTTGTAAAATAAATTATTTAAATCATTAAAGTGAGTATGGTTATTAACTGTCTAAGGGCATGCTTGGAGCAGCTTTCTATTAAAAATTTATTTGGTGCTTCTTCTTACTAGTTAAAAGTTAATAATTAGAAGTATAAATTAAGAACTTTCATTCCATTGCTTCTCAATGATCAAATTTTTTAAATTTATTTAAATTATTTTTTCCTTATAAACTATAAACATAAATTATTCAAAATATTATCATAAATTTCTAAATACAAAAATGCTTTAGACCACTAATTAGTGGTAGCTCTAATAATGTGGCAGTGGGTCCCACCCACTGTCACATGTGTTTTGTGCCTTGATTTTTGTTTTTTTTTTTTTTTTTTTTCAATTGCCACCTCACTAATGGTGGAATTAGTGATAATAATTAGTAGTATGTAGCATTGCTCTTTCTAAATATATATATAAGCAGCTCATAAACTACCCAACAACACAGTTGAAACCCACAAGTTTTAATTTATTTATTTTTCATAAAAATAAGGCAAGTAGGCCATCGCTTGTCGCATTATACACGAAACCTTCACAGTCTTCTCGAATCTTCCTCATCCAAATGCATTAGAAATTATTATTTATTTATCACGCATGTCGGCCCCATAATGTTCAAAAATAAAAAAAATAAAAATTAATGGGCAATTTTAAAGTTGGGAAAATATCATTTTAGTAAAAAATTTATGAAATAATCTTAATTTGATGGAATAGTTTATAGATTTATTTTTTAATGTTATAAAGTTTTCCACTAGTATGTAATCATTTCCTCTAAATGCCACTGAAATTATTTTTTTCCTGTAAAGTTTGCTTAATAATATTTATATTTTACAATATTCTATTTGTATTTATAATTTTTTTTAAATTATAAACAAAATCTTATTTGGTATCATTTTTATTTTATAAAATGGTTATAGATAATTTATTAAATTTTTATAACTACAAAAAAAAATAATTTCATTTGTTTACTATTTTTTATTTCTTCTTCTTTTTATTTTTGCTTCCGACCATCACTCTACCACCTTTGTCAATGTATTTGACAACTACTTTTCGCACCCCAAAATCGACTTGCCACCATTTTTGACCATCAGTAATCACTTTTAGCCACCACTTCTCACTTCCTGCAATCACTTTTAGCAACCGCCAACCACCTCCATCTAGTAACACCACCTTCGATTATCACATCCTGCTATCGGTGACCACTTTTGGTATTGTCAGCTGTTGACAACTACCTCTCATGATCACCACTTTTACTTATTTTCAAAATAAAATTCTAAAATACATATGTACCAAACACGTTTTTTATTTTTTTAAATAAAAAAAACATAAACATATTTTAATATTTTGTAAACTAAAAATAATAAATTGTAATTTTACCAAACAGCACTATAGAGTAGTGTTCATTTACTAATTGATAGATTACTTATTATTATCCCCTAAACTCCAACACAAAATTAATTTTATAATTTAAAGTATAATTATTTAAAAAAGATAGAAACACATTCATTTATAAAAATGCTAGAGATTCTAAATATTTACTAATATTCTAGCGAATGTCTCACATGGTGTGAGACCCATACCATGTGAGTCTTATATGGGTCTTACACTCATGTAAGACATTTGATATAAATAATTTATAAAACATTTAAAATTCCTAACATTACTCTTCATCTATATATACACTCATTTACATACTAGTAAACAAAAGTTGTGGATCCCACATTCATGATGGATATAATAATAAGTGTATAAATAAGTGTTGATTGTAACATTGTCAATTAATTATTAATTTGAAAGTTTTTGAATTGCTCGCCACAACAAAGATAAAATTAACAAAATAAAATACAAATACGACATTAAAGGGTGAATTTTATATGTGAGCTCAATATCATGTGGGAGTTACACCATTTGTCTCACTGTGTCATCTTTCGTATCTGAATATTTCTTTTTGAAAGTTAATTTTTTGACTTCTTAATTTGACTTAAAAATAATTTTATAATAGGAAAGAAATTAAAAAAAGAAAAAATAAATTCATTTTTGTAAGATTTATATATATATAATTTAACTTATTTTCGTAATTAAAAAATTATTTTCAAAAAATTTGATTAACTTTAGAATAACCTAATTGTGATGGATCAATAAAAATTAACTATTTAAAAAAAAAATCTCAAAAGAATGAGCTAAAAGAATTCGAACTTGCTCCAATACCAGTGGATAATTTCTCCAACAAACCCGTGTCTATCTATCAAACCTGAAGTCACATCCCCAGGCGCGCTTGAAATCCACTATCCAATGACAAGGACTGCTGTTTCGGGAAACCCGCATGTGCGATTACCGACAGCTTAACGGCGCAGCCTTACCTAAAAAGGCTTTTCCACAGCATATGTTTTCATCCGTTTTGACTTGTGTGCGTGAACCACGCGCCGTTAAGGTGCGCTTGGAGTTGAAAAGGTCGTGCAAAACGCTTGCGTATATAACAAGGTTTTGTCTACTAAGGCCTGGTTTTAAAATATGTTATTTTAAAAAAATTTAAATTTTATAAAAAAATAAAAAGATTGATATGATAATTTATAATAATTTTTAAAATTTTTAATTAAAATATATAATTGATAAATGAGCTTTTCGATATCACAACTTTCGTTAATAGACTGAAAATAATCTGTAGGTATACTACAGCTTCTCTCATCCAAAAAAAAAAACTAAAAAATAAACTTTTAAGGGGTGATTTGAGAAGTTGATTAAAAATTGATTTTTTAATTTTTTTGACTTTTTTATCTTTTATATATAAAAAATATAAAAAATTGGTATAATTTAAAATAAATTAAAAATTAAAAATTAAAAACTAATTTTTAACTAATTTCTCAAATTGTTCCAAGTGAAAGCTCTCTTTCACGTGATAGAGGAACACCCACTTTTAGCCTAAAGATTAAAAAAAATTTGAAATATTCTTACGGGTGCATTGTATATTATATACATACATTTTGATAGGAAGTGTTTGGGTGTGCATCTCAATAAATTTTTATGAATTTATATATCATATGTATAACAATCTTATTATGTAATTTGTGATTTGAGTTATATATTTTTTGTAAGATGACTTATGAAAAGTTTATGAATTTTATGTGATTTATGAATTTCAAAACTTTTAGAAATAGATTTGCGCAAATTTATATTTAATTTACATATTTTTGGTGAGATTACTAATTTATAAAAACTTATGTTATTTCGTGAATTGTGCACTTTTTCTAAAAAAATAAGTGGTCTTAGAATATTATTTTATACTATTTGATTATATGATATTTGTCATATTATCTCTTAAAAACAAATACAAGAGTGTTGAATCTTATTATTTTTAATTAATAATACTCAAATTGAAACACAATGTAAATTATCCCAAAATCATTATATAATTTTTTCATACGTGGCTGCCGACTGTGCAAAATACTATATAATTCGCGCCAATCTGTCTCCTAATTGTAAATTGGTTTGATATGTAGTTTGAAATTTATAATTAACCTTCAAAATATATATATATATATATTTACTTCTAATCAAATATCAAAATAAAAATCACAATCAATGTGAGATATTTGAGATGTGACATTTAATATAAATTGGTATTATATATTATACAAATATTTAATAATTATTTAAAATTATTCTTAAATTAATTAATAGGTTGAAATCGCTCAACCCGCCCAAATCGTAATTTTAATTACTATCAACAAATTTATCAATTCACCATTCACAATTCAATTTTAATTTTAATCTCAAATCATACCGTTCACACCCTAAGTGTCATATGGCTTCATAAGCGAAAATTACTTGCCCACCAAATAAAAATTGAAAAGGGTTTCATGGTCATTATCAGTTGTAATTGAGGTCAAGGAGGACTACAACTTGTATGTGACCCCAATGATAATCAACTCGATACTTTGAAAGGTATTAGCATGAATAGAGTGTTTGCCAATAATCTCTACATATAATCTCTATACATAAATTTAACATCTTTTTTATTTTTAATTTTTTTTAAAAATAATTAAGAGAGTAATTATAAATATAAAAATATTATATCAAACTATATTTAATAATCTCTATAATAAGAGAGAAATAAACAATACAAATATATTAAATTCCTCCCTATAAAAATTGAACCCAACTTTATTTTTTAGACACACTTTATAATAAAATAAAAAGAAAATGCGATTCTTATCATGCCTTTTCATTTTACCATCTCAACATAAGCATAAGAGTACAAAGAATATACATGCAAACATGATAAGGTGTTTTCATGTTTTTTTAATCAGAAGTAGGTCACATGAAATGTACATTTTAATATTTTTTATAATTTAATTTTGTACTTGTAAATAAAAAATATTGGGTAAGTTATACTTTGCACCATTGTATTTTTTATCAAATTTCACTTTGACCCCTACACATGAAATCATAATAGTCAACTCTTTGCACTTTTGATTAAATTTCACTTTGGTCCTTACACAAATGTTAATGTCCCTCTTCTGTTATTCACTTTTAAATTTTAACAAAATCTAATCATGTGACAAAAATGTGACTACGAAATGAGAAGAACAGTAAATCATCCATGTTTTCCACCAATACACTTTGTTCTATGTGATAAACATATGAGATATATAATATATATATATATATATATATATATTCGTATGGTAAAAATTGGGACAAAAAAGATAAGAAAATAGAAGTAGGTTTTGAAATAAAATAAAAAATGTGACAAAGAAATCATAGACAAAGAAATCAATAGATAGAAGATTATTTATCATGAAAAATAGAGTTTTATGATTTCAATTTATCCAAAATCTTAGTTCATCTTCTTAATTGTTTACAATCTGCGTTTTATTTTAGCCTAATACAGTCATATTTTAATGTAAATTTTACGATCAAGTATGTATTGGTGGAAAATATAGATAATTTTTCTTTCTTACCCTCATGTCATAGTCATATTCCTATCACATGATTAGATTCTGTTAAAGATTTAAACAATTGAGTAACAAAAATGGGACATTGACACTTGGGTAGCAACTAAAGTGAGATTTTTACCAAAAATACAGAGGGTTGACTGTCACAATTTCATGTGTAGAGATAAAAGCAGGATTAGATCAGAAGTGCGAGGGGTGATTGCCATAATTTTATATGTAGGGGTCAAAGTAAGATTTAATGCAAGATGTAAGAGTTCAAAATGTAATTTACGCAAAAATATTAATGATCACAATGAGATTAATCTCAATATACATGTCAAAATATATATTAGAGTTTTAACTATTTTATCATTAAAAATAATTCTCTTCATTGATGATAAATTTAAGGATGACAACAATTTATCTTGAAAAACTAGCTTCAAAGGGCTATTTTGAGAATATCAGTAAAAAGTTTAATTTTTTGACTTTTCAATTTTTTTTAGTGTCAAAAAAAGTCAAATTTTTTACCCAAAATAACTCAACTTTTTACCAAAAAGTCATTAAAAAAGTCAAAAAATTAAAAAACTAATTTTTTAACAAACTTTCCACAACACTACAAATTCAACCAATCCCACCTATAATTGAAGAGGGTATGTATGGACAACAAAGTGGTCAATAATTTGAACAAAGGAAGGATGTCTTTGACGTCATTGCCATGACATGCTATTAGATAAGACTGAAAAAGTAATGTCGACATTCTTCTACTAAATTCTAAGCTCAAAGCTCTAAGCTCTAAGCTCAAAGCTCCAAGCTGTGTCTTGATCAAGTCAAAGAAGAAAGAATACAAGCTACAAAGCTAATAGGCCGAAAACATATGATAGTGTTGTGATAAATATGAGTGTTAATTACATTACAACCAGACAACTATTTGTAAATTTTAATTCATTTTTTTAATCTATAAATTTGTTTATTTTGACTTTTTAATTATAAAAATATATTATTTTTATTACTTTTAGACTGCCTTCAAAAGAGCTGTATTTGTATTATTTTTATAATTAAGTCATTTTGAACAGATTCATAAATAAAGGAATAAATTTATACTCACAAATAGTTGAGGATGTAGTTAACCCTAAATATGATCTCATATTTAACCTTGACCGATCTTCTTCTATTGCTAATGTTGTTAAAATAAAATAAATCAAAGAAAAAATTGCTTTTAAGTGGGAATAGTTTAAAATAATTGTATTTTTATGAAGGTGTAAATCAAAATTGGTGTGAGAGACGTGTCTTTCACTAGCATTGAAATAGGCTTAAAAATGTAATTATTTTGACTTGTTTCTAGTTACAAAAACACTTTCTTCTAAACTCAAAAATGTTTCAACTCTTTGAAAAATAATTTTGAACAATGTTAAGGACACAAAATAGTTCACAGAAAATACAATAAATGGTTGAGATTAAGGCCTCGTTTGGTAAGTGGCTGTTTTAGTCTAAAAGTCAAAAACTTACTAAAAAAACTAAAAAGCCAACAACTTATACCAAAAAGTCAAAGATTTCATTTTCTTTCTACTTTTTGCACATCTTTTCGTAAAAAGTCAAAAAGTCATCTCAAACATACTAATTTTTTTTATCTTATATTTTAACCAAAAATTAAAAAGTTACTAAAATAGTCTGTTTCCAAATGAGAAATCTAATTACGGTGTGATCGACATTGAAAGTAAATATCAACTTATCAATACATTTTTCTGTAAATTGTAATCCAATTTAAATCTTTTTATTCCATTTTCTTAACGTTAGTGAACATTGTTTTTTATAGGGCTAAATACATTTTGTACCACTTTGACTCAAAATCACAAGATCTTTATTTTTTAAAATTTTAAATTACAACAATTAACCTTACACAAAAGCAATAAGTTATAATATTAATCTTTCAAGAATCGCCATTATATAGGTTAATGGAAAATAACCACAAATCTATTTGCATAGATTATATGTGTGTGTTAAATGAGCATTTTCTGGTAGTCCATATAAATGTGACTTACGAAAGACTGACATTATAATTTAATCTTAAATGTAATAAATTAGTAATTGCTAAAATTAAAAATAAATAAATGTGATCATGTTCTTGATCCTGACTAGTAATGGCATCATGAGATCTTTTATTGTTACTAGTCTCTTGTCCAGTCTTCTTTGGAAATACATGTTCAAAGAAAGATGCATTCCGAGATTCAATAATAGTATTTACATGCATTTCGGTATGTTCTGATTTATGAATCAAAAATCGATATGCACTACTATTCTTGGCATAACCATTGAAAATGCAATCAATAGTCTTAGAACCTATCTTAGTCTTTTTAGGACTAGGAATAGCCACTTTAGCCAAACACCCCCACACTTTTAAGTATTTGTAGGATGGTACTCTTCCATGCCACAATTCATAAGGTGTTTGATTTATTTTCTTTCGAGGTACTTTATTTAAAATATAATTAGCAGAAAGTATTGCTTCCCCCCACAAGTTCTGAGGTAATCCAGAACTGATTAACATGGCATTCATCATTTCTTTTAAAGTCCTATTTTTCCTTTCAGCAATTCCATTTTGCTGAGGTGAGTAAGGAGCGGTGGTTTGATGAATTATTCCATGTTCTTTACAAAATTCACCAAAAGGTGATTCATATTCACCACCTCTATCACTTCTAAGTTTCTTGATTTTCTTACCAAGTTGATTTTCAACTTCATTCTTATATTGAATGAAAGTTTCCAAAGTTTCATCCTTGGTTCGAATTAAATAAATATAACTATATCTAGTATAGTCATCTATAAAAGTGATTACATACTTTTTTTCCATTAAAACTACCAAGAAAATGTTGAATACACATTTTGATATGAAGGACATGGGCATTGCTGATGTAATACTTGGTATAAAAATTACCAAAACATCGGAAGGATATGCTTTGTCACAATCTCATTACATTGAGAAAATACTTGACAATTCAGCAAAGATGATGATCATCTTGCTAAAACTCCTGTAGATGTTAATTTGTATCTTTCTAAGAATATACAGGAAAGTATTTCTCAATTAGAATATGCCCAAATTATTGGAAGCTTAATGTACTTGATGAACTGCACTCGCCCAGATATAGCTTATGCAGTAAGTAAATTAAGTAGATATACGAGTAATCCAGGAGTAGAACACTGGAAAGCAATTATAAGGGTTCTAAGATATCTCCGATTTACTCGTAACATTGGGCTTCATTATACTAGATATCCAGCAGTACTTGAAGGATACTGTGATGCAAATTGGATATCGGATACTAGAGACTCGAAGTCCCAGTGGGTGTGTCTTTACTCTTGGTGGGGCGGCTGTATCTTGGAAATCTTCCAAACAGACATGTATTGCTAGGTCTACTATGGAATCTGAATTCATAGCGTTAGACAAAGCAGGGGAAGAGGCAGAATGGCTTCGCCACTTTCTTGAAGATATTCCAATTTGGCCAAAACTGGTGCCTGCTATATGCATACATTGCAATAGTCAATCAGCTATAGGTAGAGCACACAGTCATATGTATAACGGTAAGTCACGACACTTCGTCGTCGACATAATACCATAAGAACAACTACTCTCTAATGGAATTATTTCCATAGAATATGTTAAGTCTAAAGACAACATAGCGGATCCACTAACCAAAGGGTTAGCAAGAGAGTTAGTTGAGATTCATCGAGGGAATGGGAACTTAAGCCTATTAAATAAGAGTTACCACAAGGCAACCCAACCTAGTTGACTGGAGATCCCAAGATCTACGTTAAAAGGGAACAACCGAGTTTGTGAATGACTCAGAAGGATCACTGGGGAGTCTAACCTCTACCCATTTCTTTGATGAAATAGTGATGTCTGCGCGTTTTAGGTTATTAAAACTTTTAATGATTCTTATATCTAGGTAACCTAGTGGAGTATGGCAGGTACTCTTCATAAGCATCACCTATGTGGAGTGTGAACTGGGCCGGTTCTATAAGATTTGTGAAGGGCTTACAATTCTTTAGAGCACTCATGAAAAACCAGGTTGTTCAGGGCCAAAATGAACACAATAGTGAGAACTAAACTGTGTCTGGGGATAATCTGTGTGAATTCTATTGTCTTGGTTTACACAAACGGCTGAACAGTTCAAGACTCATGTTCACTGGTTAGCTAGTAAATCCGATAGTGTCTCACAAGGGAAGGTTCAAAGCCAAAAGCTACCTATCTTTTGCAGAATATTTCCAATTTCTGTACTCTCTGTAATTAGATCATGTTGTTGCATTATCTCTCCGTCAAATTTCATTCATGTGGGGGATTGTTGGAAAAAATGATTTATTATAGGCATATTTTTTAGCCCAAGTTGAGTGGGCCCCAAACGTCTTTTGGGGTGGGTCCGTAGAGGTGACGTGTTCCTTGCCGCGTGGCAAGTCACACGGTGAAGACGGAACGTCAAAACCATTTATGAGTAAATGGGAAGTTGACGTCATTTTCGGGTCTAACATTAATTTTTATTTAGATAAAATTCTTTTGAATTTTTTCAATAAAAATTATTGTGGGAATTTAATTTAATTCTAAATTCATATTTGGATTTCTAAGTGGTTTCCTAAAATTTGTAATTGTGAGAATTTAATTTAATTCTAAATTCAAATTTTATGTTCTTATAAAAATTTTCTAAAGTTTGTACCTCTTTATTTATTTATTTATTTAACTATTTCAATATATATATATATATTTGAAATATCTTAAATAAATGGACCTACTGTTGCACCAATGGTTTTCAAAGTTTTTGAAGACTTGTGTTTGACCACGGTTTCCTTTTTCAAAATTTGAAATAGCTTCTAGCAAACGGTCAAACTTTATTGGAATGAATTAGTGCAACTGTTCATTCTTAGAGTTGTACCTATTCGGGTCTAAGACCATCTCCAACGCTATACCAAATCTGATATCAAATTTGAATTTTGATGAAAATGGCACTGTTTATGGCTCCAACGGTGCACCAAATCTGATATCAAATTGAGTTTTCATCAAAAATTTCATCAGATCGCGGAGGAAGTAATGATTCATCAAACACTGTAGCGGACACTGTTGCGGACCGTTGGAGGGGACCCGGGTCGACCAACCGGTTGCCCACCCGGTTGACCAAACCGGTCCAACCGGTAAAAGGTTCAGACAGTTCAGGAAAAAAAATTCAGAAATTCAAAAAAAAAAAAAATTAAAATAAAATTTGCCTAACCGGTCGACCGGCCGGTTGACCCACCGGTCGACCCACGGTCGACCCGGAAAAGTTCAAAAAGTTCAAAAAAAAGTTCAAAAAATTCCAAAAAAAAAAAAAAAAAAAAAAAATGGGCTAACCGGTCAACCGGCCGTCGACCGGCCGGTCGACCACCCGGTTGTCCGGGACAAATTTGAGAATTTGGTGAATCGTTGAGCATCTGTTATCAAATTTGATGAAATTGATACTTTTTGACTCAGATTTGGTGAAAATTTTGAGTAAGCGTTGGAGATGCTCTTATTTGCCTATAAATTCTATTTGTTTTTCAGCAGTCCGGTGTGGGAAAAAGTTCCGAAAAAATTGAGTCTGAATTTTGTCATTTTGCTATCCATTTTCTTTTAGTGCATTATTCTTCATTTTAGTTTAGAATAAATATTCAGAGAGTTAGAACACATGTTTGGTTCGCCGAACAAATTGTTTGGAAGTACTACTACAATTTGTGAAGATCATTGTATCCTGGGAGATAGACGCCACTCAACCGTAAGTAACGCGGCGCGAATTTGTCTTAAGGACAGAGTGTCACACACTCGACTTGGTCTTTATTTTTATTCGGTTTGATAAATAATATGGTATATTATTTATTTTTTTTTGTTTGATTTTATTTCAAGTTATTTTTTTACACAGAAGATTGTTCCAACAATCTTAAGACCAAATTAATTGAAAAATAAAATTTATATTTTTATTTCTTTTATTTTACAGAATTTAATTTCTTGTGTGGAATTAATTTGGTTAAATAAAATTTTATTTTATTTCCAAATTAATTGAAAAACAAAAGTTATATTCTTTTTCTTTTATTTTACAGATTTTATTTTCTGTGTGGAATTATTTTAGTTAAATAAATTTTTATTTTTATTTCCAAATTAATTGAAAAATAAAGTTATAGTTTTTATTTCTTTTATTTTCTGTGTGGAATTAATTTGTTTAAATAAAATTTTATTTTATTTTCAAATTAATTGGAAATAAAAGTCACATTCTTGTTTCTTTTATTTTTACAGAATTTAATTCTGTGAATTTGGATTAGTTTCTGTGTGGGATTAATTTGGTTAAATAAAATTTTATTTTATTTTATTTCAAATTAATTGAAATAAAAGTTACATTTTGTTTTGTTTCTTTTATTTTAACAGATTTTATATCTGTAGTTTTGGGTTTAATTTGTTTAAATAAAATTTTATTTTATTTCAAATTAATTGGAAATAAAAGTTACAATTTTTGTTTTCTTTTATTTTTTACAGAATTTAAAATCTGTGTTTTTTTGGTTTTATTTTGGAAAATTTACCCATAAATCCTACATTATAGAAGTTGTACATTAAGTCTAAATGTTTTCTTAATGCACATTTAGTCCCTTTTTTTTGGCAAATATATTTATTTAATTTTTATTATTGGCAGATTACAAATTTACCCATTAAGTGGGCTGAGTGTTTCCTAAAATGGTGGGATTCAGTTTCTCTGATTTTGGGGGATTGATAATATGTTATGACGTCAAGGGTTTGGGGAAAAGGGTTTCTGGTGGAGTTGATGTTCATTCAATTGTCCATTTGGGTCCGAGTCTTGGTGTAATCGTCCTGCTGTGGCGACATAGGTTTGTCTCGTAATTTTCTGGTTTTTTATGAGTTATGTATTCTGTATCTGTATGTCTTCCATGTTACTGTATCCACTACATCAACGTGAACGTTTGTTATGCTTTCATTGATTTCTGCTCTCCCTGGTTGTTTTCTATATGTTCATAAGAATTGTTTGTTGATGTTATGTGGGTGGTTCACAGTATTTGTCCTCGTGTGTGTACATGTGTTCTGAAGTTTTATGCGTATTTGGTTGCGAGTGTGTATGTATTGCATGCTACGGTATGAACGACTTCAACATCATCTCGACTCTGGTAACATCAACGTCTGTGTTGCTTGTGACATTGCATACATTCAGTTTTGCTTTCTGTTTGTTGATGTTATGTGTTTTGTAAATCTTTGTGTATATGGTTGACCTACCAACTGGACTCGGGTGACATCACCTTTGCTTTACTGTGACGTTATGCGTTCGGATCTACGTTGTTGGTGTGTCAAAACAGTTTTTGCAACGTAGGTTTCTGTACATGTTTTCCTGGATTTTTCTATTTTCCTGTGTGTCTCTTTATGCGTTGCATGTGACGTGTAAAATAAGTAAAAATATGAAATCGAATCTGGTGACAGCACTAATGGTTTTATCGTGGCTGTTTTATATTTCGTGAATCACATTGTGCTGTTATGTTACGTGAATAAAATGCCATTAAATATTGTGTGTAAGCAACGTCTACTCAATTAACATTACCGTTTGCGTCATGTGTGTTCAAAATTTTTTTAATTGTTTGTTTGTGTTTTGATTTCGGTGGGTGCTCTTGCATAGATTACTGTTTTGATGTGATAGTGCATTTCATGGCAGGTATGGATGCTGTGTTATTATTGTGCACTTACGGGCACAACAAATGTAGTTGCTCGGTTGCATCGAGGCGATGACATTCACGCGCTGCTTGACGATATTTGGGCAAGTTCGGCGACTTGGTACGGGGATGCGGTGTGTATGTTGTGGGACGTTCCCGGGTATAAGAAGTTTAAGGTTGATAGCGACGACGACATACAAACATGTTGTGCCTTGCGGAGGCATTTGGCTTGAAACATTTTGATGTTCTTATGCAGATCCGCGACCCTCCGGTGGGCGGTAATTACGGTGGTGTGTATCAACATGAAGGTCAGAATTTCAATTTCGGTAATCAGACGTTCGGTATGCATGAGCAGACAGATCTGTTACCAACATATTGCCCTAACAAATCAAAGACGTTCTTGTCTGCTCCGTGGGCATTCGGGATTACCCATGTCGGACAATGTTTCGCCGGTGGCGTTAGTGAATTTCGGGAAATATTATGCAAGTATGCCGTTGAGCGCGGGTTTCAATTCAAGTATTTGAAGAATGATTCAGTTCGCATTACGGCAGTTTGTAAGTTTGCAGAGTCCACGGGATGCGCGTGGTCAGTGCATGCGAGGGTGTTGTCATCCAATGGAGTTTTATGCGTTAAGAAGTTGGATAGTGTGCACAATTGTGGAGCTGCTGTTCGAACATACAAACCCACGTACGGGGTCTGATTTGGTTCAAGCGTTGTCGCAGATCGGGTGCGTGCTAAGCCTTTGACGCGTCCTACGGACATTGTTTTTCGATATGAAAAAGACTACGGTTTGGATATTAGTTACCGGGTTGCGTGGTTAGGGGTCGAGAAAGCAAGGGGTAAGTCTACGGAGATCACGCAATGTCATTCGACCAACTTAGGTGGTATAGTGATTCCGTTATGGAAAAGAACCCACATAGTTACATTAACCTTGAATTTCACCAACAAACTGGGAGGTTCGTTCGGTATTTCATATCCTTTCGTGCATGTATAGATGGGTTCAACCATTGTCGGCCGTTACTTTTTTTGGATGGCACTTTTCTCAAGGGTAGATTCAAGGGGAATTTGTTAGCTGCTACCGCGAAAGATGGCAACAAAGGTGACGAATTTGATTTTTGGCGTTACACTTTCATAACACCAACATATGTCATATTACAGTTTTCGTTAATTTTAATGAATCCTTTACATATATATGTACTGTTCGCAAATTTTGCATACGTGTAGTCCCATGATGTGTACTCCACCTATGCCCTTTGTTTATTATTTTTTTTGCAGGCTTGTTTCCGGTGGCCTTCGCAATTGTTGATTCCGAAAATCAACAAATTGGGAGTGGTTTTACAAAATCTTAAAGAAGTCGTGGGTGAAGCGTACGTTGACGTTCGTTTCGGATCGTCATGCGGGTCTCTTCAATCTATGCCAACTGTATTCCCCTCTGCACATCATGCGTTTTTTTGCTACATCTTTAAATGAATCTGCGAGACCGAATGAAATACGTTAATGCATCTCGCAAAGTTGGGTTGATGCGGAAGCTCCGTGAATGCTTATGCCCCAACTATACCATCTTACAATCAGAAAATAGAGGTGTTGAAAAGTGTAGCCCGGTTGTGGTTGACAACTTCTTAAAAGACTTGCATCCATCCCACTGGGCTAACGCGTATTTCATGTAAGTTTTGATTGTACCCGTACCAGTTTGTTTGTATTGGTGAAAATTTTTGCGTTAAATGTTGTTATTCTTTTCCCAGGGGTCAACGTTACGGTGAGATGTGGTCCAGCGCAGCTGAATCGTTTAACAATTGGATAAGGGAGGCGCGACATCTTCCAATTACTAGGCTGGTCGACATGGTTAGGGGACAAATAATGGAACAAATGGCGGAGCGTAGAGTCAAGGCAAGGGAGTGGACCGGCGTGCTTTGCCCAAAAATGGAGAAGAAATTGGTCTCCGCGTATAATGAAAGCAGGGGCTGGAGTGTTAGTCAGGCTGATGACAATGTGTACGAGGTACATAGTCAACCCTCTGTTTTGTTGATGTGGCGAGGCGATCATGTTCATGTTTCCAGTGGCAACTAAATGGCTTCCCGTGTTCTCATGCTGTTGTTGCATTCCGTAACAGTGGAAGGAATATATACGATTCTATTGAAACGTACTATCGTATTGACAAATTTGAAGCTGCGTACAGTGGAACAATTTTTCCAATTCCAACTGTTGACAAGCCGGCATTTTCGTGTAATGATTTTATGATAGCGCCCCCAAAGGTCAAGCGCCCGCCTGGGAGGCCGAAACGTAAACGAATTCCATCAAAGGGCGAGGTTGTCAACGAATCCGTTGTGGTCGGTGTGGAAAAAGGCAACCACAATAGGAAGACATGCAAGGAGCCTATTGATAATGTTACAGCAATCTTCTTTCCGTTTGGTTTTTTTTTTTGGGGTGTTTTTCCCAATTCATTAAACTTCAAACACTTATGCTTTCTTTCCAACATTTTTTCATGTCCATTTACATTCCGAATTCGGCAAGTTTAGCCATAATGTTATTACTGTATATCGAACACACATATGGGTTTGCCGTAATGTCTACAACATTTTTAGTACCTACGCTTTTTGATGTGCATTTCTTATTACACACAATGCAAACAATTTCACAGACTTACAAACACAAACGTTTCATTTAAAAATTCCGATTTCTCATTTCAACAACTGTTTTTAACACCAACACCGTAATTACACACAAAGTCAACGTTACAACGCCATCACTAAGCCGCGACATAATATTACCACATTGTCGTACCAAAAAAAATTCAACATTAATGTACCATCCTGTTGATTAATTTCTGTGTTTAACACTGTCGCCAACATAAACACAATACACACAACAACATTACAGTCCGTCACACCCAAACAAAAACCTCTCACATACACAATTTAACAACACACGCACTAAATGAATTGTAGCTGTAAATTAATGTTCCACCATTAACAGACACGCAGCTAATAAAACATGAAAACATTAGAACCACAAAAACATAACATTTCCATGTTCAACAGGAAAATCAAAAACAAAAACAAACTAATATTTGCATTCCACCAAATGTTTCATTCCTTAACATGCACTAACCCTGCCAAAAACAAACCACACCCTGTTTTATGCCCATGTTTCCCAATGTGTTCATGTCATATTTCCTATTTACGTATTAACAGACCTCCACCTAATGGAACCTCCAAAAATCACACAACCATATAAACAAAACATTTCCATGTTAAATGAATAAAACCAAGAACAAAAACCACATCCAATATATGCATTCCATCAAATCTGTCATGGCAGAGGCCGATTCCGGAGCCCTCTATGCGGATCATTGATGAATGCCTTAACTATCTCTGCTCTGAACGCAGTAGCTGTCATCCCATCCATCGAGCCTTCAACCTCCACGTTTTTCGCGTACTGCCGCATGATGAAGCATACCATAACAGCGCAATCCGGACTGCCAATTGCCAAGACGTTACCAGCTTAATAAACATGAACAAGCCAAAAACAGTTATTTGAAAGCAAATATGACAAATTTAAAACAGGGTTCCAATTAAAACATACGATTCTGGGTGTTGTTGGGGACAATCACCCAAAGCCTCCAAAGGCCCGTCCAGATTCTCCGATGTCACACCCGCAATGGATTGCACTTTTCCTGCTACCCGTTTCGTGTAATCGACGACCCACTGCTTCTGTGGTAGGTAACATAACCGAATCAGTCTTACTTAACACACCCTATCAGCCTATACGCAACCCAGGCACAGCCGAACACATAAATGTAATAACATACATGTAATAACTAATCAATTGTACATACCACTTTTACCGCCTCGGCGAAATGATCATCTCGGCTCCCTTTACGAGTTTTTATTGAGTTGTAGTGTGTCCATGTCCCCGCGTCTGCATCGTACACCATGGTGGTCCAATGATTCGCATGGTATATAGGGTAATGGACGTATCTGCACCCAGATGCAGCAGTAACGTGCACGTTCAGGTAACCGTCCTTTGATGTCATGCTTCGGTTCCTCATCATATCCTACAAAAATTTCAAAATAATTAAACACCCACTACTCCACTGCCCATGTGTCGGGAAAAAATGCACAACACTATCTGCCAACGTAATAATACTCATAATACCATATACATACCGAACACACACTGCTGTGGAAATAAGACTTGCTGAAATTAGCACAATTAGCAGCCGCAACGTTCTGTTCACTTTTCAAAATTTCAGCATATGCGTCAATTACCTACCAACAGATATTATTCACATGATCCAAATACATTAGCTTTATATACCCATCATTCTAACTTTCCCTCTGAAGAACATGTAATCCGACAAAATAATGTAACTGATGAGGTGTGCATATCGACAACATGACATCATACTTACATTACCAGCAGTCGGCCCCCCTTGTACAAGGGACTGGATGTCTTTGAAATTAACATGCACACCATAATCTGCTGCACTCCATATCAAAGCCCTACACCAAATTACAATCACATAAGTGTACTTCAAATATAATAAACAATGTCACAGTTAAACACAACATTTAAAATACAAAACAAGTAGGTTACCCGTCCCCTTCAAATGTGTACACCACCTCCAACAGTTTCTGTTCATCTTCAGCCAACAATTTCCAAACTGGATACCGATATTTCATTCCGAAGCCAGCCCATGTTTTATGCTGTCTCTCGTTGTCTTCAATGTTAATTACATCCTCATTTCTGATTTCAAATAAATTCACATCATCTTTTCTCTGTTTGCAACGCTTCACCAACCCAGGATACTCGTAATCCTGTAACCTCCACGTCCGTCTAGCTTTGCTCTTCACACGGCGAACCAATGACGTGATGTTAGGTTCCTCCAAATACACAAAGTCTATCACCCTGTCCACCACCTCACTGCCTGGCATGTCAAGAACATGTGTAATGTCCAAATTGTGGTCTGTTGCTGCTGGAATACCTGTGCCACTGGAATTGCTTTTACTTTTGCCCTCCACTGAAGTACATACCCCAGCACATAATGTTGCCTTCTGATTTACAACTCCATCCCTGCTCTCCACCATTATGTTTTCTCCACCACCTACTGTGTTACCTACATCACCTTCAATGATGCTTGCATCCTTCAATTCGGATATGTTACCTACGTCATTTGCAATGTTATTCACCGGACCACCCGTCTGATTTCCTCCCTGCTGCTCTGTTAACGCGCCAAGACTTGTGTTCCTAGCCAGCTGCGTTACCTCGTGTGCCTCGTACTCGTCAACCTGGTCCTCCAACCGAGCTACTTTTGTTTTCATATCCAACAATAACGCATTCAGACGTGCAATTTCAGCATCTTTCAAACTGATGGCAGTTTCGAAACCAATACACAAATTAGCCGCTTGTGAACCAAGTGCGCGCTCCAAGCTTGTAACCTTGCCTTCCAGTTCACCTACACGTTCCGATTTCTGCCTCAGTTGTTCCTCTAACTCTCCGCTACTCTGTCCCGCACTTCGTTCATGTTATTGCTACCTACCACTGCCTTTCTGGGTCCGTATCTTTGGCTGGTTGCGTTGTTGACAAATCCAGCAGATCAGGGAACAACACTGGCCACCCATCACCTCCTACAACTGCTCCCAATCCACGCTTCGTAACACACTTGTCTGCCTCGTTCATCATTACGCCTTTCTGAACATGGACCTCTACAGATGAGTCCACTTGCCAACAGTTCAAACTGGGCTCCGCAACTTCATCACCAACATCGTTACGTGGCACACTAACATGCGCCGACACTGGCTCCACGTCAAGCACTTTCCCTTCTGTCCTCACACATTCCACACTAAACAATGTCGTGCCTACTTTATATCGTTCAAGAATTGCGCCCTCGAGTTTATCGCAACTTACCTGCCAAACACATTACAAAATAGTTAATTAATCCAATATGTAACATACAGTTTAGCCATACAACTCAGTATCCCATGTCATACCACTAACTGTCGCCCACTACGCAAGTCGACCCCTTTCATTTTCGTCGTCAAATTTGCAATGTTCCATCTGCAAAACCTTGGTAGCACACTGTGACGTTCCTGCTCCATCAGGTTCGTGTGTTCGCAAATAAAAAACTGCATTACCATTTCAAATCACATTAATTAACATGACTAAGAACAATCCTAATCCTAACATTACAGTCAACACGTACATAGTACATTTCCAAAAAAAAAAAACATTATCTTACAAGTAGTACGACAACACAGCCGGTAACCCTTTCTGGGCGATCATGAAATTCGTTCAGAGACGTAATCAATGCGGCACGTATCGCAGCAGCCCAGTCATACAACTGAATCGTACTTAGTTTATCAATAACTCGGACAAATGCCCAACCGATAGACTCTCCAGTCGTTGTGAAAAACAGTTTCGCACAAATATATAGCGACAGCAGCTTCGCGACATCTTCCTCGTCATTACCACTTTTCCCCTTTACTGCATCATCCAAAAGTTCTTTAATTTTTTTGCACGATATCCTACCGACAATATTGCAGCGACGTTGAATAAAATCTGATGGTGGCCTCGAACCGTGAGCTAAATCGAGCTGGTCCACGCCGCACTGGATGCCAAAAATGAGTCGGATATCACTTCGACGCAATGGAATGCCTTTACCCCCAATGTAGAATTTTTCATCCTCCCGATTGTATGTCTCCAATATGCGGAACACTGTTTCATCGCATTTCTTGTAAGCGTTCGGCGACAACTTGTGTTTGCGGATGGAATGAATCATCGCCCAAAATGGTGTTCTGCGCAGATGTCGTTCGTGGGCTGTTGTTAATTTTATTTCTTGTACGGTTTTAATAACCCCGTTTATATTAGAACGATACGCCAGTCGGGACGTGTCAAGTGCCACTTTCTTCATTACACCCGCATCCTGTTTTTTCCCCTTGAATGGTATCTTCCCCTGTCTTTTCACAACAAACGGTTCTGACGTGAAATCGGAATCAGCAATGTTACGTGACACACCACCACTTTTTTTCCGTGGAGACTTTCGCAAAATCACCCCTGCACAAATACGAAACAGCTCAAATATTATACACCGTGAAAAGTAAAACATCAACGCTGTCTAAACAACATAATAATTCCAAACATGTAAACAACTTCGAAACATTACCATCCCACAGCATCACATATCAGTTACCATCCCTGTTTACTAACATCCCACACTGTGCCTCAACATCATTAACACCTTCCACAATGTTCATTAACATTAACACAGAAACATTGACACTAACATTGACACATTGGCTGCAGAATATTAACGTTCCAATGTTAATGTTACTAACAAGGAACCATCAACATCTCCGCAAAGACCATACATACAATTCACGTAATCAAAAAACAACCACAGGACTTCTACACTAACATTGTACACCACACATAACAACATATCAATCAACTTACCCAAATTCCCAAAGTGAAAATGTCAACACACAACACAGGGTCAAGCCAATTACAGAAACAGAGACAATTCTATCACAAAGTATTAACACCACCTTCCCAATGACATAAACAACATCATCAACATTCAAATCCAAACAATGCCACACTAACAACCATAACAGAAAACCTCAATATGAAAACATTAAGGGTGTGTTTGGTAACGTTTACGTTTTCAGTTTATATTTACAAAAATTTTATAAACTGGTTTTTGTTTATTTTTTGTTTATTTTTAGAAAAACATAAACTAAAAACGCGTTTGGTAATTGACAAAATGTTTTAAAAAATTTAAAAATATAAAAAAAGTGAGAAATGACAAGTGGTGGCAAGTGGTGGCAAGTGGCGGTGGAAGACGGTAGTAAAAAGTGGTGACAGTGGGTGGTGGGTAGCTGGTGGTGGTGGTGGTGAGTGGGTGGGTGACGGTGGCGGGTGGTAGCGAGTGGGTGTGTGGTGGTGGTGGCGGTGACGAGTGGTGGGGGTGGTGGTTGGTTGGTGGCGGATGGCGGGTGGTGGTGGCGGGTAGGTGGTGGGGTGGGTGGTAGGTGATGGTGGCGGGTGATGGGTGGTAGCGAGTGGTGGTGGTAGGTGGGTGGCGGATGGCGGTGGTGGTGGGTGGGTGGTGGGTGACGGTGCGCGGTGGGTGGTAGCGAGTAGGTGGTGGTGGCAGGTGGTGGGTAGTGGTGTCTGGTGGGTGGCGAATGGCAGTGGTGGTGGTGTGGCGGTGGTGGGTGGTGGTGGTGGTGGGTGAGTGGGTGACGGTGGCGGGTGGCGGGTGGTAGGTGGTAGCGAGTGGGTGGTGGTGTGGTGAGTGGTGGTGGCAGGTGGGTGGCGGGTGGGTGGTGGTGGTGGGTGGTGGTGGCAGGTGAGTGGTGATGGTGGTGATAAGTAGGTGGTGGATGGTGGTGGCGGGCGGTTGATGTAGTGGCGGTGGATGGCAGGTGGGTGGTGTGATGGCGAGAGGTGGGTGGTGGCGGCGAGTGGGTGGCTGGTGGTGTGGTGGTGGTGGTGGTGGCAAGTGGGTGGTGAGTGGTGGTGCAGGTGGTGGTGGTGGGGGGAGGGTGGTGGTGGTGGTGCGAAAGTCGGTGGCGGAAAATGGTGGCGGGTGGTGGCTAGTGTTGGGTGGTAAAAAAAAAAAAAACTGAAAACTCAAAACAAAAACACATTTTTTGTGTTTTCATTTTTTGGCCAAATTTATAAACTAAAACCACTGATTTATAAATCAAAAATTTTACCAAACAAGTTTTTATTTGAGTTTTTTAAATTTTTGTAAATATAAACAGAAAACTGAAAACGTAAGTGTTACCAAACGGCACCTAAAAAAGAGAAAACATCAACATTGTGTCACCAACGTAACCATTAACAAACATGATAAGAAAATCGAAACATTAAAGACCAACAGCGACACATTGCAATACCCACAAACAACATAGCCACAATATCAACACATTAACATCACTACCACTGTCCAACAATCCAACACCTCCCAACCATAAAATACGACATTAACATTACACACCGACACGTTGCTAACATCATCCCCTAAAACATCCAGCATCACCGCATCAAAGCCAAACACTACATCCCACAACTACACACACCCACACCCTGTTCGAAAACATATACATTCGAACGTAACCCTATTCACACCACAAATCCTCTGCACAAACCAAAACCAATAAAACACATTCAATAATAAAAAATATAACCGTCAAACATAACCTACCTCCACTGGTTTTTGTCATTACTGAAACGTCGCCTCTCGTAACACCTTCTTCCAATCCTTGCGCAATCGCAGACGGATATCCAATTTCACGACGCCACTACGCTTCAACCACAATGTCTTCCCACTCAACGTCACTACCACAACGTTGGTAGATTATTTCATATTATAGGGTTTCCGTAATGTATAAACCTTCGCCCAAACTCATTCGCCTTCCGTATTGGGATGTAGATTTCCTTCTGAAATCCCAAATCTTTCCTTCGAATCGTATCTCAGCACCGCCGAATCAGGAACCAGTAATGTAACAGCACACGAAACTGATTGCCTATATCTGTAATTCTACATTACTGCATTACCAAAACTGCCCATCACTCTTACAAGTAGCGTACACAACGTTTACGGCCTGATTTGTCATTTTACATTTAATGGGACTATTCGGTTTATAAGAAAACATTTGGGACTGTTCAGTGTATAAGTTAGTAAATTGGGATTTATTGGTGCATCACCCTTTAATTTTCTGTGTAGTATTAAATTCTAATTATAATTGTGGTTTATAATTTAGAATTTATGGCTACTAAAACTGGTCAAACTAATGTTCAAATCAGTACTGGTATGGTGATTGCCATTACGCCAACCTCTCCTTATGTTAAGACTGTGCCAGTGAATCATGTTGAAAAACTAGAGAAGTTCTTAAGAACTGATCTTTGCAAAGGCAAAGGAAGATCAAGTAAGAAGGTTGCTAAAGCCAAAATGACCGAAATGGATAAAATTTCCAATGGTGTAGATGTCATAAATCTTTCTGCAGTTGTTTCCGAGGCAAATCTTGTCGGAAATCCTAAAGAATGGTGGGTGGACACTAGTGCTACTCGCCATATTTGTGCCGACAAAAAGATGTTCACATCTTATTCTACAGTGGACAATGGTGAACAACTTTTTATGGGCAACTCCTCGACTTCTAAAGTTGAAGGACAAGGAAAGATTATTCTAAAGATGACATCTGGAAAGGAACTCACTCTCAACAATGTGTTGCATGTACCGGACATTTGCAAGAATTTAGTTTCCGGATCTTTGTTGAGTAAGAATGGGTTTAGGCTGGTTTTTGAAAGTAACAAGTTTGTACTTACCAAAAACGGGATGTATGTCGGAAAATGTTATATGTCTGATGGCCTTTTCAAGTTAAATGTAATGACTGTTGTACCCTCTGGTATTAATAAAGATACATCTTCTTCTTACTTGCTTGAGTCTTCAAATTTATGGCATGGTAGACTAGGACATGTTAATTATAGATCTTTGCGTAGATTAATTAATATGGAATGTTTACCTAAATTTGACATTGATTCAAATCATAAATGTGAAATTTGTGTTGAGGCAAAATTATCTAAAACTCCTTTTCATTCAATTGAAAGAAGTACAGAACCACTTGAATTAATTCATAGTGACATTTGTGATTTTAAATCAATTCAAACCAGAGGTGGGAAAAAGTATGTAATCACTTTTATAGATGACTATACTAGATATAGTTATATTTATTTAATTCGAACCAAGGATGAAGCTTTGGAAACTTTCATTCAATATAAGAATGAAGTTGAAAATCAACTTGATAAGAAAATCAAGAAACTTAGAAGTGATAGAGGTGGTGAATATGAATCACCTTTTGGTGAATTTTGTAAAGAACATGGAATAATTCATCAAACCACCGCTCCTTACTCACCTCAGCAAAATGGCATTGCTGAAAGGAAAAATAGGACTTTAAAAGAAATGATGAATGGCATGTTAATAAGTTCTGGATTACCTCAGAACTTGTGGGGGGAAGCAATACTTTCTGCTAATTATATACTTAATAAAGTACCCCGAAAGAAAATAAATCAAACACCTTATGAATTGTGGCATGGAAGAGTACCATCCTACAAATACTTAAAAGTGTGGGGGTGTTTGGCTAAAGTGGCTATTCCTAGTCCTAAAAAGACTAAGATATGTCCTAAGACCATTGATTGCATTTTCATTGGTTATGCTAAGAATAGTAGTGCATATCGGTTTTTGATTCATAAATCAGAACATACCGAAATGCATGTAAATACTATTATTGAATCAAGGAATGCATCATTCTTTGAACATGTATTTCCAAAGAAGACTGGACAAGAAACTAGTAACAATAAAAGATCTCATGATGCCATTACTAGTCAGGTTCAAGAACATGATCAAGAACAAGAGTTAAATCAAAATGAGGAAGAGGAACTTAGGCGTAGTAAACGTGCTAGAACCTCAAAATCATTTGGTCCAGATTTTCTAACATATTTGTTAGAAAATGAGCCTTTTGTTGGAAAATGGTTTTATATAGGCATAATTTTGAGGGCCCCCAAACACCTTTTGGGGTGGGTTCGAAGAGGTGAAGTGTTCTTTGCCGCATGGCAAGTCACACAGTGAAGACGGAACATCAAAACCATTTATGAGTGAATGGAAAGATGAC
Source organism: Camellia japonica (assembly GCA_030407325.1). Classification (NCBI taxonomy): domain Eukaryota; kingdom Viridiplantae; phylum Streptophyta; class Magnoliopsida; order Ericales; family Theaceae; genus Camellia; species Camellia japonica. The sequence continues at coordinate 160,259,816 of JAPPVO010000032.1, forward strand.
GTTGTTTTCGGGTCTAACATTAATTTTTAGATAAAATTCTTTTGAATTTTTTCAATAAAAATTAGTGTGGGAATTTAATTTAATTCTAAATTCAAATTTTCTGAGTAGTTTCTTAAAGTTTGTAATTTTAGAATTTAATTTAATTCTAAATTTAATTTTTGAATTCTTAAGTGGTTTCCTAAAATTTTACCTCTTTATTTATTTATTTTATATTTTATATAGTTATAATTATTATTCAAAATTTATATATATATATATATATTTGAGATAGTGTAAATAAATAAATGCACCAACAACAGTTGCTTTTAAGTCCAACGGTTGCTTTTTCAATAATGTCACGACCCAAACCCGGCCCTATGGGTTTAGCACCGTAACCGGCCAGTAATCCGTGATTACCGAAGGCCTGCTTAACAGTAATACAGTATAACAGAGTTCAGGGCTTGGCGGAAGCCAATACAGTAAGTAACTAGTGTCCATTGAGCTGTGGAAATCTGTATGCTAAAAACATTTTTCATGCATTCATACAGTTCAAACAGTACGGTCCATAAACAGTCTATACAGTCATATACAAACATTCAGTATGGGGACTCAATCCCACGATAACAGTACAGTAAACATTCAGTCTATACAATCCGCTCGGTCAATACAAAACAGTGAGACAGTACAAAAAGGGGAAGTACTAAAACACCCCAAAGCCTTAGCATAACAGGCTCGGAACCTCGCAGTGAGGCACACAGGCTGGCTTGACAAAACTGGGGACCAACCCACGCTCCTAGCTCTGGTCTGGCTGCTGAGAACCTACATATATATATAAACAGTGAGCTAAAGCCCAGTGAATAACATAAAGCGTAAAGAGGTTTAGAATGAATGTCCTTACAGTAATGAAAACAGTTCGTTTCAATCGGTATTACAGTTGTTCAGTACAATAAACAATCATATGTGGTACATCCATTAGCATAACAGTAACAGTAGGTCAAAAGACCGAACAGTAATGATGGCCAGTCATTCAGTAAAAAGTATGGTTCCACAGGGGAACCGACAGAGATCTCTGTAACAGTAACAGTCAGTAACAGTAGTGCTAAGGATGCCACAGTACAGTTCAGAAATAAAGGACATACATTCATTCAGTAAATAATTCCAGTTCAGTAAACAGTTCAGTTCAGTATTCAAAAGATAGTCATTTTGAACATATCTTTACACAATTGTTACTCACAGTGATTGGACTAATAGCAGCTAGAGCGCGTCTCCGAGAGCCAACCCTAAACAGTTAACAAATAAGAACATACACTAAGTTTCACCGTCGGGAAGGATGATAATTAAATCCCTAAATTTCCTCGGTGTGGTTCTATGCCCAATCCTCACTAAGATGTCTTAAACTAGGCCTAGGAATGCCTAGGATGAGATGAGGATGCAAAAATACAGTTGGAAGGCATTTTTCAAAAGTTCCTGAAAATAGGCTCTTCGCTCGAGCGAGCCTTCCTTCGCTCGAGCGAGCTTCCAAAATCAAAGGCTTCGCTCGAGCGAACAATCATTCGCTCGAGCGGTCTGATGAACAGTAAAAGTACTGGTTGCTCGATTTTTACGCGCGATACCACGCTCGATGCTCGCTCGAGCGGAGCCCTGCATAAAGGTGCTCGCTCGAGCGAGGAATCCTTCGCTCGAGCGAAGAAGCCAAATCTGGAAATTTCCAGATTTGCCTTCCAAGCTCAAACCAAGCATTCTCAACTCAAATCTCGACCTCGTGGGCCCAAATTCTGGAAAATACATCTACATTCAATATAGAACAAGTTTCAAAAGCCAATTTACACATGCAAGGGCCAAAGGTGAGTCAATTAAAGCCATTTTTCAAACCCATTTTCAAGAACAAGTTTAAAACATGCAATGCATGAGTTTTAACCCAAATTCAAGCTTCAACTCTTGTCCAAATGGACTCATTTCTTCAAGAACATGATGAAAACATGGACTTATGCACAAATATGAGCTTGCATGTGAGATTTCCATGAAGTCCATCCTCCAAACTTGACAATATGAACATGCATGCATGGGATAAGCTTTAATTCAACTCTTTGAAACCAATTTATGATTCTACTCTACCATTAAGCATGAGGTATGCAAGAATCAAGCTAAGCACAAGAATGTAGGGAGAAATTCCTACCTTATGACTTCAATTGAGAGCCTAGGAGATCAACAATGCAATTAATCTTCTAAAACTACAAGCCTCCAAGCAAGATGAGATGAAAATCAATTCTCTCCCTCTAACTCTCTTCTTTGGTCGGTTGGAAGGGGAAGAAATGGCTGAGGAAATGTCTTCTCTAAGTGTATAAGGTGTACAAGGTTCAATACAATTGAATAATCAAAGCTCCACTCACCATGGCAATACCGTAAATACGTCAAACTCTTCAATTGGCTTAGATTAATCTAGTTTAATCATTCCTAATAAATTTTCAGATAATTATACCATTAAGTCACAAATATTCTACTGATTATGGAACACTAAACGGTTTCTAATTCGGCCGCCGATAAGGCCTTCAATTAGCAGTTTAAACACATAAACACAAACAGATAATCGATAAATCAAACAGATGCAATATGCAATACAACAAATCAACTTATTCAATTTCAGTTTCAATTTCAATCGGTTTATTCAGTACTTCAGTTAATTCAATTATCAGTCATTATCAGTTCAGTTTAGCAGTAATCAGTACGTATTTCAGTGGTTTATCGGTAGTCAATACGAGGGTTGTTACAAATAAATTTGAATTATGTTCAAATTAGGCAACGGTGAGAATCGGTTGAACCTGTTCATGGTCTTAGTGTACCTGTTCGGGACTGTTGAGTTTGCCTATATATATACACATATGTTCCAACGATTTTGGGATTCCAAAAAAAAAAAAATAGTAGGAAAATAGCCCTTGCTGTCCAGATTATATTTTGCATTTTAATCTTCATTTTAGATTTAGAATAAATTAAAGAGAGTATAGAACACAAGGTTTGGTTCGCCGAACAAATTTATTTGAAGTGCTTCTATAAATTTGTGAAGATCTTTGTATCCTGGGAGATAGACGCCATTCAACCGTAAGCACCGTAACGGGGCGAATCTGTCTTAAGGACAGAGTGTCACACACTTGACTTGGTCTTGAATTATTTTTTCCGATTCGATAAATAAATCTGGTATGTTATTTATTTATTTTGTTTGAATTATTTCAGTTTATTTTATTTACACAGAAGATTGTTCCAACAATCTTAAGACAAAATTCGAATTATTCTGTTTACAGAATTTTTTCGTTTGTTTCCTTTTTCCTTTCTTCGTAAATAATTTCGAAAGAAAATTATTTTCTGTAAATTTACAAAATAATATTCTGGTTGGAAAAACAAATAGTGATTATATGCTATTTGACAGATAGTAGTAATATACCGTCTCTTTTCTTTGACAACAACTAGTAGTACGATACTGGTGTCATTAACAATTCAGAATATATTTTTGTGGAATTTTTTCAGAAATTAATTTTGGGTTTTAGAAATTATTTTCTGTGTTTTCATTAATTAAAATTCTGTTTTCAGTATTTTAATTATTGGAGTGTAACAAGAGATTTAATTTCTTGTGTGGAATTAATTTGGTTAAATAAAATTTTATTTTATTTCCAAATTAGTTGGAAAATAAAAGTTGTATTCTTATTTCTTTTATTTTACAGAATTTAATTTTCTGTGTGGAATTATTTTGGTTAAATAAAATTTTATTTTATTTCCAAATTAATTGAAAAATTAAAGTTATAGTTTTTATTTCTTTTATTTTCGGTGTGGAATTAATTTGTTTAAATAAAATTTTATTTTATTTTCAAATTAATTAGAAAATAAAAGTTACATTTTTGTTTCTTTTATTTTTACAGAATTTAATTCTGTGCATTTGGTTTAATTTTCTGTGTAGTGTAAATTCTAATTATAATTTTGTTTTATAAATTAGAATTGATGGCTACAGAAACAAATGCCCAAACTAGTACTACTGTGGTGGCTGCGATTGCACCAACCCCCTCTCCTGTGATGACAGTACCGGTAAATCACGGTGAAAAGCCAGAGAAGTTCTCAGGAACTGACTTTAAAAGATGGCAACAGAAAATGTTGTTTTATCTTACAACTCTGAACCTGGCTCGTTTTCTCCGTGAAGATGCTCCTATCCTGAAAGAGGATGAAACCGACCGGCAAGTGGTTACTGCGGTTGATGCTTGGAAACATGCCGATTTCCTTTGTCGGAATTACGTCTTGAACGGACTTGACAACACATTATACAATGTCTACAGTCCAATCAAGACAGCAAAGGAACTTTGGGAATCGTTGGAGAAAAAGTACAAAACAGAAGATGCCGGCTCAAAGAAATTTGTGGTTGGCAGATTCCTGGATTTTGTAATGGTTGATTCAAAAACTGTGATCAGCCAAGCTCAAGATTTCCAACTCATTCTGTATGACATTCACGCAGAAGGTATGTCTCTCAGTGAATCCTTTCAAGTTGCAGCCTTAATTGAAAAATTACCCAAAGGCTGGAAGGAATTCAAGAACTACCTTAAACACAAGCGCAAAGAAATTTCTATGGACGAGTTAATTGTGCGTTTAAGGATTGAGGAGGACAACCGCAATTCTGATAAGCGGGCTGGTAAGAATCCTATGGAGTCTAAGGCAAATGTGGTAGAACATGCTTCAAAAACCAAGAAACGTAAGTCTTCTGGAGAAAGTTCATCACAAGGCTCTAAAGGGGGGGATAATAAAAAGTACAAGTTTAATGGCAAATGTTACATCTGTGACAAAGAGGGACATCGGGCCAAAGATTGCCGTAGCAAAGGCAAAAAAGCAAGAAAACGAACAAGCAAGAAGCCTGCTCAAGCCCATATGACCGAAGTGGACAAGATTTTCAATGGTGTAGATGACATCAATCTTTCTGCAGTTGTTTCCGAGGCAAATCTTGTCGGAAATCCTAAAGAATGGTGGGTGGACACTGGTGCTACTCGCCATATTTGTGCCGACAAAAGATGTTCACATCTTACTCTACAGTGGACAATGGTGAACAACTTTTTATGGGCAACTCCTCAACTTCCAAAGTTGAAGGACAAGGAAAGATTGTTCTCAAGATGACATCAGGAAAGGAACTCACTCTCAACAATGTGCTGCATGTACCGGACATTCGCAAGAATCTTGTTTCCGGATCTTTGTTGAGTAAGAATGGATTTAGGCTAGTATTTGAGAGTGATAAATTTGTACTTACTAAGAATGGGATGTATGTAGGAAAAGGTTACATGTCTGATGGCCTTTTCAAGTTAAATGTAATGACTGTTGTACCCTCTGTTATTAATAATACTACATCTTCTTCTTACTTGCTTGAGTCTTCAAATTTATGGCATGGTAGACTAGGACATGTTAATTATGGATCTTTGCGTAGATTAATTAATATGGAATGTTTACCTAAATTTGACATTGATTCAAATCATAAATATGAAATTTGTGTTGAGGCAAAATTATCTAAAACTCCTTTTCATTCAATTGAAAGAAGTACGGAACCACTTGAATTAATTCATAGTGACATTTGTGATTTTAAATCAATTCAAACTAGAGGTGGGAAAAAGTATGTAATCACTTTTATAGATGACTATACTAGATATAGTTATATTTATTTAATTCGAACCAAGGATGAAGCTTTGGAAACTTTCATTCAATATAAGAATGAAGTTGAAAAATCAACTTGGTAAGAAAATCAAGAAACTTAGAAGTGATAGAGGTGGTGAATATGAATCACCTTTTGGTGAATTTTGTAAAGAACATGGAATAATTCATCAAACCACCGCTCCTTACTCACCTCAGCAAAATGGAATTGCTGAAAGGAAAAATAGGACTTTAAAAGAAATGATGAATGCCATGTTAATCAGTTCTGGATTACCTCAGAACTTGTGGGGGGAAGCAATACTTTCTGCTAATTATATTTTAAATAAAGTACCTCGAAAGAAAATAAATCAAACACCTTATGAATTGTGGCATGGAAGAGTACCATCCTACAAATACTTAAAAGTGTGGGGGTGTTTGGCTAAAGTGGCTATTCCTAATCCTAAAAAAACTAAGATAGGTCCTAAGACTATTGATTGCATTTTCATTGGTTATGCCAAGAATAGTAGTGCATATCGGTTTTTGATTCATAAATTAGAACATTCCGAAATGCATGTAAATACTATTATTGAGTCTCGGAATGCATCTTTCTTTGAACATGTATTTCCAAATAAGTCTGGACAAGAGACTAGTAATAATAAGATTTTGATGCTATTACTATGATCAAGAACATGATCAAGAACAAGAGTTAGATCAAAATGAGGAAGAGGAACCTAGGCGTAGTAAACGTGCTAGAACCTCAAAATCTTTTGGTCCAGATTTTCTAACATATTTGTTAGAAAATGAGCCTTTAACTTTTAAAGAGGCTATGTCCAGTCCTGAAGCTCCTTTATGGAAAGAAGCTGTCAACAGTGAAGTTGAATCCATCTTGCAAAATCACACTTGGGAATTAGTGGACTTGCCACCAGGTTGTAAACCTCTTGGGTACAAGTGGATTTTCAAAAGAAAATTGAAAGCGGATGGATCAAGACAAATACAAGGCAAGACTTGTAGTCAAAGGTTTTAGACAAAAGAAGGTCTAGATTACTTTGACACATACTCACCGGTTACTAGAATAACATCCATTAGAATGCTAATTGCCATTGCATCTCTATACAATCTAGAAATTCATCAAATGGATGTTAAAACCGCTTTCTTAAATGGTGAGTTAAATGAAGAAATTTACATGGAACAACCAGAAGGGTTTTCTGTTCCAGGGAAAGAAAAGAAAGTGTGTAAATTGGTTAAATCATTATATGGTTTAAAACAAGCGCCAAAGCAATGGCATGAGAAATTTGACAAGGCAATGATGTCAAATGGATTTAAAATTAATGAGTGTGACAAATGTGTTTATATTAAAAACACAGACAAAGGTTATGTCATTGTATGTCTTTATGTAGATGATATGCTCATCATAGGTAGTAATAATGACATGATTAAAACTACCAAGAAAATGTTGAATAAACATTTTGACATGAAGGACATGGGCATTGCTGATGTAATTCTTGGTATGAAAATTACCAAAACATCAGAAGGTTATACTTTGTCACAATCTCATTACATTGAGAAAATACTTGACAAATTCAGCAAAGATGATGATCATCTTGCTAGAACTCCTGTAGATGTTAATTTGTATCTTTCTAAGAATATACAGGAAAGTATTTCTCAATTAGAGTATGCCCAAATTATTGGAAGCTTAATGTACTTGATGAACTGCACTCGCCCAGATATAGCTTATGCAGTAAGTAAATTAAGTAGATATACGAGTAATCCGGGAGTAGAACACTGGAAAGCAATTATAAGGGTTCTAAGATATCTCCGATTTACTCGTAACATTGGGCTTGAATTATACTAGATATCCAGCAGTACTTGAAGGATACTGTGATGCAAATTGGATATCGGATACTAGAGACTCGAAGTCCACCAGTGGGTATGTCTTTACTCTTGGGGGCGGCTGTATCTTGGAAATCTTCCAAACAGACTTGTATTGCTAGGTCTACTATGGAATCAGAATTCATAGCTTAGACAAAGCAGGGGAAGAGGCAGAATGGCTTCGCCACTTCCTTGAAGATATTCCAATATGGCCAAAACCGGTGCCTGCTATATGCATACATTGCGATAGTCAATCAGCTATAGGTAGAGCACAGAGTCATATGTATAACGGTAAGTCACGACACATTCGTCGTCGACATAACACCGTAAGACAACTACTCTCTAATGGAATTATTTCCATAGAATATGTTAAGTCTAAAGACAACATAGCGGATCCACTAACCAAAGGGTTAGCAAGAGAGTTAGTTGAGAATTCATCGAGGGGAATGGGACTTAAGCCTATTAAATAAGAGTTACCACAACGGCAACCCAACCTAGTTGACTGGAGATCCCAAGATCTAGGTTCAAAGGGACAACCGAGTTGTGATGACTCAGAAGGATCACTGGGGAGTCTAACTCCTACCCATTTCTATGATGAAATAGTGATGTCTGCAGCTTTAGGTTAAGTAAAATTTTAATGATTCTTATATCTAGGTAAACCTAGTGGAGTATGGCAGGATACTCTTCATAAGAATCACCTATGTGAGTGTGAACTGGGCCGGTTCTATGAGATTTGTGAAGGGCTACAATTCTCTAGAGCACTCATGAAGACCAGGTTGTTCAGGGCCAAAATGAACACAATAGTGAGAACTAAACTGTGTCTGGGAATATACTGTGTGAGTTCTATTGTCTTGGTTTACACAAACGGCTGAACAGTTCAAGACATCATGTTCACTGGTTAGCTAGTAAATCCGATAGTGTCTCACAAGGGAAGGTTCAAAGCCAAAAGCTACCTATCCTTTGCAGAATATTTCCAATTTCTGTACTCTCTGTAATTAGATCATGTTGTTGCATTTTCTCTCCGTCAAATTCCATTCATGTGGGGGATTGTTGGAAAAATGGTTTTATATAGGCATTATTTTGAGGGCCCCAAACCTTTTGGGGTGGGTCCGAAGAGGTGAAGTGTTCCTTGCCGCGTGGCAAGTCACACGGTGAAGACGGAACGTCAAAACCATTTATGAGTGAATGGGAAGTTGAAGTCGTTTTCGGGTCTAACATTAATTTTTTAGATAAAATTCTTTTGAATTTTTCAATAAAAATTAGTGGGAATTTAATTTAATTCTAAATTCAAATTTTCCTAAGTGGTTTCCTAAAGTTTGTAATTGTAGAATTTAATTTAATTCTAAATTAATTTTGAATTCCTAAGTGGTTTCCTAAAATTTATACCTCTTTATTTATTTATTTAAACTATTTCATTAGTTTAATATATATATTCAATTAATTTAATATATATATATATATATATATTTGAGATTAGGGGTGAGCATGGTCCGGATTGGACTGGATTGGGGTAAAACCAGGACCAATCCGTTATCTACGGTTTCTGAAAAATTGGAACCAATCCAATCCATTTAAATCATGGAACCAATCCGAACCAATCCATTTAAATACGGATTGGATCAGTTTAGGACCACGGATTCACATAATTAAATAACAAAAATATATATATAACACTTTAATTTCATAAAAATATAAACATAGCGCTATATTAGTTCCACAATAGCAACATCTATTTCTATAATAGCGACATACTGTTCTAGAATTTAAACAACCATAAGAAAACTGGTTTCACCATAAGTATTTAGACCATTACAAATTAAAACTAAAAACTAACAAACAAAAGTAATAAAATAAAATATTATACGGTTTTAGGTTTGAGTTTAGATTTTATATAAAATAAGAGAAGATACTACGGGGGAGATGTATAATAAAAATATATACTATTTGAATACGGTCCGGATCGGTTCCAATCCAGAACCGTAGGGTTCAATTCGGAACCAATCCGTGTACTACGGATTTTTAATTCTTCAATCCGAAACCGAACCGCGGATTCAAAAAACCAATTTAAACCTATCGGATTGGACTGGACTGGATCGGATTACGAATTTTACGGATTCTTTACTCAGCGCTATTTGAGATAGTGTAAATAAATAAATGCACCAACAACAGTTGCTTTTAAGTCCAACGGTTGCTTTTTCAATAAATTTGAATTATGTTCAAATTAGGCAACGGTGAGAATCGGTTGAACCTGTTCATGGTCTTAGTGTACCTATTCGGGACTGTTGAGTTTGCCTATATATATACACATATGTTCCAACGGTTTTGGGATTCCAAAAAAAAAAATAGTAGGAAAATAGCCCTTGCTGTCCAGATTATATTTTGCATTTTAATCTTTATTTTAGATTTAGAATAAATTAAAGAGAGTATAGAACACAAGGTTTGGTTCGCCGAACAAATTTATTTGAAGTGCTTCTATAAATTTGTGAAGATCATTGTATCCTGGGAGATAGACGCCATTCAACCGTAAGCACCGTAGCGGGGCGAATCTGTCTTAAGGACAGAGTGTCACACATTCGACTTGGTCTTGAATTATTTTTTCCGGTTCGATAAATAAATCTGGTATGTTATTTATTTATTTTGTTTAAATTATTTCAGTTTATTTTATTTACACAGAAGATTGCTCCAACAAGAATCAATATTAAATTAATTTAAAATGCAAAAGTGTAAATTGAATTTAACCCAAGTTAAAATACAACAAATGAGTGGTATGTGGCAAATCATGATTCGTGAAGAAGCATGAATCAAGATATTCCAGAGAATTATCCCAAATTGAAACCAACAAGCAACGACGACATTCCACAATTTGGACCAAATCTGAGTTGAATTAAAATACTTGACCTTGCTGCTAGGGTAATGCTAAAGACTCTCATTAACATAAAAATAATATCAAAATAATTAAAAATATAATAATTTTTCATATTATTTTGTATGCAGCACTCGAGTCATAAATTCAATTCTAAACTATTGGGACAATAGTCCCAAGTCCTAATCTTTTTGGGTTAAAAGGACAATAATAATTTGAAAGATCATATAACCCTTACCTATGTATTTATTTGCTCATATGTCACTTATCTTTCCACCTAATCTATCTAACTGTCCATATCACCACCACTAGCTACCGACAACTTTTCCAACGATAGGCAGTTTGGCGACAATGGGTAAAAATGAAAAAAAAGTTATCATTCAAAGTAATAATTTGTTTTTCTCACTAAATAATTTCATTAATCATGTCCTTACAACCAAAACAAAACAATTCTTAACTAAGGCCTTGTTTGGGAAGACTAAATAAGTGCACTTTTTGTCTTTTTTGACTAAAAAAGTGAGGTTGAAAATATGGATGTTTGGGTTAACTTTTTGACTTTTTATGAAAAAATGTGTAATAAAAAATTGTAAAAATTGATTTTTAGAGGAAAATTTGAATTGGGAGTTGTGCAGCCGTAATTGTTGACTTTTGGTGAATAGTGTTAACTTTTTAACTTTTTGAGTAACTTTTTGGCTTTTTAGATTATTTGGGATATCCCAAACAAGGCCTAAATACCAGCCCCTAAAAATGGACTTATCAATAATTTTTCCTTCTCTATATAAGTTTTATACATTTTTTATATACACATGGAGACTAATAATCACAAGTTGAGCCAATTTTGAAAATTTTGGTCATAGTCAGTTCTAATGAAAGTGATATTGGTTTCAAATTTCAATTCCATCCAATGATAGAAGAGATGTTACTTATGTTTAGTTCGGAAGTCAAATTCTTGGTCATAAATTTTGTTTTGTATTATATAAAATAAATAAATAATTTCGTCATTAAAAGAACCATCAAATTCTCAAAACTGCCCTTAGCTTAGAGGTAATAAAATGGGTATTATATATACTCAGTTGTAGGGACTTTTAAAATGGGTATATTATTTATAGTATTAAAATTATGATTTTTGCGACCGTATTAATGGAGAATGATGTTGTGAGTGATGCAAACACTAGTGTCACCAAAGGTTTTAATGACGCTAAAATATTAGAATATTTTAATGGAAAATGCTTTTCTACTAAAAAAATTCCCACAAAATAATCAAAATGAGTCTTTTGACTTAAAATTTTAAGTATCTAATGTATTATATCATTTTGTATGAATTTTTATTTATATATTATTACTCTATTTTAATATATAGATGTTGCATTGTCATGTCAAAAGTTTATTTCTATATGATTTTGAATACTCATGATTCCAACGTTTGGAAATAATTGGAATAAAAAAATTATTTCTGATCATCTATTTAGCTCATTCTCAAATTAAAGCAAAATTCTAATGTTTCGAGAATCACACATTCTTGAAAGAATGTTAGTCATTTAGTAGTAAAAATAATAATTGAGTAGATAATCTTTAAAACTTATCAACTTTTTATGATTTCTAACAAATCAAAACATTAACAAAAAAAACCAAAAAAAAAAATTGCATATATAGTGATAAAATTCTCATTTTTTTTCAAAATTTCTACCATAAAAACGGAAATTTTAAAAGTAAGCACCACACAATTTTCATATAATCAAAGTTAATAATAAATAATTATTCAATAATCTCAAAATATTATATAATATTATTTATGTAATACTTTAATCAATAATTGATCACCCACTTACTGTATTTTGTAATTTCTCATTTGCTTCGAACACTTTCACATAGCATTTGAGTACTATCTAATAAGAAAAATGTCTAACACCCCCAGTGGGGGTCATTGGGGATCATTTTTTATTGGTCCAAAATTTATTTTTTTATTTTTTATTTTTTATTTTTTTTTTCAGCCAATGAGGAGATGACACCTCACTGAGATTGTCAGTATTGGGGTTGCAAGTGGGGATCACCCCACTGAGGGTCTGTAGCATGGCCCATCTAATAATTCTTGGTGGTCTGAGAAACAAAAGGTAAAGCAATTTGCAGACATGGTGGGACTTAAATGGCAGCTTCTGCAGCTTGACCTTTTTATTTATTAATTGATATGTGATTAAAATAAAATTTGAAAAATCACTTTTTATTTGATTTATATTAATTTGACCTTTTATTAAATATCAATTAATTAATAAAAAAATAATATCATAATATTTTCACACCGTGACATATCTATTATATAAAATACCTTATCCACAAGCTGACACATTTGTATTATTATGTTTTTGTCCAACAAAATTCGAATGGATAGCACTAGAACTTCTCAGCACTCGACACCTCTTCATTCTAATAATGTTGCAAGAGAATTATATATACATGTGTACCATATACTACAAAAAGTGAAATTTATGGAAGTTGGAAAGTGAGAGTCATATGTCTTCGATTATTAGCTTGCCAACGTGTCATTCCAAGAACCTATCATATGTATATACTAGGTAGAAAATAATTAGATATTTACAAAGTACCAGCTATTATTATTTATGTAATACTCTCGATCAATAAGAAAATTGGACATTCGGTCTAAAAGTTTAATTTTGAACTTTTTTGGTCTAATGATCCACCCGTTAAATTATTTTATCCATAAAAAGTTTAAAAACATGTTTTTACGAAAAGACCAATCTGCTCGTTCTACATACACACGCTTGCCTCTGTCGCTACATATTCAACCTATTATCTGTTGAAATCTCATTTCAACCAAACCCCCTCTGTCTCTTCATCTTCTCTTCTCTCTCCTCATGCACAAAACCCTAGATTTGTTGGAACAATCTTCTGTGTAAATAAAATAAATTGAAACTAAATCAAACAAAATAAAATAAAAAATTACAGAGTTTATTTTGTCGAACCGAATGGAAAAATAAAAGACCAAGTCGAGTGTGTGACACTCTGTCCTTAAGATAGATTCGCCCAGCTTCGGTGCTTACGGACTAATGGCGTCTATCTCCCAGGATACAATGATCTTCACAAATTTGTAGTAGTACTCCAAACAAATTTGTCCGGCGAACTAAAACCTTGTGTTCTATACTCTTTTTGATTTTTTTCTAAAACTAGAATGAAGAATGTATGCAAAAGTGCAGAAAATAGGACAGCAAATAATGAATTTTTAGACTGTTTTTGGATGCCCCAACACTGCTGGAATTGTAGGTATTTATAGGCAAAAAGGTCCTGTCCGAACAGGTGCAAAAGAAGTGAACAGGTATGAAACAGATTTTGAATAGATACTGTTTTGAATTCAAACAGATTTGCAGCCAAGTTTTGAATCTGTTCGGAAGTAACAGATCTGTAACTGCTGAGTAGTTATAACACTGTTCAAAACAGTTTAAAACTGTTTGAAAATAAATCTGTTGAAGAATTAAATGAACAGATGCAATTACTATTCAAACAGATCTGTTAACTGTCTAGGATTTTTTGAATCTGAAACTGTCCGAATTTGAACATATTGGAAAAACAGTTCGGGCTCAAAAATCTATTATGGAATAAAAGGAAGAGACACAATTGTTGGACAACAATTTGAATTTCAAATTCAAATTACAAAATTTAAATTAATTTTTCTCTCAAGAAAAAATTCAAATAAATTTTTGTCTAAAAAATTAATATTAAAACGGAACTGACCCGACCCATCACCCACACCTGGCACAGCTCGGCTCGGCCGGACGGATAGTGGCAGCGGCGACTGCGGCGCGCGCGCGTGTGTAGTGGTTTGGGTTAAGGTTTACATTGTCCATAACTCCTCCCTTCTACAAACTTGGGGTGCCCCTTGAGGCCCAACCCAAGTGTTATAGTCTAGAGCTTATATACACAAAAAAGCTCTCTTAAAGTTTCAATGTGGGACAACCCATTTGAAGGAAACCTACATTTAAATCTTTAAATCTCCATTCCTCAAACTCGAAAACGACGTTAATTTCTCATTCACTCATAAATGGTTTTGACGAACCGTCTTCACCGTGTGACTTGCCACGCGGCAAGGAACACGTCACCTCTTCGGACCCACCCCAAAAGACGTTTGGGACCCACTCTATTTTGGGCTCAAAGTTGGCCCAAAATAAGCCTATATTACACAATTTTTCCAACAATCCCCCACATGAATGGAATTTGACAGAGAGAAAATGCAACAACATGATCTAAATACAGAGAGTACAGAAATTGGAAATATTCTGCAAATGATAGGTAGCTTTTGGCTTTAAACATTTCCTTGTGAGACACTATCGAATTTACTAGCTAACCAGTGAACATGATGTCTTGAACTGTTCAACCGTTTGTGTAAACCAAGACAATAGAACTCACATAGTATATCCCCAGACACAGTTTAGTTCTCACTATTGTGTTCATAAGTGCTCTAGAGAATTGTAACCCTTCACAAATCTCATAGAACCGACCCAGTTCACGCTCACATAGGTGATTCTTATGAAGAATATTCTGCCATACTCCACTAGGTTTACCTAGATATAAGAATCATTAAAAATTCTACTTAACCTAAAACGCTGCAGTCATCACTTATTTCATCCTAAAAATGGGTAGGAGTTAGACTCCCCAGTGATCCTTCTGAGTCATTCACAACTCGGTTGTCCCTTTGAACCTAGATCTTGGGATCTCCAGTCAACTAGGTTGGGTTGCCGTTGTGGTAACTCTTATTTAATAGGCTTTAATCCCATTCCCCTCGATGAATTCTCAACTAACTCTCTTGCTAACGCTTTGGTTAGTGGATCCGCTATGTTGTCTTTAGACTTCACATATTCAATGGAAATAATTCCATTAGAAAGTAGTTGTCTCACGGTGTTATGTCGACGTCGAATGTGTCGTGACTTACCGTTATACATATAACTCTGTGCTCTACCAATTGCTGATTGACTATCACAATGTATGCAAATAGTAGGCACCGGTTTTGGCCACATTGGAATATCTTCAAGAAAGTGGCGAAGCCATTCTGCCTCTGCCCCTGCTTTGTCTAAAGTTATGAATTCTGATTCCATAGTAGACCTAGCAATGCAAGTCTGTTTGGAAGATTTCCAAGACACAGCCGCCCTACCAAGAGTAAAGACATACCCACTGGTGGACTTTGAGTCTCTAGTATCTGATATTCAATTTGCATCACAGTATCCTCAAGTACTGCTGGATATTAAGTAAAATTAAGCCCAATGTTACGAGTAAATCGGAGATATCTTAGAACCCTTATAATTGCTTTTCAGTGTTCTACTCTCGGATTACTCGTATAACTACTTAATTTACTTACTGCATAAGCTATATCTATGCGAGTGCAGTTCATCAAGTACATTAAGCTTTCAATAATTTGGGCGTACTCTAATTGAGAAATACTTTCCTGTACATTCTTAGATAGAAACAAATTAACATCTACAAGTGTTCTAACAAGATGATCATCATATTTGCTGAATTTATCAAGTATTTTCTCAATGTAATGAGATTGTGACAAAGCATAACCTTCTGATGTTTTCGTAATTTTCATACCAAGAATTATATCAGCAATGCCCATGTCCTTCATGTCAAAATGTTTATTCAATATTTTCTTGGTAATTTTAATCATATCATTATTACTACCTATGATGAGCATATCATCTACATAAAGACATACAATAATATAACATTTATCTGTATTTTTAATATAAACACATTTGTCACACTCATTAATTTTAAAACCATTCGATATCATTGCCTTGTCAAATTTCTCATGCCATTGCTTTGGCACTTGTTTTAAACCATATAATGATTTAACCAATTTACATACTTTCTTTTCTTTCCTTGGAACAGAAAAGCCTTCTGGTTGTTCCATGTAAATTTCTTCATCTAACTCACCATTTAAGAAAGCGGTTTTCACATCCATTTGATGAATTTCTAAATTGTACAAAGATGCAATAGCAATTAACATTCTAATGGATGTTATTCTAGTAACCGGTGAGTATGTGTCAAAGTAATCAAAACTTTCTTTTTATCTATACCCTTTGACTACAACTCTTGCCTTATATTTGTCAATTGATCCATCCCCTTTCATTTTTCTTTTGAAAATCCACTTGTACCCGAGAAGTTTACAACCGGGTGGTAAGTCCACTAATTCCCAAGTGTGATTTTGTAAGATGGATTCAACTTCACTATTGACAGCTTCTTTCCATAAAGGAGCTTCAGGACTAGACATAGTCTCTTTAAAAGTTAAAGGCTCATTTTCTAACAAATATGTTAGAAAATCTGGACCAAAAGATTTTGAGGTTCTAGCACGTTTACTACGCCTAAGTTCATCTTTCTCATTTTGATCTATCTCTTACTCTTGATCTTGTTCTTGATCATTACTACTAATAGCATCAAAAGATCTTTTATTAGTACTAGTCTCTTGTCCAGTCTTATTTGAAAATACATGTTCAAAGAATGATGCATTTCGAGACTCAATAATAGTATTTACATGTATTTCGGTATGTTCTGATTTATGAATCAAAAACCGATATGCACTACTATTCTTAGCATAACCAATGAAAATGCAATCAACGGTTTTAGGACCTATCTTAGTCTTTTTAGGACTAGGAATAGCCACTTTAGCCAAACACCCCCACACTTTTAAGTATTTGTCGGATGGTACTCTTCCATGCCACATTTCATAAGGTGTTTGATTCACTTTATTTCGGAGTACTTTATTAAGTATATAATTAGCAGAAAGTATTGCTTCCCCTCACAAGTTCTGAGGTAATCCATAACTTATTAATATGCCATTCATCATTTCTTTTAAAGTTCTATTTTTCCTTTCAGCAATTCCATTTTGCTGAGTAAGGAACGGTGGTTTGATGAATTATTCCATGTTCCTTACAAAACTCACCAAAAGGTGATTCATATTCACCACCTCTATCACTTCTTAGTTTTTTGATTTTCTTACTAAGTTGATTTTCAACTTCATTCTTATATTGAATGAAAGTTTCCAAAGCTTCATCCTTGGTTCGAATTAAATAAACATAACTATATCTAGTATAGTCATCTATAAAAGTGATAAAATATTTTTTCCCATCTCTAGTTTGAATTGATTTAAAATCACAAATGTCACTATGAATTAATTCAAGTGGTTCCATACTTCTTTCAATTGAATGAAAAGGAGATTTGGATAATTTTGCCTCAACACAAATTTTACATTTATGATTTGAGTCAATCTCAAATTTAGGTAAACATTCCATGTTAATTAATCTATGCAAAAATCCATAATTAACATGTCCTAGTCTACCATGCCATAAATTTGAAAACTCAAGCAAGTAAAAAGAAGATGCATTTTTATTAATAATTGATGGTACAACGGTCATTACATTCATCTTGAAAAGGCCATCAGACATGTAACATTTTCTTACATACATCCCATTCTTAGTAAGTACAAATTTATCACTCTCAAACACTAGTCTAAACCCATTCTTACTCAACAAAGATCCGGAAACAAGATTCTTGCGAATGTCCGATACATAGAGCATATTATTGAGAGTGAGTTTCTTTCTAGATGTCATCTTAAGTACAATCTTTCCTTGTCCTTCAACTTTGGAAGTTGAGGAGTTGTCCATAAAAAGTTGTTCACCATTGTCCACAGTAGAATAAGATGTGAACATCTTTTTGTCGACACAAATATGGCGAGTAACACCAGTGTTCACCTACTATTCTTTAGGATTTCCAACAAGATTTGCCTCAGAAACAACTTCAGAAAGATTGATGTCATCTACACCATTGGAAATATTGTCCACTTCGGTCATATGGGCTTAAGCAGGCTTCTTGCTTGTTCTTCTTTTGTTTTTGCCTTTGCTACGACAATCTTTGGCCCGATGTCCCTCTTTGTCACAGATGTAACATTTGCCATTAAACTTGTACTTTTTATTTCCCTCCCCTTTAGAGCCTTGTGATGAACTTTCTCCAGAAGACTTTCGTTTCTTGGTTTTTGAAGCATATTCCACCACATTTGCCTAAGACTCCATAGGATGCTTACCAGCCTGCTTTTCAGAATTGCAGTTGTCCTCCTCAATCCTCAAACGCACAATTAATTATTCCAAAGACATTTCTTTGCGCTTGTGTTTGAGGTAGTTCTTGAATTCCTTCCAGCCTTGTGGTAATTTCTCAATTAAGGCTGCAACTTGGAAGGATTCACTGAGAGACATGCCATCTACGTGAATGTCATGTAGAATGAGTTGGAGATCTTGAACTTGGCTGATCACAGTCTTAGAATCAACCATCACAAAATTCAGGAATTTGCCAACCACAAATTTTTTTGAGCCGACATCTTCCGTTTTGTATTTTTTTCTCCAAAGACTCCCAAAGTTCCTTTGCTGTCTTGATAGGACTGTAGACGTTGTATAATGTGTTGTCAAGTCCATTCAAGATGTAGTTCCGGCAAAGGAAATCAGCATGTTTCCAAGCATCGACCGTAGCAACCACTTGCCGGTCGGTTTCATCATCTTTCAAAATAGGAGCATCCTCACAGAAAAAACGAGCCAGGTTCAGAGTTGTAAGATAGAACAATATTTTCTGTTGTCATCTTTTAAAATCAGTTCCAGAGAACTTCTCTGGCTTCTCACCGTGATTTACCAGTACTGTCACAACAGGAGAGGGGGTTGGGCAATTGCAGCCACCACACTAGTACTTGTTTGGGCATTAGTTTCAGTAGCCATGAATTCTAAATAATAAAACAAAATTATAATTAGAATTTATACTGCACAGAAAATTAAACCAAATTCACAGAATTAAATTATGTAAAAATAAAAGAAACAAGAATGTAACTTTTATTTTTTCAATTAAATTGGAAATAAAATAAAATAAAATTTTATTTAACCAAATTAATTTCACACAGAAAATTAAATTTTTGTAATACTTCAATAATTAAAACACTAAAACAGAATTTTAATTAATGAACTCAGAAATAATTTCTAAAAACCAAAATTAATTTCTGAACCACAAATAAATATTCTGAATTGTTAATGACACCAGTATATTATTACTAGTTATCAAAGAAAATAGACAGTATATTACTACTATTTGTCAAATAGTATATAATCACTATTTATTTTTCCAATCAGAATATTATTTTGTAAATCCACAGAAAATAATTTTTGTAAACAAAGAAAGAGAAAATGAAACAAACAAAAAAATTCTGTAAACAGAATAATTCGAGTCTGTCTTAAGATTATTGGAACAACCTTCTGTGTAAATAAAATAAATTGAAACTAAATCAAACAAAATAAAATAAAAACTTACAGCATTTATTTTGTCGAGCTGAATGGAAAAATAAAAGACCAAGTCGAGTGTGTGACATTCTGTCCTTAAGACAGATTCGCCCAACTTCGGTGCTTACGGACTAATAGCGTCTATCTCTTAGGATACAATGATCTTTACAAATTTGTAGTAGCACTCCAAACAAATTTGTCCGGCGAACTAGAACCTTGTGTTCTATACTCTCTTTGATTTTTCTTTAAAACTAGAATGAAGAATGTATGCAAAAGTGCAGAAAATAGGACAACAAAGAATGAATTTTTAGATTGTTTTTGGATGCCCCAACACTACTGAAATTGTAGGTATTTATAGGCAAAAAGGTCCTGTCCGAACAGGTGCAAAAGAAGTGAACAGGTGTGAAACAGATTTTGAACAGATGCTGTTTTGAATTCAAACAGCTTTGCAGCCAAGTTTTGAATCTGTTCGGAAGTAACAGATCTATAACTGCTGGGCAGTTATAACACTGTTCAAAACAGTTTAAAACTGTTTGAAAATAAATTTGTTGAAGAATTAAATGAACAGATGCAATTACTATTCAAATAGATCTGTTAACTGTCCAGGATTTTTTGAATCTGAAACTGTCCGAATTTGAACAGGTTGAAAAAAGAATTCGGGCTCAAAAATATGTTATGGAATAAAAGGAAGAGACACAATTGTTGGACAACAATTTGAATTTCAAATTCAAATTACAAAATTTAAATTAATTTTTCCCTCAAGAAAAAATTAATATTAGAACCGACTCGACCCACCACCCGTGCACAGCACGGCTCGACCCAGACGGACGGACGGCGGCAGCGGCGTGCGCGTGTGTGGTGGTTTGGGCTAAGGTTCACTTTGTCTATAACTCATCCCTTCTACAAACTTGCGGTACCCCTTGGGGCCCAACCCAAGTGTTGTAGTCTATAGCTTATATACAAAAAAAAGCTCGATTAAAGTTTCAATGTGGGACAACCTATTTGAAGGAAACCCACATTTAAATATTTAAATGTCCATTCCTCGAACCTGGAAGCAACGTCAATTTCCCATTCACTCATAAATGATTTTGACGAACCGTTTTCACCGTATGACTTGCCACGCAGCAAGGAACACGTCACCTCTTCGAACCCACCCCAAAAAACATTTTGGGGCCCACTTTATTTTGGGCTCAAAGTTGGCCCAAAATAAGCCTATATTACACTATTTTTCCAACAAGATCTCTCCCTTTCACCCCCCACCATTACCGAACCTTAGGTCACCGCCCGTGGGAAGAGCAAGCAGCGCCACCCTTGAGTAACCAGTAGTACAATGACCACTCATCTACCATCCTCTGACGATGCACGGCGGACCACTAGTTTTTCAGTTCTGATCGCGTCTCATTCGTCAGATCCATCCACCACCTCATAGCAGAGCCCTCTTCCTAGTGGACCGAAAATTTATCTGAAAAAAGAGGATCTCAACTACGGTAGAGCGCACAAGATCAACAATGCCATCACTCAGATCCAAGATCCAAGACGAGATCACTCAGTCGCCCTCCACCATACCAATTCCTTTGCCGTCGACATCTGCGGAACCATCAAAGTCAAAATAGTGTTCCATGCCCCCATCATTCTCTCTATTCGCTCTCATTCGAAAGTGTTCTCTCTCTCTCTCTCTCTCTCTGATCTGTTGTTTCTTATCTACGACGACTCATCGGGACGACATGCAGCTGTTGTGGGAAGAGGAAGAATTTGTGCCGTATGTTTCTCTATAATGAATCTGTACTCTCTATTTCTGTGTATGTGTATGTATATGTACAGTAAGTGTTGATATTTGTAGGCATCATCTTAGTGCATCATCCTTTTTTTTTTTTTTTTTTCTAGTTCTTGTTCAATGGTGTATTTATCAAATTTGAGATATGTTCGATTTTGATTTTGATTTTATTTTTTTGTAGTTGTTTCTGATGTAGATAATGATGAAGATCTGAGATCTGTTCAATTTTTATTTATTCATTTATTTTTTGTAGTTGTTGTTGATGAAGATGGTGATGAAATAGACTTTAACAGATGAGGAGAGAGAGAGAGAGAGAGAGAGAGAGAGATTTTAATAGATAGAAAAAAATTGAACAAATAGGGTTTGGATTGGCTTGGTATTGCAACAAATAGGGGTGGTGATGGTGGTAGTGGTGGTGGTGGTGGTGGTGGTGGTGGTAGTAGTAGTAGTGTTGTTATTATTGTTGTTGTTGATGATGATGATTGAGAGGGAGATTAATGACCTGGTACTGGGCCGGACAAACTTGGGCCGGGCGGAGTTTTGCCGGACAGATTTGGGCCGGGCAACTGTTGGGCTGACGATGTGTGGCCCAGTCCGGAAAAAGATGCTCGGTTAAGGCAACGCTTGGTTGGACCGAGCTACATGTTCTGGCCGTGGCAAAGCCAGTCGAGTTAAGTGACGGCGCCGGAAAGGCATGGTCAGCCGAGGTACCTGTTTGCTCGGCAGGAAGGCCGACCAAAGATAAGCCGAGATGCGCCTAGCCCGGTCTCCATTGAGCTTGGCTAGTGAAGTGCTTGGGCATGAAGCACAGCACGGCCGTTGACAGCCGAGATGATGTTGCCCGGCTGCCGAGATCCCAGAAGAGTGGGCTGGCAGTCGGGTTAGGTGATGTTCAGCAAGGTTTACGCTGACAGATGGGATAGCAGAGCCACGTGTCAGGAGATGACTGGGAGTAGATATGGGGCGCAGAGGGTATATGAGCAGGTCTGCGCCCCCCATACTGGGACAGATGAACACTTTGTAAGAAATCCTTACACTGAAACACTCTCCTCTCTCTCTCTTTATCCGAAGGTGTGTGCTAACTTGATCGTCGAAGGGGTTGTCCGGCCACACACCGCCGGGTAGCTCACCGCCGTTGTGCTTTTCAGGTGATCGGACAGAAACGGAGCTTGGAAGAAAGGAGTACGGGCTCGCCGGAATATTTGCTCCCGTACAATTGGCGCCGTCTGTGGGAATCTGACAGATAAAAACCTTGTCTTCCGAAGCTCATCTGATCGCCTTCTATGGCGAACAACGAGGAGATTCAAGTGTCCGCCATCGACGGAGTCACTCCGGAGTCGGGCAGACGAAGAAGGGACCTCCCACCATCTCTCCGATGGGGGACCTGGAGACATTCCCAGGAGGACAGTCAGGAGACGCGCGGGATAAGCGTGGAAGGAGTTATGGTCATTCGGAGTCCAGACGGTCATCGGCGGTGGAGAGACTCACGCGCCAGACGTCTGGAAAGCAAGTTGAAGGACCAAGATGCCGTCATCCCGGCGTATGGCGCAGAGATGGAGAAGTTGAAGCGGCATGTCAAAGGGAAGGTGTAGCTGGAGTGGGCGACCACAGTGAGCGCACCCAACCCGCCGTTTAGGTAGTCAGAGTCAGCGACACACTCCGTCCATCTCTATTACCAGAAGTTATAAGGTTGGTGATTCCGATGTACGCGCAGAGAAGTCCAGCGCGCAAGATAGTACTTACCAGCCCTCACGTCCGGCGACGGCGTCGAGGTACACCGATTCTGCTCGATCAGAAGATTTGCGGGCAGTCTTAAAGGAGCGAGCTCGCCGGCGGGAAGCGCAAAGGATACCGGCGCTCCAGCGGCTATCTTATGGGGCTCACGCCAGCGAGGAGGTCGGAATGCCTCCACCACGCCAAGCAGCGCCGCTCCTGGTGGATTCAGATTTAGCAAGGTTGAGCGCCACCCCTTTCTCCCTAGAAATAGAGACAACACACCTCTTCCGTCGGGCTTCCACCAGCCAAAGTTCACATTGTACGACGGGAAGACCGATCCCTACATGCACGTAAGTCATGTCCGACAGGTCATGGCCGGACATAGGCGAAATGACGCTCTTATTGCCTCATCTTCCCGTCAAGTTTGGGCGAACTGGGCTTGAAATGGTTCGAGAGGCTGCCGAGGGGAGCATAGAAAGGTGGCATCAGTTGGCGGAAGCCTTTGTGACGCGCTTCAAAACCAACACCAAGACGCCGAAGGGAGTCGACCCCTTCTCAGTGTCAAATGAGCCGAGCGACACGCTGAAGGCGTACAACTCCAGGTACTGGGAAACCTTCAATGAGATCCTAGATTGCCCGGTCAACCTGGCAATCACCCAATATAAGCGCGGTCTCCCGGTCGGACATAGGCTGAGGGATTCGCTACAATGAGCCAGCAGACATCCATGGGCATCTAATGCAGCGCATCAATGAGCACATCCAGTAGAGGATGATGCAGCGGCGTCCACCGCGAAGACAACCCCGGTGGCAACGGACAAGTGGGCGCTGGGTTTTAAGGAAGGTCATGGGCAACGCACTGATGCCGGCGCGAAGGCAAGCTAGGGGAAACTGGGAAGGGCCTTACAAGATAACCGGGCAAGGGGGCATACCACTTAGAAGATTTGGATGACAAAGGCGTACCCCAGCCATAGAATGCGGCCTTATGTAATTTTTTGAGGAAGGACTTGTTTCCCCTACACTTCTGAATGCAAATACTCTTTTTGTCAATGTAATAGAAGTGAATTACTTTTGCCGAAGAACTTTAATGTGTCCGAAATAATATAGAGAATAAGGGACCTAGCTCGCCTTCCTTGGAGTTCCTTGGCCGAGCTTCTTGTCCGCCAAGTAGGAAGTCGCGGAGCGGACCTTGCTCGCCTTCCTTGGAGTTCCTTGGCCGAGCTTCTTGTCCGCCAAGCAGGAAGTCGCGGAGCGGACCTAGCTCGCCTTCCCTGGAGTTCCTTGGCCGAGCTTCTTGTCTGCCAAGTAGGAAGTCGCGGAGCGGACCTTGCTCGCCTTCCTTGGAGTTCCTTGGCCGAGCTTCTTGTCCGCCAAGTAGGAAGTCGCGGAGCGGACCTAGCTCGCCTTCCTTGGAGTTCCTTGGCCGAGCTTCTTGTCCGCCAAGTAGGAAGTCGAGGAGCGGACCTAGCTCGCCTTCCTTGGAGTTCCTTGGCCGAGCCTCTTGTCCGCCAAGAAGGAAGTCGCGGAGCGGACCTTGCTCGCCTTCCTCGGAGTTCCTTGGCCGAGCTTCTTGTCCGCCAAGTAGGAAGTCGCGGAGCGGACCTTGCTGGCCTTCCTTGGAGTTCCTTGGCCGAGCTTCTTGTCCGCCAAGTAGGAAGTCGCGGAGCGGACCTTGCTCGCCTTCCTTGGAGTTCCTTGGCCGAGCTTCTTGTCCGCCAAGCAGGAAGTCGCGGAGCGGACCTAGCTCGCCTTCCTTGGAGTTCCTTGGCCGAGCTTCTTGTCGCCAAGTAGGAAGTCGCGGAGCGGACCTTGCTCGCCTTCCTTGGAGTTCCTTGGCCGAGCTTCTTGTCCGCCAAGTAGGAAGTCGCGGAGCGGACCTTGCTCGCCTTCCTTGGAGTTCCTTGGCCGAGCTTCTTGTCCGCAAGCAGGAAGTCGCGGAGCGGACCTAGCTCGCCTTCCTTGGAGTTCCTTGGCCGAGCTTCTTGTCCGCCAAGCAGGAAGTCCGGAGCGGACCTTGCTCGCCTTCCTTGAGTTCCTTGGCCGAGCTTCTTGTCCGCCAAGTAGGAAGTCGCGGAGCGGACCTTGCTCGCCTTCCTTGGAGTTCCTTGGCCGAGCTTCTTGTCCGCCAAGTAGGAAGTCGCGGAGCGGACCTAGCTCGCCTTCCTTGGAGTTCCTTGGCCGAGCTTCTTGTCCGCCAAGTAGGAAGTCGGGACGGACCTTGCTCGCCTTCCTTGGAGTTCCTTGGCCGAGCCTCTTGTCCGCCAAGAAGAAGTCGCGGAGCGGACCTTGCTCGCCTTCCTTGGAGTTCCTTGGCCGAGCTTCTTGTCCGCCAAGTAGGAAGTCGCGGAGCGGACCTTGCTGGCCTTCCTTGGAGTTCCTTGGCCGAGCTTCTTGTCCGCCAAGCAGGAAGTCGCAGAGCGGACCTAGCTCGCCTTCCTTGGAGTTCCTTGGCCGAGCTTCTTGTCCGCCAAGTAGGAAGTCGCGGAGCGGACCTTGCTCGCCTTCCTTGGAGTTCCTTGGCCGAGCTTCTTGTCCGCCAAGTAGGAAGTCGCGGAGCGGACCTTGCTCGCCTTCCTTGGAGTTCCTTGGCCGAGCTTCTTGTCCGCCAAGAAGGAAGTCGCGGAGCGGACCTTGCTCGCCTTCCTTGGAGTTCCTTGGCCGAGCTTCTTGTCCGCCAAGAAGGAAGTCGCAGAGCGGACCTTGCTCGCCTTCTTTGGCCAAAGAAAGTGGATCAACTACGGAATTCCAGCCGAGATGATTTGCTCCGGCTGAAGAGTTTGATGTTAGCTCAACTAAGGAATTCCAGCCGAGATGACTTACTCCGGCTGAAGAGTTGATGGTTAGCTCAACTAAGGAATTCCAGCCGAGATGGTTTACTCCGGCTGAAGAGTTGATGGTTTGCTCAACTGCGAGGTTCCAGCCGAGATGACTTACTCCGGCTGAAGAGTTGATGGTTAGCTCAACTACGGAATTCCAGCCGAGATGATTTGCTCCGGCTGAAGAGTTGATGGTTAGCTCAACTAAGGAATTCCAGCCGAGATGATTTACTCCGGCTGAAAGAGTTGATGGTTTGCTCAACTCCGTGGTTCCAGCTGAGATGACTTACTCCGGCTGAAGAGTTGATGGTTAGCTCAACTAAGGAATTCCAGCCGAGATGGTTTACTCCGGCTGAAGAGTTGATGGTTAGCTCAACTAAGGAATTCCAGCCGAGATGGTTTACTCCGGCTGAAGAGTTGATGGTTAGCTCAACTACGGAATTCCAGCCGAGATGATTTGCTCCGGCTGAAGAGTTGATGGTTAGCTCAACTAAGGAATTCCAGCCGAGATGATTTACTCCGGCTGAAGAGTTGATGGTTTGCTCAACTCCGCGGTTCCAGCCGAGATGATTTACTCCGGCTGAAGAGTTGATGGTTTGCTCAACTCTGCGGTTCCAGCCGAGATGACTTACTCCGGCTGAAGAGTTGATGGTTTGCTCAACTGCGCGGTTCCAGCCGAGATGACTTACTCCGGCTGAAGAGTTGACGGTTAGCTCAACTAAGGAATTCCAGCCGAGATGGTTTACTCCGGCTGAAGAGTTGATGGTTAGCTCAACTACGGAATTCCAGCCGAGATGATTTGCTCCGGCTGAAGAGTTGATGGTTAGCTCAACTAAGGAATTCCAGCCGAGATGATTTACTCCGGCTGAAAGAGTTGATGGTTTGCTCAACTCCGTGGTTCCAGCCGAGATGACTTCCTCCGGCTGAAGAGTTGATGGTTTGCTCAACTCCGCGGTTCCAGCCGAGATGATTTACTCCGGCTGAAGAGTTGATGGTTTGCTCAACTGCGAGGTTCCAGCCGAGATGACTTACTCCGGCTGAAAGAGTTGATGGTTAGCTCAACTACGGAATCCCAGCCGAGATGATTTACTCCGGCTGAAGAGTTGATGGTTAGCTCAACTAAGGAATTCCAGCCGAGATGGTTTACTCCGGCTGAAGAGTTGATGGTTTGCTCAACTGCGAGGTTCCAGCCGAGATGACTTACTCCGGCTGAAGAGTTGATGGTTTGCTCAACTCCGCGATTCCAGCCGAGATGATTTACTCCGGCTGAAGAGTTGATGGTTTGCTCAACTCCGCGGTTCCAGCCGAGATGATTTACTCCGGCTGAAGAGTTGATGGTTTGCTTAACTCCGCGGTTCCAGCCGAGATGACTTACTCCGGCTGAAGAGTTGACGGTTTGCTCAACTCCGCGGTTCCAGCCGAGATGATTTACTCCGGCTGAAGAGTTGATGGTTTGCTCAACTCTGCGGTTCCAGCCGAGATGACTTACTCCGGCTGAAGAGTTGACGGTATGCTGGCTGAGGCCGATGAAGAGTTTATCCCGGTCGGAACAGGTAATCCCGGTCACGCTAGCGCGGACGGAATTAAGGGGCAATTGAGAGGGAGATTAATGACCTGGTACTGGGCCGGACAAACTTGGGCCGGGCGGAGTTTTGCCGGACAGATTTGGGCCGGGCAACTGTTGGGCTGACGATGTGTGGCCCAGTCCGGAAAGAAGATGCTCGGTTAAGGCAACGCTTGGTTGGACCGAGCTACATGTTCTGGCCGTGGCAAAGCCAGTCGAGTTAAGTGACCGGCGCCCGGAAAGGCATGGTCAGCCGAGGTACCTGTTTGCTCGGCAGGAAGGCCGACCAAAGATAAGCCGAGATGCGCCTAGCCCGGTCTCCATTGAGCTTGGCTAGTGAAGTGCTTGGGCATGAAGCACAGCACGGCCGTTGACAGCCGAGATGATGTTGCCCGGCTGCCGAGATCCCAGAAGAGTGGGCTGGCAGTCGGGTTAGGTGATGTTCAGCAAGGTTTACGCTGACAGATGGGATAGCAGAGCCACGTGTCAGGAGATGACTGGGAGTAGATATGGGGCGCAGAGGGTATATGAGCAGGTCTGCGCCCCCCATACTGGGACAGATGAACACTTTGTAAGAAATCCTTACACTGAAACACTCTCCTCTCTCTCTTTTTATCCGAAGGTGTGTGCTAACTTGATCGTCGGAGGGGTTGTCCGGCCACACACCGCCGGGTAGCTCACCGCCGTTGTGCTTTTCAGGTGATCGGACAGAAACGGAGCTTGGAAGAAAGGAGTACGGGCTCGCCGGAATATTTGCTCCCCGTACAATGATGATGATGATGATTATGACGATCAAAATTAAACAGATAATTTTTTTGTTTTTGTTTTTTATTTTTGTGTTGAACAAATAAGGATGAGAGAGATAAATAGAAGAAAATTTTGAACAAATAATAAAATATGTTAAAATTTGAGCAGATAAAAAAAATTTAAACAAATAAAAAATTGAACATATAGTTTTAAATAGATAAGTGTAAAAATTAAACAGATAAGGGGAAAAAAATTGAACAAATAGGAAAAAAATTTGTTCAAATAAGAAAAATTTTGAACAGATAGAAAAAAAAATTTGAACAGATAGTCAACGATAGTCAACAGAAAAAAAAAAGTCAATAGATAAATTAAAGAGTAAAATTGAAAACAAAATGTCCTCTAAAACTAACAATAGGACCTCTCACCAAATTATTTTATGAAGGATGGACCTTTCAACAACAAAAAAAAATATCCACTAAACTTAATACCTTATATACTATTCTTAAATTGGACTTTTCAATAATTTCCTCTAAAAAATTACAATATTAAGCGCGTTATCATTTGTTTCTCACATATGCCTAATAAAAATAAGTCAACATATCATTATATCCATAATTAGTTTAACATATCACATGAATAATGTTAGGGGCACTTTTTCATAAATTTCTTTTCATCTATTTATGTTTTATTTACTCCACATTATTTTTTTATATTTCAATAAATCCTATGAGTGACATAGTTACCAAAATACCCCTAATAATAATATTCACATTTACAGTGTAAATGTTTTATGATGTAAATGTTCACATCGTCAATGTAAATGTTCACACTATCAATGTGAATGTTAACATATCAATATGAACGTTCACACGCTAATATGAATATTCGCATTGTAAAATATAAATGTTTACATCACCAAATTGTTAACCGTTTAAAAAATATTTGTAAGGATAAAAATGTTCATAAAATTAAATATGAGAATTAGATTTAGTAGATCGAATGTCTAAATAATCGAACTTATTAGAATACAAGAATATCTCATGAACTAATTGAGATACAAACATTTAAAAAATAATTTTTTAATAAATCTCCCGTAATGTTATATAATACTTCAAAATATTAATTACTCTTATTATCTAGGGTTATTACACCTCGGTGGTAACTTCAAAAAAAAAAAAAAAACAAAAAATTATAATTATAATTATTAATATTTATAAAAAAAATTTATTAATCTATAAATTATTTTTACAAAAATTTACTGATGTGATATTTCCCCTATTATCTATATATAGTTCATGTATGTGCGTATATTCAAATACCAACAATGATTCATCTCACTAAAAACACCACCACTAATAGCACTAATGTATTAAAAAAATAGAAAAAAAAAAAAATACAACTCAAAAACTAAAACATCACATCATTTCTGGCGAGACCCACTGCCACCTAATTAGTAGGAGTACTAAGCATTTTTCATTCAAATACATATACTTGCATTATTGAGCAAGTTTAAGACCCCAAAAAAGACTACCAATGCCACTCTTTTGTTGCACATTGGACTTGTTTGATACATTGTTAAGGGGTGTTTTTTTTTTTTTTTTTTTTAATGAATGTTTGGGTATAATTTTTTATTACAATTTATGAAAAAAAAATAATTTAAATAAATTTTAAAACAAATGAGATGCACTATTTTTTTATAATGAATTTTTGGTATAATTTAACTTTGTTTTTTTTTTAAATGTAATTACAATATAGCCCTTGCACTTTCTTGATTCATATCAATAAATTTTTCTTTATAATTGATAATTTTTTTAAATATTAATTATCAAGAAGTTATGAAAGTGATAATTTTATTTTTATTTTGTTATTATTGACTTTTAATATACAAAAAAAATTACATCAAACAGTGTCAATGGAGTGTGGAGTGTGGAAAATTAGGGGAAATTGCAAATAAACGTAACTGTAGAAAAATTGTTGTATTAAAGATAAAAAATTTTGTTATATAATTCTGACACATAATAAAAATTTATATAATATATATATATATATATATATGAAGAATTTACACTACGGAGCCTTTTGGCAACAAGTTAAAAAAATTATTTTTTTGATTTTTTAATTTTTTTAGTTAAAAAAGTTAACTTTTTTAATAAAAAAAATCAATTTTTTTGTCAAAAAATTCACCAAAAAAATTAAAAAATCAAAAAATTAATTTTTTACTAACTTTTCAAACCACTCTTATACACATAATAAAATTACACCATTATAAAAATGTAGTAATTTTTTACTATCACATCGATTTGATGGGTGTGTTTGATTTGTGTTTATAGAGTAATTTTTGAGATAAAAAGTACGAAAATTTGTTTGGTTTACTTTTTTTTAGAAATGATTTTGAAAAATTATTTTGGGAAGAGAGTTTTAAAAAAAATGATTGATTTGATGTATATGAGAGAGAGAATGATTTTGAAAAGTAAGTAACCAAACAAAATTTTGAAATTTTTTTTGAAAAAATTTGTTTGATTTAATTACTTTTAAAAATTTATTTGTAGAAAATTTTTCCCAAATTTTTTTTAAAAAAACAACCAAACAAGACCGATATTTCCCCCAATAAGTTAGGCAGTGCCTATAGTTGCAGCCTGGCAGGGTTGTAGCCTTTGCAGCTATAGCTTTCTTTTTAGCTTGACATGCTTGGTCTGTTTTTATTTAGGGTTATCTTCCATTATAAATGTTATTATAGTATTATTTTTGTTATAATTTGACAATAAATAATAATAAATTAATAAATTATAGTAATAGTGTTCCAATAGTTATTTATCATTATGACAAATCTCAATAATCTTTCTCTCCAATTTTTGTTCATCTTTTCAAATCATTTTAGCAGACACGCAAATGAACAAAAACTGAAGGAAGGGAGAAAAATAGTTGTTTTTCTTCTTCATTGACACAAATAGCAGCGGCCAAAATTTATATTAAATTTGACACAAGTTTTGACATTTCTCAAATTTGATAGCTGTTATTTCTTGGCATTGGAGTACAGCTTTCTGCTGCAGCTGTCAAATTATGGTAATAGCAGTTCCAATGGCTTGCCATTGAAGATGCTCTTACATTCTACTCGGATAGAAAAGTGTTTTTTACACAAATTTAAATGAGTGTAAGTCGCACTTGTACCCTAACCGTCTTTCACTTGTACCTCATCACAGAATTATTTGCACCTCATATATTTTTATAATTTTTTTTTTATCTCCCACACTATGTTAAAATTTCACCTTTTATTTAGTTAATAATTAAAAAACTAATGCTAATTTTGAAAATTATCTATTATATTTGTTTTGGATAAATTACATTAATCTATTTTGAAGTATGAAAAAATAATTCAATATTCCACAAATTTGTCATAATTTCATTAGACTCTTTTACGATTTTAATTTATATAATGCTTAATATTTTTTATCAATAATTCGCTAGTAGTATAACTAGAAAAAGTATTGTCATTTTTTTATACTAAAATATATATTTTACTCTTTCTTATTCATGTGTCTACATACCATCAGTATTAATTCTAATTATTTGAATCTTACTAAAAGAGGTGGTATTAATTCTAATTATTTGAACCTTACTAAAAGAAAGATAGGTGTGATTATGCTAAACTTGCAAGACTTGTTACAATTTTTCTAAACCTCAAAGATGGTCACTGTAATTTACCCTTTATTTTTGTGAGAGAATAATTTTTAAAAATTTTAAAAACTTTTTAGTATTTCCGAAAAGTAGTTTGTTTTCATAATTTTTTTTACAAGAATAATTTATCAAATAATTCTAATTTTGTGTTTAAAAAAAAAAAATAGAAACCATACTAAAGAGGGTAGGACTCATTTTTAAAATTAAGAGAGTACAAATAGAAGCATCACACCTTAAAAATGGAAATCATAAATCAATAGGACAGTGGTAAAAAATCTTTGATGAGAATGTAAGTCTATCCTATATGTATAGTGTAAGCCTTATCCTCTGTAAGGTGCAAATCTTTTGTATGCACCTAAAAATTTTCATGTATAATATAATTATTTTAAAACAGTTCCATTGAAATGTCATTTTCCTAATTAAATAGCAGTATTGTAATGATATCATCACATCACAAACCAAAATATCTTTGATTCTTTGTGTTGGAGGAGGAGACAGAAGTGTTATTGGAAATATGGCTGCTAAGCATAGAGCATCAATTTTATTTTTATTGATTTGATTAGGGATTGTTAATTGATGATATCATAATTAATTCAACAAAGAATCATTTTGGACAGTCATAAACCCACCAAGATAGCATCACTAAGGGTTAAATAAATGTGATTAATGGCATAGTGTGATCTTTGAAAACAACTGTGTATTATATATATTAATCATCATTTTGGAACCAACAATAAAAAAAATTGAGAAGATTATTATAGCTGAGGTATTGTCAATACACTAGGATTGGCATCATAGAAGATTTTCTAAAATGAACTACTTGATGAGGTTATTGCTCATAAAAATACAAGCAATAATGTATAAAATTCCAAACAACTTTTTGATAATTGATTGGATTTGAATCATTCCATTCACTGCACAATAACTCCGATCTTCACAATAACTTCGATCATATTATCACTGGATTCACGATATCAGTTATATTATTATCACAATTTTTAATTTGGATTTTTTCTACTTTCCAAAGATTCATATTGAAAGAGACATACAACACAATTTACTAATGTTAACTAATTGTCTTGGTTTAAAAACAATAAAATTTCTGTTATTTGAAAAATTAAAAAGGAAAAAGTAAAAACACTATCTTCCTTTTTTCTTTGTATATGTGTTACTTTGGGTGGTGGAGGGTGACCCACACTCAAACTTACAAAAATTTCATTATTCTAAGTGGCATTAATTAAATATTTTTAAATTACACAAGTTAGTTATCCTAAGTTTTTTTTTAAAAAATAAATTGAATGATTGAAAAAAGAAAAAAAAAAAAAAAACTACTGAATGAAGAATATCTTAACAGTGTACCCTCATAGCTAGAGAAAGATTTCCAAAAGTCCCTCTAGTAGAATATTTCCTAAGAACTAAAGAGCAAGGAATGTGAAGTCCACAAATATTTATTCTAAAAAGAATCTATATTATTCTTTGAATTTAAAGCCACAACAGTTAAGTGAAAATTTAAAACCAACCCCCCCCCCCCCCCCCCAAAAAAAAAAAAAAAAAAAGAAAAAAAAAAGAGAATTTAAGAAACAAGGTACTATATAGACAACCTTCACTATCATATTTAGGGTAATGCTATATACACACCTCTCAAAATGTGTATTATATATGCACTCTTGTTATATATTTTTGTAGTATATATTATATATTTTTCTGATAATATTACCCTAAAATGTGTAATTTCATTTTTGAACTATAAATTATCATAATTTTATTAAAATATTATATAACATTTATTATAAAAATATATAATATAAATCACAAAAATACATAATAGAGTGCATATGGTAGGGACCCCCTACCATAGAGTTTCCCTCATATTTATACCTCACATGCACTTGCACACAGATACATGTCTTATTGTCCTTTCAATTCATAGTTGTTTTGATTCTCTCTAAAGAGCAAAAAGTAGGTTTGAAGACTTTTCTTGCCCATTCCTGGTTCTTATCTTGACAAACAAACAATAAGCCAAATGAGTTTTGAAGATTCCGTTTAATAATTTATATTCCATCCTTCACTTTGGAAAAAAGAAAAGAAAATACAAAGGAAAAAAAAAAAAAGAAGGAAAAAGATGAAGATATTTGATTTCAATTCTTTTTTAGCAATACAAGTTTGTGAAGTTTGGTGATCAATTTATCAACTGGTCAATTTCTTTCACAGTAATAAATTCATGTATGAAGAAAAATTATAGTAAGAGAAATTGACGCAATGCTCAATAATAAATTAATAAAATCATTTGATTTGATTTGCATAATGTTTATTTATTATTATTATTTTTTTGCTGTGTCAAAATGTTCTTCAAACAAGCTTAAACTTAATTCAGTTTATTTATTTATTTATTTTTGTGTGTGAATTCTGGCTGCTTGAGCCCATCTAAGAAAAGGCCACAAACAATATAGAATTGTGGCAACTAATATCAGGCCTTCGGTTGTCCCATTAGGACCTATAGATGTGAAGCCAAAAATTAGACTCAAAATAAATTGGGCTTGAAAAAAATAAATGCTTCTTTGACATAATTTTACTAAATGGAGCCCAAATATTTTTTTCACAATTAGGAGAAGAAAAAAGAAAAAACTGTATTGCATAAAGATAACAACAATCACTAAAAAAAAGACAAATTATACGGTAATCCTGCATTTTGCTTTATATATTTTCATTTTTGACTTTTTAAGTTTATAATTTTGCCCGTTAAAAACACAACACGCGTTGTTCACATGTTCATTTTTCATTAAAGAAAACGCTAGCAAAAGTAATCAATTAGACCAAATTAATACAAAATCATAAACTTATGATCAAAATCAAATCAATTGAAATTATAAGTACTAAAATGACACAATGACCATAGTATAGAGACTGTCAGAGTAATTTATCCAAAAAAAATTTAGAATGTTACTCAAAAACACAATTTTGTTCAAATTCAACCAAAGTGTGGATCACTATATAAGATTAAATCTTAAGGATAAATAGTTTTTTTGGATAAAATTTTAAATATTTTTGTTAAATACCTAAAATTATTGTATAATAATGATTACCAGAAGCATGGTCAGGATCATCTACTATTGGTAGGAGGGTGACGGCATAATCCAAAAGAAAAATGACTTAAACCCCAGTGGGGTACTGGGGTCACTCCTGATTGGCCAAAAAAAAATGTTTTTTTTTTTTTTTTTTTTTTCAGTCACTGGCAGAGTGCCATGTGGCGCTGGAGGTCACTGGGGGTGCCCCAGTTGGGTGTCCGAATCACGGTTGTAATCCAAAAACACAAGATCCTCTTCCTGTTAGCAGTGCTCATCATCCCTCTGAAACATTTCAATGCAGTAGGGTGTGGATTCTAGACGAATTACAAGAACCAATTTAAGGTCAAGTATCAATAATTATTAGAGCAATAGAGTAAGATAGAAAACTTAACATGTAAAGACTTGCATAGATATGGTCATGGAGCCATTTTGTGAAATGGAAAATCAACTTTGGACAGTACAGATTAGGCTCATGGGTCTAATACTGGTCCTATTGATAATGTGATCTGTTAATTTTTTAAATTTCTGCGTGTAAGTTATTCTTACAAAAAAAATTAAATTAATTCAATAATTATATACATGATTTAATTATAAGAACAGACGATATGTTTTAAAAATTATATTTATTATCTTCTTTTTTTCTTTTTTCTTTTTTAAATATATGTGACTAAAATCATGTTAGTACAATTATCTTATCAATTTGAATTTTTTTTTTAATGAATAATTTAGGCACCGTTTGAAATAAACTTTTTTAGCCTTACTTTTTTATTTTTTAATTATTTTAGTCTAGCTAAAAAAAATTATTTGGGATAATTTTTTGATTTTTTTTTTTTTTTTTGTAATTGATTTGATGATTGTGAGAGAAAAAGTGAAATAAATATGGTTTAAATGTGGCATTTTGCCTTCTTAACTAAATTAAATTATTTTATCTTTTTATTGACTAATTTAGCCCTAACTCACATGCCAAATAGAGCTACGTAACGGGACTTAAAAGATCAGCGGATTGAGGAATTGTTTGGATGATCTAAATAAGTATATTTTTTAATTTTTTACGAAAAGATATGTAAAAAAATAAAGAAATGATATGATCTAAATAAGTACACTTATTTAATTTATATCAAATAATGGCTGAATCACTAAAATAATATCCATAGTGGACCCACAGGTCTAGACGGACTAGTCCGATTAACATAGAGGACTATAGACAACTTAAACCCTTCTTACAATTAAAAGCCACAATAATAAGTATTTTTATTTAAGTTAAAATGAAAAGATAAAAAATCAGGTCATTTTGTATGTAATTGGAAAAATTATAAAAATAAATAAATCTAGAATTTGGGCATTGTAATAACATAATCCAGAATTTTTAATTTTGTCATTTAAATTCTATTTTTTTTGATTTATTTTCAAGTTAAACTATTTATCAATTTTCATTAAATAAAACTGATAAAAAAAAAAGAATATTTTAGTTATTATATTAATGCTCCGTTTAGAAACTTGGGTTTATACTCAAAAAATTACTGTAAATTATCATATCACTTTTTTTATTTTTACATATCATTTTTATAAAAAATTATAAAATTAATTAAAATATTCAATTTCCAAACTAGGCTAATTCTGCAAATCTGCAAACCAATTTTGTTACTACATCATTACCTTATCCTTCCTTTATATGTGGTGGACCTATTTTATTACTTTGGGATGCATGAACATATAGTAGTAGTAGTACATAAGTACAGTAACATTTACAAACAACATAATTTAAAGTTAGATAAGAGTTATTTACTTGAATCGGTAGTAGTTGGTGGTTAGTGTCGTAGCCAATAAGAGATTGGGGTTGCTTGTGCGCAGCAACGGTTGTTTGTCTTATTGGGTCCATTTTAGAGTGTAATTTGATAATTTGAACTGTTCATATTTTAGAAGGTATCGAATAAAATATACCTGTAAAACATCACGTCAATCGGATGTCGTTGGCCTTTTCGTCAAATCACATTTGTATTTAAAAAAAAAAAAAATGTAATTTGAAATATAAAACTCAATACAAATGTGATTTGATGAAAAGATCAATAATATCCGATTGACGTGATTTTTTACAAGTATATTCTACTCGATACCTTATAAAATGTGAACGATTTAGATTATCGAATTAGGCCCTGAAATGAATCCAGTAAGACACGTAACAGTTGCTGCTGCGCACAACCCCAAACCGAGTCAAATAGGGTCAGATATAGTGAGATCATCACCACCATTCTTAGCATGTCTTGCTAGCGATCTTTGAAATGCCATTGCCTGGAAAAGCTTTGCAAAGTTTTCCCCACATTACTTGCGCCAAAAAAAAAAAAAAAAAGTTTCCCCCGCATTATCTGTATTTTTGGACAGAAAAATCGAACAAAGAAAATTAGATTTTATTTTCCCCAGAAAATTTGCATGTAACTTATAAGTCTATACAAATCTTTCTCGTTTTAAATTCATCAATCTAAACACAATCTGTAGTGGAATTTTTTTACGAGTTCAAATATAATTAGATCACAAAACCTGTATTGAGCAAAAAGAAAAATTTAGTATGAGGAAAAACATATCATTACAATCTACAAATATTTAGAACCATTTAACTCAGAATTAATTCGTTCTAAAAAAAAATGAATATATTAAGTATGGATGACTTCAAAGAGCTACCCAGGACAAGTTTAACAACAACTTATAGTATTAAAAAAAACAATTGATGCATAGAACTTTCCATCTGTGGTGAGTGAGGTTAGAGGCGATCAGCCATTGACCTTTTGGAAGATGGTGGATGTTGGAACAATTTTCTATGTACGATAAATAAATTGAAACTAAATCAAATAAATAAAATAAATAATTTACAAAATTTATTTATCAAATCGAATGAAAAATTAAAGACCAAGTCGAGTGTGTGACACTCTGTCGTTAAGACAAATTCGCCCTGCTACGGTACTTACGGTTATGTGGCATCTATCTCCCAGGATACAATGATCTTCACAAATTTGTAGTAGCACTCCAAACAAATTTGTCCGACGAACTAGAACATTCTGTTCTATTACTCTCTAAATTTTTCTCTAAATAACTAATATGAAGAATAATGCAAACAAAGTAAGAAATGGACTAGACAGATGATATTCTAGATGTTTTTTGGATGCACAAGACTGAGGGAACAACCTTCAATTTATAGGCAAAATACCTGACCTGAACAGGTACATACAAGAGGTAAACAAGTATAAATTTGAATTGAACAGATACTGTTTGAACTAAAGAGATCTGTTGGCAGTTTTGGATCTGTAACTGCTGGGCATTTTTTCATACTGTTAAAAACAGTTTAAATCTGTTCAAAATAAATTTGTTGTGGAATCAAATGAACAGGTGCAATTCAAACTATGGACAGATAATAGTAGCAGTTTCTATTTGTTGTAACTACTGGACAGATTTAAATCTATCTGGGCAGATTCAATCTGTCTGGGTGCAAACAGTTTTGGACTGTTTAGACTGTTTGAATTTCGGACTGGAAATGGACAGAAAACTTGAATTCAATTTTGAATTAAATTCTTTTAATAAATTTTCAAAAAAATTCAAATGAATTTTGTCCAAAAAATTAATGTTAGAACCAACCTGACCCACAACCCACACCCGCGCCCGGCACGGCACGACTCGGCAAAGCAATGGCATGAGAAATTGGTTAAATCATTATATGGTTTAAAACAAGTGCCAAAGCAATGGAATGAGAAATTTATCAAGGCAATGATGTCAAATGGATTTAAAATTAATGAGTGTGACAAATGTGTTTATATTAAAAACACAGACAAAAGTTATGTCATTGTATGTCTTTATGTGGATGATATGCTCATCATATGTAGTAATAATGACATGATTAAAACTACCAAGAAAATGTTGAATAAACATTTTGACATGAAGGACATGGGCATTGCTGATGTAATTCTTGATATGAAAATTACCAAAATATCAGAAGGATATGCTTTGTCACAATGTCATTACATTGAGAAAATACTTGACAAATTCAGCAAAGATGATGATCATCTAGCTAGAACACCTGTAGATGTTAATTTGTTTCTATCTAAGAATGTACAGGAAAGTATTTCTCAATTAGAGTATGCCTAAATTATTGGAAGCTTAATGTACTTGATGAACTGCACTCGCCCGGGTATAGCTTATGCAGTAAGTAAATTAAGTAGATATACGAGTAATCCGGGAGTAGAACACTGTGTCAAAGTAATCGAGACCTTCTTTTTGTCTATACCCTTTGATCACAAGTCTAGTCTTGTATTTGTCAATTGATTCATTCGCTTTCATTTTTCTTTTAAAAATTCACTTGTACCCAAGAGGTTTACAACCTGGTGGCAAATCCACAAATTTTCAAGTGTGATTTTGCAAGATGGATTCAACTTCACTATTGATAGCTTCTTTCCATAAAGGAGCTTTAGGACTGGACATAACCTCTTTAAAAGTTAAAGGCTCATTTTCTAACAAATATGTTAGAAAATCTGGTCCAAAAGATTTTGAGGTTCTAGCACGTTTACTACGCCTAAGTTCCTCTTCCTCATTTTGATTTATCTCTTGCTCTTGATCTTACTCTTGATCATTACTAGTAATAGCATCAAAAGATCTTTTATTAGTACTAGTCTCTTGTCCAGTCTTATTTGGAAATATATGTTCAAAGAATGATGTATTCTGAGACTCAATAATAATATTTACATACATTTCAGAATGTTCTGATTTATAAATCAAAAACTGATATGCACTACTATTCTTGGCATAACAAATGAAAATGCAATCAATGGTTTTAGGACCTATCTTAGTCTTTTTAGGACTAGGAATAGCCATTTTAGCCAAACACCCCCATACTTTTAAGTATTTGTAGGATGGTACTCTTCCATGCCACAATTCATAAGGTGTTTGATTCATTTTCTTTCGGAATACTTTATTTAAAATATAATTAGCAAAAAGTATTGCTTCCCCCTACAAGTTCTGAGGTAATCCAGAACTTATTAACATGGCATTCATCATTTCTTTTAAAGTCCTATTTTTCCTTTCAGTAATTCCATTTTGCTGAGGTGAATAAGGAGCCATGGTTTGATGAATTATTCCATGTTCTTTACAAAACTCACCAAAAGGTGATTCATATTTACCACCTCTATCACTTCTTAGTTTTTTGATTTTCTTACCAGATTGATTTTCAATTTCATTCTTATATTGAATGAAAGTTTCCAAAGCTTCATCCTTGGTTCGAATTAAATAAACATAACTATATCTAGTATAGTCATTTATAAAAGTGATAAAATACTTTTTCCCATCTCTAGTTTGAATTGATTTAAAATCACAAATGTCATTATGAATTAATTCAAGTGGTTCCGAACTTCTTTCAATTGAATGAAAAGGAGTTTTGGATAATTTTGCCTCAACGCAAATTTCACATTTATGATTTGAATCAATATCAAATTTAGGTAAACATTCCATATTAATTAATCTACGCAAAGATCTATTATTAACATGTCCAAGTCTACTATGCCATAAATTTGAAGACTCAAGCAAGTAAGAAGAAGATGTATTTTTATTAATAACTAAGGGTACAACGGTCATTACATTCATCTTGAAAAGGTCATCAGATATGTAACATTTTCTTACATACATCCCATTCTTAGTAAGTACAAATTTATCACTCTCAAACACTAGCCTAAACCCATTCCTACTCAACAAAGATCCGGAAACAAGATTCTTGCGAATATCCGGTACATGCAACACATTGTTGAGAATGAGTCCCTTTCCAAATGTCATCTTAAGTACAATCTTTCATTGTCCTTCAACTTTGGAAGTTGAGGAGTTGCCCATAAAAAGTTGTTCATCATTGGCCATTGTAGAATAAGATGTGAACATCTTTTTGTCGGCACAAATATGGCGAGTAGCACCAGTGTCCACCCACCATTCTTTAGGATTTCCGACAAGATTTGCCTCGGAAACAACTGCAGAAAGATTGATGTCATCTACACCATTGGAAATATTGTCTACTTCGATCATATGGGCTTGAGCAGGCTTCTTGCTTGTTCTTCTTTTGCTTTTGCCTTTGCTACGGCAATCTTTGGCCCGATGTCCATCTTTGTCACAGATGTAACACTTGCCATTAAACTTGTACTTTTTAATTTCCCTTTTTTTAGAGCCTTGTGATAAACTTTCTCTAGAAAACTTCCGTTTCTTTACTTTTGGAGCATGTTCCACCACATTTGCCTTAGACTCCATAGGATGCTTACGAGCCCGTTTTTCTAAATTGCGGTTGTCCTCCTCAATCCTCAAACGCACAATTAATTCTTCTAAAGACATTTCTTTGCGCTTGTGTTTGAGGTAATTTTTGAATTCCTTCCAGCCTTGTGGTAATTTCTCAATTAAGGCTGCAACTTGGAAGGATTCACTGATAGACATGCCTTATACGTAAATGTCATGCAGAATGAGTTGGAGATCTTGAATTTGGCTGATCACAGTCTTAGAATCAACTATCACAAAGTCCAGGAATTTGCCAACCACAAATTTCTTTGAGCCGGCATCTTCCATTTTGTACTTTTTCTCCAAAGACTCCCAAAGTTCTTTTGCTGTCTTGATAGGACTGTAAACGTTGTATAATGTGTTATCAAGTTCGTTCAAGATGTAGTTCCGACAAAGGAAATCAACATGTTTCCAGGCATCGACCGCAGTAACCACTTGCCGGTCGGTTTCATCCTCTTTCAAAATAGGAGCATCCTCATGGATAAAGCATGCCAGGTTGAGAGTAGTAAGATAGAACAACATTTTCTGTTGCCATATTTTAAAATTAGTTCCAGAGAACTTCTCTGGCTTCTCACTGTGATTTATCGGTACGGTCTCAATAGGGGAGGGGGTTGGCGCAATTGCAGCCATCGCACTAGTACACTTGTTTGGGCATTAGTTTCAATAGCCATGAATTAGAATTTATTTTTAATTATGAACACTCAAAAAATAATTTTTGAAAACCAAAATTAATTTCTGACACAATTCCACAAATAAATATTCTGAATTGTTAATGACACCGGTATATTACTACTAGTTGTCAAAGAAAATAGACAGTATATTACTACTATCTATCAAACAGTATATT
This sequence comes from Camellia japonica, assembly GCA_030407325.1. Classification (NCBI taxonomy): domain Eukaryota; kingdom Viridiplantae; phylum Streptophyta; class Magnoliopsida; order Ericales; family Theaceae; genus Camellia; species Camellia japonica. The sequence continues at coordinate 160,301,973 of JAPPVO010000032.1, forward strand.
ACTACTATTTGTTTTCCAACCAGAATATTATTTTGTAAAATCACAGAAAATAATTTCTGTAAGAAGAAGAAAAAAGAAAGAAAATAAACGAAAAATTCTGTAAACAGAATAATTCGAATCTGTCTTAAGATTGTTGGAACAATCTTCTGTGTACAATAAATAAATTGAAACTAAATCAAACAAATAAAATAAATAACTTACAGAATTTATTTATCAAACCGAATGAAAAATAAAATACCAAGTCAAGTGTGTGACACTCTGTCCTTAAGACAGATTTGCCCCGCTACGGTGCTTACAGTTATGTGGCGTTTATCTCCCAGGATACAATGATCTTCACAAATTTGTAGTAGCACTCCAAACATATTTGTCCGACGAACTAGAACCTTGTGTTCTATTACTCTCTGAATTTTTCTCTAAATAACTAATATGAAGAATGATGTAAAAAAAGCAAGAAATGGACTGGATAGATGATATTCTAGATGTTTTTTGAATGCACAAGACTGCTGGAACAACCTTCAATTTATAGGCAAAATACCTGACCCGAACAGGTACATACAAGAGGTGAACATGAGTAAATTTGAATTGAACAGATACTGTGTGAACTAAACAGATCTGTTGGCAGTTTTGGATCTGTAACTATCAGTTTCGGATATGTAACTGCTGGGCAATTTTTCATACTTTAAAAACAGTTTAAATTTGTTCAAAATAAATCTGTTGTGGAATCAAATGATTAGGTGCAATTAAAACTATGGACAGATAACTGTAACAGTTTCAATCTGTTGTAACTGCTGGACAGATTTAAATCTGTCTGGGCAGATTCAATCTATCCGAGTGCAAACAGTTTTGGACTATTTAGACTGTTTGAATTTCGGACTGGAAATGGACAGAAAACTTGAATTCAATTTTGAATTAAATTCCTGCAATAAATTTTCGAAAAAATTCAAATGAATTTTGTCTAAAAAATTAATGTTAGAACCGACCCGACCCACAACCCACACCCGCGCTTGGTACGGCACGACACGGCTCGGCTCGGCTCGGCTCGGCCGGACGGCCGGCGATGGCGGCGCGCGCGCGCGTGCGTGTGTGGTGGTTTGGGTTAAGGTTTATTTTGTCCATAACTCCTCCCTTCTACAAACTTGGGGTGCCCTTGGGGCCCAAACCAAGTATTGTGAGTTTATATATATACACAAGCTCTCTTAAAGTTTCAATGTGGAACAACCCATTTCAAGGAAACCCACATTTAATTCTTTAAATGTTCAATTCCACGAACCCGAAAACGATGTCAACTTCCCATTCACTCATAAATGGTTTTGACGAACTGTCTTCACCGTGTGACTTGCTACGCGGCAAGGAATACGTCACCTATTCGGACCCACCCCAAAAGACATTTGGGGCCCATTCAATTTTGGGCTCAAAGTTGGCCCAAAATAAGCCTTATAAACCAAATTTTCCAACAGTGGACACTTCAATAGCCTGAGATCATCGGAGGTGAAAGAGGAGAAGACCAAGACAAGCTTTAGAGAGAAAAAAAAGTGGCAGTGAGAGACCTTAATCACTTGGTATATGTTGTATGATTCTTGTTGTTCTTGTTATAATTGTGGCTGCACTTATGATGCCGTTATATAAACTCTGTTGGAACAATCTTCTGTGTAAATTAAATAATGAAGCAAATCAAACAAAAAAATAAATTTCTTATCGAATTTATTTTACCGAATCAAATAAATAATTAAAAGATCAAGTCAAATGTGTGACACTCTGTCCTTAAGACAGATTCGCTCCGCTATGGTGCTTACGGATAAATGGCGTCTATCTCCCAAGATACAATTATTTTTACAAATTGTAGTAGCACTCCAAACAATTTGTACGGCGAACAAAAACCTTGTGTTCTATACTCTCTTTAATTTTCCTAAAAAACTAATACAAAGAGAATTTATGCAAATGAGCAAAAATGGATTGCAAAATGAATTTTTCAGATTGTTTTTGGATGCCAAAGACTACTAAAATGGCTAGTATTTATAGGCAAACCAATCTGCCAAACAAGTGTTGTTTTTGAATGAACATATGCAAAATTAAATTGAACAGATACAACACTGTTTCAAACAGATAATTGTTGGGTAGTTTTTATCTGTTCGAAACTGCAGCAGCTAAAAACCTGTCTAGCAGTTTTGAATCTGTCCGGGTTCCAACAGATCTGAAAAACTTTTTGGATAGTTTAATCTGTTTGGAAAATTGGATTGGATGAGGTAATATTGGACAGAAAATTTAAATTCTAATTTGGAATTAAATTCTCGTAATAATTTTTGAAAAAATTCAAATGAATTTTGTTCAAAAAATCAATATTAGAACCGACCAGACCCACAACCCACACATACTGTAACAACCCCCATACTGTTTACCGAAATTTACTGAAATACGTACTGATTACTGCTAAACAGGACTGCCGATGATTGACAATTGAACTAAACGAAGTACTGAACGGACTGATTGAAAATTTAAACCGAATTGACTGAGCATGTTTATTGAATTGCATTTTATCCTTTTGATTATATGATTATCTGTTTGAATTCATATGTTTAAACTGCTAATTGAAGGCCTTATCGGCGGCCGAATTAGGAACCGTTTAGAGTTTTGGGATCAGTAGAATGTTTGTGATTTAATGGTATATTTATCTGAAAATTGATTAGGTATGACTAAATTAGATTAAAATGAGTTAATTGTAACCTTGGATTTATTTACTAAATTACCACCTATAGTGGGCCTTTATTTATTATTATTGTTTGAGCCTTATCACCTAATCAAACAATTGACCAGCCATTTCCTTAATTCCCAGCCGACCATAGTGAGAGAGAGGGAGAGAATGAAGAGGAAAAATTGAATTCATCTTGTGGATTGCTTAGAAGTGATAGTTCACAACATAGATTGCTAATTTGAGCTTGCAAGACTTGTAATTGAGACTTAGGTAAGTGAATTCATCTTCTTCTTGTTGTCTTTAAGCTTCATCTTGCATGGTTCATGCTCCATTGTAGGATTAAGCCATGATTTAGTGCATAGAGGTTGAATTATGCTTGAATTCATGCATGCATGGCCATTTTGGTGCATTTTGAAGTGGAATTCATGATGGATTGTACATGCATGCTCATGTTTCTATCAAAGTCCATGTTTTCATTTTGTTTTCCAACTATTGAGCTCATTAGAGCAAGATTTGAACCTTGATTTTGGTTTAAAGTTCATGCATTGCATGTTTTGAAATTTGTTCTTGAAATGGGTTTGAAAAATGATTTTAATTGACTCACCTTTGGGGCTTAAATTCACAAATTGGCTTTTGAAACTTGTTATTCATTGTTTTGGGATGTATTTTCCAGAATTTGGGCCCAAGAGGTCGAGAATTGGGTTGAGAATGCTTGGTTTGAGCTTGGAAGGCAAATCTGGAAATTCCAGATTTGGCTTCTTCGCTCGAGCGAAGGATTCCTCGCTCGAGCGAGCACCTTTGTCCAGGGCTCCGCTCGAGCGGGCATCGAGCGTGGTATCGCGCGTAAAAATCGAGCATCCAGTACTTTTACTGTTTCATCAGACCGCTCGAGCGAAGCCTTTGATTTTGCAACCTCGCTCGAGCGAAGGAAGGCTCGCTCGAGCGAGACCCCTGTTTTCAGCAACTTTTGAAATATGCCTTCCAACTGTATTTTTGCATCCTCATCTCATCCTAGGCATTCTTAGGCCTAGTTTAAGACATCTTAATGAGGATTTAGACGTAGAACCACACCGAGGAAAATTTAGGGATTTAATTATCATCCTTCCCGACTGCGAAACTTAGTGTGTGTTCTATTTGTTAACTGTTTAGGGTTGGCTCTCTGGGACGCGCTCTAGCTGCTATTAGCCCAATCTCTGTGAGTAACGATTGTGTAAAGATATGTTCAAAATGGTTATCTTTTGAATACTGAACTGAACTGTTTATTGAACTGATATTATTCACTGAATGAATATATGTCCTGTATTCTGAACTGTATTGTGGCATCCTTAGCACTTACTGTTTACCGTTACCGTTACAGAGCTCTGTCGGATCCCTTGTGGAACCATACTGTTACTGATTGATGGCCATCATTACTGTTGGGTCTGTTAAGACCCGGTCCTTTTGGACCTACTGTTTATAGGCTAATGGGTGTACCACATATGACTGATTGACTGAAATACTGAAAGACTGAAATACTGTTTAATGAACTGTTTTCTCTACTGTAAGGACATTCATTCATAACCTCTTTACGCTTTATGTTATTCACTGGGCTTTAGCTCACTGCTCATATATATATGTAGGTGTGCAGGCACCGGACCAAAGCTAGACGCGTCGGGGTTATTCCAGTTTTGTCAAGCCAGCCTACGTGCCTCACTGGAGGTTCCAAGCCTATCATGCCAGGGCTTAGGGGTGTCTTAGCATTCCCCCTTTCGTACTGTCCTACTGTTTTGTATAAACTGAATACTGACTGTGCTGTTATCGAGGGATTAGGTCCCCGTACTGAATGTTTTGTATATGATTGTATAGACTTTACTGTTCGGAATCGTATGAATGCATGAAAAATGTTTTTGGCATACAGGTGTTCACAGCTCAATGGACACTAGTTATTTACTGTATTGGCTTCCGCCAGGCCCTGTACTCTGATTTACTGTATTACTGTTAAGCAGGCCTTCGGTAATCTCGGATTACTGGCCGGTTACGGTGCTAAACCCATAGGGCCGGATTTGGGTCGTGACAGAGTGGTATCAGAGCGATACTTATCACGAGTTATACCACACACACGTGTCCAAATGAGCTATAGGGTGTCCTAGAAAAGCAATTAGGGCATCTCATGAACTTGAAAAGTGTGTGCTTATGACTGGCTGATTATATGTTAAAATGTTAAACTGTTTAATTATACAACCGTTTATAATGATAACTGTTATAACTGCTTATAGTGAAATGGATAACGCAAACACTGCAAATGAAACTGAGTCATCATCCTCTGAGGCCAGAATGGCCAGACTTGAACAAATGATGGGACTGATAATTGAAAGACTAGATCAACAACCGAACCAACAGCCCCCACCTCCTCCTCCGGTGCAACCGGAACAGAATGCACAGAATGTGAATGCTAATGAGGTGGACATTATTGCTCTGACCCATAAGTTCAGCAAGATGAAACCGCCATCCTTTCAGGGAGGCCTTGAACCGTTGAAAGCTGAAGCTTGGGTTTTAGAGACAGAAAATATAGCGACCCCAGTCTTTTTCCCATTTGATTATTTTATCCGGACTTACGTTCTGTGGATTCCGCTGTTATATTTGTTGTTGTTGTCCTTTAATTCCTTATCCTTGGGTTATGGGATATGTTTAGCAGGTTGGTTGCAGATTGGTTGGGTTTAGAAACCAAGTCTGCATGTTCAGTTTTTGGCTTGGTCGCTCGAGCGAGCTTCTCTTAGCTCGAGCGAGGTCTTCGTTTTTAGTTATTCGCTCGAGCGAGCTTTCCTTGGCTCGAGCGAGCTTTGCGTCCAGTACATAGACCTGAGGGATGTGTTTCTTGGCTCGAGCGAGCTTCCTTCGCTCGAGCGAGCGAGGTGTATGTTTTCGAGTTCTTCGCTCGAGCGAGCTTTCCTTCGCTCGAGCGAGCTTCTGGGTTGCAGACCTGAAGCATCGAGTTTTTGGCTCGAGCGAGCTTTTCTTCGCTCGAGCGAGGATTTCTTGTGTCTGGTCGCTCGAGCGACCATGTCTTCGCTCGAGCGAGCCTGTCCAGTTTAAATACGCAGAAACAGTTTTTAAAACGTTTTTTTTTACAACTTTTGATCCAGAAACCCTAGTTACGAGTTTTCTCTCTCCCAACTCACCTTCTCTCCTAGGTTTGATCTAGTTAGGGTGTGTTTTTACCCTAGTTGCTTTACAAATAAGATAGAGGAGAGTGAGGGCTTTCATTTAATCTGAACAGTTATCAATTTGGAGCACTTTGGAGTTTGGGCTATCATCTCCGTCTTCATCTTTTTGGGTTCTTGCTTCGAGGTAGGGATTTCCTACTCCATTTATACGTTTTAATCCTAGGTGTTGGTATTTTGGTATGTGGGGGTAGTTTGGTAATTTTGGGAGAAACCTTAGGGTTTTGTCATAGATTAATTTATGTAATTAATTTAAAGGAGGATTGTGGAATTTAGTTTGATTCATGGGATTGGGGAAATTTAGTGAATTGATGATATAGTTGGGTAGTTTAAATACTTACCTATGAGAATGTTGGATTTACATTTATTGTTGTATTTATTTCTTGTTTAGAAATAACTGTTTTGGGCTATCGGTGGAAGATAGCCATTGATTGTTGTAGACCTTGCATGTGGCTTAGGTATAACTGGAATTATGTCACTCATGTTGACTGTTGAATTAATACAGAACATTACTTGTATTGATTATGTGTTGTATATGGCAATTGTGTGTTTCATTGCATATGCATTTCATTTGGAGGAGATAGGGGATGAACTCCACGGTTTAGGGGAAGATAGGGGATGGACCTCTAAACCGGATTTGTTGGGAGGAGATAGGGGATGGACTCCAGTAGCATCATTCATATGTGTGCTTATTGATAATAGCAACATTGCTATTTGTTGTTGATATGATACATCATTATAATGTGTATCAGTTGGAAGTATGGAAGTGTTGTGGTTTGAGCTTTAGTCTCATTTATTTTTGTGACATCTGGATCACTATTATAGTTGGCCAGGTTCTGAGCCATAATGATATAATTGGAAAGTGATTAAATATTGGAAAGTGAAAGGTGTCATAGACAATAAGTCATAGACAATGTAGACATTCGTGTCATGAAATTGAATATTGATTATCTTGTGTTAACCATGTATCGAATGCTAATGCTTTAGTTAATTCTTATGCTTGGTTTAGTATTTTTCTACTGGGCTGTGGCTCACCCTATATGGGAACTTCATTTTCAGGTTCAGGTGGTTCACTACCTCCAAGGACTTAGCTTGTGAGGATTTGGACTCGAAGACTTGCTTTATTTTATTTGTTTTTATTTGAACAACTTGTAAACTTTCAAGCCTAGGGCTTTATTTGTTTTTGAGTTAGAACTCATGGAATTGTGTCCAAGTGTTGGCTTGGCAAGATGTAGCCCATAGGGCATTTATTATTTGTTTTTATTTCATAGTACTCTGATGAATGGAATAAGATACTTTATTTCTTTATAATTCCGCATGTTAATATTATGTATTATGGGTTTATTTTTTTGAGGGCGTTACAGAAAAGTTGTTTGAGGTATTTCCGTGTTCTGAGGCGCACAAAGTACTGTTAGCCACCTTTACATTGCAAGAAGAAGCTAGAAGGTGGTGGATGTTGATCCGTGATACAAATACTGTTATGACTTGGGCTCAGTTCAAGGAGTCCTTCTTTGAGAAATATTTTCCTCAATGTGTCAGGGACAGAAAGGTAACCGAATTTGAACAACTGAGACAGGGCACAATGTCTGTTGCCGAATATGAAACAAAGTTCACAGGGCTTGCCAAATATGCACCACATATGGTGGATACTGAATACAAGAAGGCCAGAAGATTTGAAGGCGGCCTGAATGTTGCTATCCTTGACCGAGTCAACATGTTGAAATTGCCAACTTATGTGGGTGTTCTTGACAGGGCCTTGATGGCCGAATCAAATATTGAAGCACTGAAAACTGAAACACCCACAACCGAATGGCATGGTAAAAGACAGGGTTTCAAATTCAAGAAAGGCAAGCATAACCCTTCCACCAAGAAACAAAATACGGGGTCAGCAACTAGCCCCAGCCAAGGGAGTGGATTCATTCCACCCTGCTCTACATGTGGCAACAAGCACAAAGGAGTTTGTCACAACATAACGGGAGCCTGTTTCAGATGTGGCAAGGTGGGCCACAGGATTAAAGACTGCCCTTCTGCTCCACCAGCTAGTAGTAAAGCTACACCGAGCGCAGCAGCATCAAATGTAGCGCCAAAGCCTAACCCCAAAGCTACCGGGAAAGAGCCTATGAGGCAGGGCCGAGTATTTGCCCTAGTACTGGGAGACATCCAGAATACCGAGACCGTTGTGTCAGGTATTCTCTCTATTTGTGCTCAAAATGCATATGTATTGATTGATTCGGGGTCTACACATTCTTATGTGTCGCGTGCCTTTTCGCGTAAATTGAATAGACCCTTAGAACCTATGAATTACTTGTTAGCTGTATCATCACCTATCGGGGGATCCATGACATGTGCATATATGTATCCTGCTTGTGAGATTATTGTTGGGGACATGCATTTGTTTATTGATTTACTACCATTGAATATTGATCACTTTGATGTAATATTGGGGATGGATTGGTTACAAAAATATCATGCTACTATCGATTGTGTGACCAAGCAAGTTGTTTTCCGTCCACCGGGTTTACCTGAATTTGTATTTGATGGGGTTGGAGTAGTGCCTCCTCCATATCTGATTTCTTCTGTGAAAGCTGTCAAACTGATTAGGAAGGGGTGTAAAGGATATCTGTGTTCTGTACTGACTGTATCTGCTAGTAATGATGTTAAAACTGATGTGAATTGCATTTCTATAGTCAGAGAATTCCCAAATGTATTTCCAGATGATTTGCCAAGGGATTTGATTGACAGGGAAATTGAATTTACTGTTGATATAGTTCCTTGTACACAACCAATATCTAAAGCTCCTTACAGAATGGCCCCAACTGAACTGAAGGAATTGAAAGTACAATTGCAGGAACTGTTAGACAAGAAGTTTATCAGACCCAGTACTTCACCGTGGGGTGCACCTGTTTTGTTTGTAAAGAAGAAAGATGGCTCACTGAGACTGTGCATTGACTACCGTGAATTGAACAAGGTAACTGTGAAAAATAAATACCCATTGCCACGTATTGATGATTTATTTGATCAGTTACAGGGTGCACAAGTGTTTTCCAAGATTGATCTCAGATCGGGATATCACCAAGTGAAAGTTAAACCAGAAGACATTGGTAAGACTGCTTTTAGAACGAGGTATGGCCATTATGAATTTTTAGTTATGCCATTCGGAGTCACGAATGCCCCTGCTGCATTTATGGACCTCATGAACAAATTTTTAAACCGTACCTTGATGATTTCATTGTGGTATTTATTGATGACATACTGATTTATTCTAAGACTGTTGAAGAACATGAACACCATCTAAGACTTGCCCTGCAGACCTTAAGAGAACAGAAACTGTATGCTAAACTGTCTAAATGTGAATTTTGGCTTGATCATGTGATGTTTTTGGGGCATGTTGTTAGTAAAGATGGAATTTTGTTGATCCGCAGAAAATTGAAGCTGTAGTGAACTGGCTTAGACCGACGAATGTAACCGAAGTCCGAAGCTTTTTGGGATTGGCTGGATATTACAGAAGATTTGTCAAAGATTTCTCCAAGATTGCCTTACCATTGACTCAGTTGACACAAAAGGGGATATCATTTGACTGGACTGACCAGAGGGAATCAGCGTTCCAAGAGTTGAAAACTCGACTTATAACTGCACCGGTCCTTACTCTACCTTCAGGTACAGATGGTTACACTGTTTTTAGTGATGCTTCTCATAAGGGTTTGGGGTGTGTTTAATGCAGAATGGGAGAGTTATTGCTTATGCTTCCCGACAGTTGAGACCGCATGAAAAGAATTACCAACCCATGATCTGGAACTTGCTGCAGTGGTTTTTGCACTGAAAATCTGGCGTCACTATTTATATGGAGCAACATGTGAAGTATATACCGACCACAAGAGCTTGAAATACTTCTTCACACAGAAAGAACTGAATATGAGACAGCGGAGATGGCTTGAATTGATCAAAGATTATGACCTACAGATTTTGTACCATCCGGGAAAAGCCAATACTGTTGCCGATGCATTGAGCCGAAAGTCAATTGCCAACTTAGCCTGTTTGCTGACTGGACAGAAGGAGTTGCTCTGGGATCTTGAAAAGTCCGAGATTGAAATTGTTTTGAAGGAACAAGGTGGAACCTTAGCTGCCATTACTGCCCAACCAGCATTGATTGAAGAGATTAAGGAGAAACAACAACTGGATGATTACTTGAAGAAAATCATCGAAGAGAGAGATTCAAAACCGAGACCGGGGTTCAAATTTGACAACAATGTACTGAAATTTCAAGGTAGACTGTGTGTGCCAAATGACACTGAATTGAAAAGAAGAGTTCTGCAAGAAGGCCACAGTTCGAAGTTTTCGATCCACCCAGGGAATACAAAAATGTACCAAGATCTGAAACAGAATTTCTGGTGGCCAGGAATGAAGAAAGAAATTGCCGACTTTGTGTCCAAGTGTCTCCATTGCCAACAAGTTAAAGCGGAACATCAGCGACCCGCAGGCTTACTGCAACCCTTACCCATACCAGAGTGGAAATGGGAGCATATCACGATGGATTTTATCATTGGATTACCTCGCTCCAGGAAAGGTATGGATTCTATTTGGGTTATTGTTGATAGACTGACCAAATCTGCTCACTTCTTACCTGTCAAGACAATTTATAATGCGGACAAACTGGTTGTTATCTATATTGATGAAATTGTTAGACTGCATGGAGTGCCTGTGTCTATTGTTTCTGATAGGGATTCGAAGTTTACATCGAGGTTCTGGCAAAGCCTACAGACTGCATTGGGAACTGAATTGAGGCTGAGTAGTGCCTATCATCCTCAGACAGATGGACAGTCGGACAGTCGGAAAGGACCATCCAAACTTTAGAGGATCTACTGAGAATGTGTGTCCTTGATTTTCAGGGAAACTGGGAAAGTCATTTGCCGTTGGCCGAATTCGCCTACAATAACAGCTACCATTCGAGTATTGGTATGGCGCCTTTCGAGGCATTGTACGGCAGAAAGTGTAGATCTCCAATTTGCTGGGCAGAAGTTGGAGATGGGCCTTTGCTTGGGCCCGAGATTGTATATGAGACGACTGAAAAGATCAAACTGATACAGCAGAGACTGAAAACCGCACAGAGTAGACAGAAAAGTTATGCGGATGTCAGAAGACGGGACAGAGAGTATGAAGTGGGTGATCACGTGTTTGTGAAAGTGACACCAATGAAAGGCCAGACTCGTTTTGGAGTCAAAGGCAAGTTAGCGCCGAGATATGTCGGGCCGTATGAGGTGATTGAGAAAATCAATCCGGTGGCATATCAAGTTGCGCTCCCTCCTGAAATGGAGCATATGCATAATGTTTTTCACATTTCGATGTTGAGAGATTATCTCCGGGATCCCTTCCACGTGATTGAGCCTACTCGTATCGTGTTGAGTGATGACTACACTTACGAGGAACGGCCTATACAGATTGTAAACCGACGGATCAAGAAACTGAGAAACAAAGATATCCCATTAGTAAAAGTTGACTGGCAGAACCATGGTGGTGTGTATGCCACTTGGGAAAAGGAAGATGACATGGCTAGGCGATATCCTGATTTGTTCCCGCTGAATCTTGTTTTCTTCCAGAATGAAGGTAACTCGAGTTTAGAGGACTAAACTCCTTATAAGGAGGGGAGACTGTAACAACCCCCATACTGTTTACCGAAATTTACTGAAATACGTACTGATTACTGCTAAACAGGACTGCCGATGATTGACAATTGAACTAAAACGAACGAGTACTGAACGGATGATTGAAAATTTAAACCGAATTGACTGAAGCATGTTTATTGAATTGCATTTTATCTTTTGATTATATGATTATCTGTTTGAATTCATATGTTTAAACTGCTAATTGAAGGCCTTATCGGCGGCCGAATTAGGAACCGTTTAGAGTTTTGGGATCAGTAGAATGTTTGTGATTTAATGGTATATTTATCTGAAAATTGATTAGGTATGACTAAATTAGATTAAAATGAGTTAATTGCAACCTTGGATTTATTTACTAAATTACCACCTATAGTGGGCCTTTATTTATTATTATTGTTTGAGCCTTATCACCTAATCAAACAATTGACCAGCCATTTCCTTAATTCCCAGCCGACCATAGTGAGAGAGAGGGAGAGAATGAAGAGGAAAAATTCAATTCATCTTGTGGATTGCTTAGAAGTTGATAGGTTCACAACATAGATTGCTAATTTGAGCTTGCAAGACTTGTAATTGAGACTTAGGTAAGTGAATTCATCTTCTTCTTGTTGTCTTTAAGCTTCATCTTGCATGGTTCATGCTCCATTGTAGGATTAAGCCATGATTTAGTGCATAGAGGTTGAATTATGCTTGAATTCATGCATGCATGGCCATTTTGGTGCATTTTGAAGTGGAATTCATGATGGATTGTACATGCATGCTCATGTTTCTATCAAAGTCCATGTTTTCATTTTGTTTTCCAACTATTGAGCTCATTAGAGCAAGATTTGAACTTGATTTTGGTTTAAAGTTCATGCATTGCATGTTTTGAAATTTTCTTGAAATGGGTTTGAAAAATGGTTTAATTGACTCACCTTTGGGGCTTAATTCACAAATTGGCTTTTGAAACTTGTTATTCATGTTTTGGGATGTATTTTCCAGAATTTGGGCCCAAGAGGTCGAGAATTGGGTTGAGAATGCTTGGTTTGAGCTTGGAAGGCAAATCTGGAAATTCCAGATTTGGCTTCTTCGCTCGAGCGAAGGATTCCTCGCTCGAGCGAGCACCTTTGTCAGGGCTCCGCTCGAGCGAGCATCGAGCGTGGTATCGCGCGTAAAAATCGAGCATCCAGTACTTTTACTGTTTCATCAGACCGCTCGAGCGAAGGATTGTTCGCTCGAGCGAAGCCTTTGATTTTGCAACTCGCTCGAGCGAAGGAAGGCTCGCTCGAGCGAGACCCTGTTTTCAGCAACTTTTGAAAAATGCCTTCCAACTGTATTTTTGCATCCTCATCATCCTAGGCATTCTTAGGCCTAGTTTAAGACATCTTAATGAGGATTTAGAACGTAGAACCACACCGAGGAAATTTAGGGATTTAATTATCATTCCCGACTGTGAAACTTAGTGTGTGTTCTATTTGTTAACTGTTTAGGGTTGGCTCTCGGGACGCGCTCTAGCTGCTATTAGCCCAATCTCTGTGAGTAACGATTGTGTAAAGATATGTTCAAAATGGTTATCTTTTGAATACTGAACTGAACTGTTTATTGAACTGATATTATTCACTGAATGAATATATGTCCTGTATTCTGAACTGTATTGTGGCATCCTTAGCACTTACTGTTTACCGTTACCGTTACAGAGCTCTGTCGGATCCCTTGTGGAACCATACTGTTACTGATGATGGCCATCATTACTGTTGGGTCTGTTAAGACCCGGTCCTTTTGGACCTACTGTTTATAGGCTAATGGGTGTACCACATATGACTGATTGACTGAAATACTGAAAGACTGAAATACTGTTTAATGAACTGTTTCTCTACTGTAAGGACATTCATTCATAACCTCTTTACGCTTTATGTTATTCACTGGGCTTTAGCTCACTGCTCATATATATATGTAGGTGTGCAGGCACCGGACCAAAGCTAGACGCGTCGGGGTTATTCCAGTTTTGTCAAGCCAGCCTACGTGCCTCACTGGAGGTTCCAAGCCTATCATGCCAAGGCTTAGGGGTGTCTTAGCATTCCCCATTTCGTACTGTCCCACTGTTTTGTATAAACTGAATACTGACTGTGCTGTTATCGAGGGATTAGGTCCCCGTACTGAATGTTTTGTATATGATTGTATAGACTTTACTGTTCGGAACCGTATGAATGCATGAAAAATGTTTTTGGCATACAGGTGTTCACAGCTCAATGGACACTAGTTATTTACTGTATTGGCTTCCGCCAGGCCCTGTACTCTGATTTACTGTATTAATTTAAGCAGGCCTTCGGTAATCTCGGATTACTGGCCGGTTACGGTGCTAAACCCATAGGGCCGGGTTTGGGTCGTGACACATACGCCCAACATGGCTCGGCCCAATCGGACGGCAGCGCTTGTGTGGTGGTTTAGGCTAAAGTTTACTTTGCCCATAACGCCTCCCTCTTACAAACTTGGGGTGCCCTTGGAGCCCAACCCAAGTGTTGCAATCTAGAGCTTATATACATACACAAGCTCTCTTAAAGTTTTAATGTGGAACAACCCATTTCAAGGAAACCCACATTTAATTCTTTAAATGTCCATTCCACAAATCCGAAAACGACGTCAAGTTCCCATTCACTCATAAATGGTTTTGACGTACCGTCTTCACCGTGTGACTTGCCATGCGGCAAGGAACATGTCACCTCTTTGGACCCACCTCAAAAGAAGTGTGGACCCCACACAATTTTGGGCTCAAAGTTGGCCCAAAATAAGCCTATAAAAAACCAATTTTCCAACAAACTCTAGGAGTATTAGAGCCCAAGCAACCTCAAGACAAGTCACAAGTTCTCCTCGACTTAACGGTGGTGATATCAGCCCGACTAGTTGTGTCCAATGATTCAAATTCTTAGGAAGATTGTATCGTAGGAACTGCAAGTGTAGGTATGATATCTTGAGAAGCGTATCATATATGCAACAAGTGTAAGTGTAAGGTCAACGTCCTTTTTCTCTAAGCTAGGTCAAGAAGGAACTGTCACTGCAGGGAGATATTTACATGATCTTGACGATCTCGAGGTCTTAGCCTCCAATCCACAATTATCCAATGATCCGAAACGGGAGTGTCTAAGTCCTGCTCCCAACCTAGGCAACCAAGGGAATGAGTGCATAGGTAAGCTAAGGGCTCATCCTGAACAGCTAAGTGAACATAGGTGAGCCAAGGGTCAAACTATATATTGCTATGGAGCTAGGGTGAGTGGGTAGAGAATTATTTCTTATGAGTCATAAAGAACCATAGAGAGCTCTAGGGGAGCTAGCTCTGTCAAGGTGAGCCGTGGTCCTATTTCATACTTGATAGGGGTTTGAACCTACCCACATGTCTATGGCTTATGAAAAATTGAATCCGCAACCGCCTGCAATACGAGTTGCAATTTGTGTGAATAAGGTTCGGGGATCTGCGAGTGGTTGCGAGCGATTTGCGGATTAAACTTTTTCCTTTAAAAAATTATTTTTTGATTTATTTTTTCCCATTTTTTAAATATTTTTGATTGCTGGAGATTCAACACTATCCTCCATTAAAATTGGATTACAAAAAATTAGAATGAAAATTAAATAAAAACTAACATAGAAAAAAAAAATCACAGAACTAAATTTGCAAAAAATTGAAAAAAATCTAATTGAATAATAAGTATTTCAAACAAGGCAATATGTGATATTATTATAATGTGTAATGTTAGAGCCCAAGGGTTTGATAATCAGATTAAGGTGAGTAAGGGAAGAGAAGAGAAGATTAGGGTTACACACTTACAAAACTTACAAGAAAATCTGATGGTCCAGATTAAAAAAAAAAAAAATTGTATACAGATGCGGGTGGGTGAGTGTGAGTGCGAGTGCGAGTGCGAGTGTAGGTAAAACCCGCGACCCGCCCACAACCCGCAAAACAAGAAAATCCTAAACTGCATCCAACCCTAACAATTTTGCAAAACCACCCAAATGGGTACGGGCGGTTCGGATTAGGTGATTTTCACCAGTCGGATAACCCTATGCCTAGCCCTAATACTCAATGGTGTGCATATCTCCCCTTAGGCTAGGCATATAACCCCAACTCATCATGATGCCTCAGAAGTTTGACACATGGATGTGTGATAGTGATGACATGACGACCGTAGGGCTCGCCACGTTCTAAGCATGATATAGATACTCGCACCATCTTATGTATTGATCAATACATGAATACATAAATGATATAACTACATTGGTGCTGATTGAGCGATTTTAACAGAGTGGATGAGATTTTGCACAATCATAATTTTCATATATAATGATGTGACTCATTATTATGATACATACAATATAATACACACGGTAATCCTTTTAAGGGTGTATTTAAAAATTTAATTAATCTAATTTTTGAAATAGTGATATATATAGTCTTGGGACTAAGGAAAAACATGAAAGAAAATGCACACAAAAAAAGGGTAGTTTAAAAAGAAATTTTTTCCTTAACATGATACATTTATTATTTTTGTTACTTTCTATATTAGTTGGATTAACTGCTCTTATTTAATTCATTCCTATCGCAAAAGAGAAATGTTATGGTCCTGTGGTAACATTTACGTTTTCAATTTATATTTACAAAAATTTTATAAACTGGTTTTTGTTTATTTTTAGAAAAACATAAACTACAAACGCGTTTGGTTTAGACAAAATGTTTAAAAAAATTTAAAAATATAAAAAAGAGTGAGAAATGGCAAGTGGTGGCGGATGGTGGGTGGTGACGAGTGGTAGCGGCGGAAAATGATGGCAGGTGGTGGTGGCAGAAGACGGTGGTGGAAATGGGGCAGGGGGTGGGTGATGGTGGCAGAAGACGGTGGTGGAAAGTGGTGACAAGTGGCGGGTGGGTGGGTGGGTGGTGGTGGAAGACGGTGGTGGAAAGTGGTGGCAAGTGGCGGGTGGTGGCGGCGGCGGAAGACGGTGGTGGAAAGCGGTGACGGGGTGGGTGGATGGTGATGGCAAGTGGGTGGTGGATGGCGGGTGGTGGCGGGTGGGTGGCGGGTGGTGGCGGGTGGGTGGTGGTTGCAGGTGGGGAGTGGTGGTGGCAGTGGTGGGTGGATGGGTGACGGTGGCGGGTGGTAGGTGGTAGCGAGTGGATGGTGGTGGTAGTGGTGGTGGTGGTGGTAGGCGGGTGGTGGTGGCGGCGGGTGGCTGGTGGTGGTGGGTGGTGGGTGGTGGTGGCGAGTGGCGGATGGCTGGTGGATGGTGGTGGCTGGTGGTGGATGGTGATGGCGGTGGTGGATGGTGATGGCATGGCTGGTGGCGGGTGGTAGTGGCGGTGGTGGCGGGTGGGTGGTGGTAACGGTTGGCTAGTGGCTGGTGGTGGTGGCTGGTGGATGGTGGTGGCAGATGGGTGGTGAATGGTGGTGGCGGGTAGGTAGCGGTTAGTGGTGGTAGGCGGATGAATAGTAGTGGCGGGTGGGTGGTGGGTGTGGTGGTGGTGGTGCGGGGGTGGGTTGTAGTGGCGAGTGGGTGGCTGGTGAGTGGTGGTGGCGGGTAGCGGGTGGTGGTGGAGGGTGGGTGGTGAGTGGTGGTGGCAAGAGGTGGTGGGTGGTGGTGGTGAAAGACGGTGGTGGAAAATGGTGGCGGGTAGTGGCTAGTGTTGGATGGTAAAAAAAAAAAAAAAAACTCAAAACTCAAAACGGAAATACATTTTTTGGCTAAATTTATAAACTGAGACCACTGATTTATAAATAAAAAATTTACCAAACAAATTTTTATTTGAGTTTTTAAAATTTTTATAGATATAAACTAAAAACGTAAGTGTTACCAAACGACACCTATGTATTTCAAATATTTTACCAAACCTCTCACATGGGGTGAGATTCACACAAATCTACATATGTGTAGATTCTACACCCATATGAAAAGTTTAATAAAATATTTAATAGAATATTTAAAATCCTTAACAAAACTGATCGCAAAATTTAAAATTATTTAGTGCACACATTGCATCTACGCTGTCTATTAGCGTGTGGCTATTACAAATTGGTATGGGGTCAACACCAAAAAAAGTGTGGATGCAATATTATTGATTGAAATGACCACTTATTCTTTACTGACTAAGTTTATGAAACATGACTAATTTTATGATCAGTAGTGATAGAGATCACTAATTTTAGAGTTTTAAAAAGATCACTAATGATATGATATTTAATAAAAAAAGAAAAAAAATATAACACTAACGCCAAAACATCAAATTATTCATGGTAAAATTTACTGTCACATCATTAGTGGTAACACTACTTAGTGTTCTCACTCATTTTTTTTTTATGATACATTGGGGGGGGTACGGGGGTGTGTTGGCGGGAATGGTGTAAACTAATGATATGATATTCAATAAAAAAAGAAAAAAAATACAACACTAACGTCAAAACATCAAATCATTCATGATAAAATTTACTGCCACATCATTAGTGGTAACACTACTTAGTGTTCTCCCTCATTTTTCTTTTATGATACATTTTGGGGGGGGGGGGGGGGGGGGGGGGGGGGGGTACGGGGGTGTTGGCGGGAATGGTGTAAAGTTACATATCCAAAAGCTTTGTCTATAATTTTTTTAGAGTTATAAAAAGTGTGATTCAGATACAACATTGCATTGTGAGATGTGTTTTATTTTGTGATTGATATATTTACATTAATTAATAGCCCTCCTAAGGTGAAATAGTTCCTCATTAATCCATTGGCCGAGGATAGAAAAGCAATTTGAAAACATTTTGTAGTATTCTCTATTATTGCAATTTCAGCTAAGAGCCACCTCATAACTGTTTGTATGTGATTCTTTATTGGTGGAAATATTGGTAAAATATTTGGGATTTATAACATTTTTCATATTTTTATTACGAAAAAAAAAAAATCATTATACATTATTTGGATTTTGTTAGTATATAAATAGAAGTTAAAAAATTCTTATTTATATAGTAACAAAATTCAAGTAATCTACAGCCTCCGTTTGGGAAGTGGGTTGGCTTTTTGACTTTTTGGCTTTTTTGGTTATATGAACCTGGGCTCAAAAGTTTGGTTTGGGAAGGGCTTTTTTGGCTTTTTGACTTTTTTGACTTTTTTTGTGAGAGAAGAGTGTAATGATTATGGGTTGGATGTGATGTTTTGTCTGTTGTGGCTCAAAGAGCCTATTCTGTCTTTTGTGGCTTAAAGAGCCAAAAAAGCCCCAAAGAGCCCTTGCCAAATGACACCATGTTTTTAAAGCTAAAAAAGCAGAGGTATTTGGCAATACAATTCTTTTTTCATAATAAAATATTTTACGCTTCATGAATTTCTGAATGCCCCATTTAGGCCTCGTTTTGGAAAACGATGTATTAGCAAAAAATTCAAAGTTATAACATTTTTGTATAATTTTTGTCCGTCATTTTATAAAAATTTTAAAAATTATTAAAAAAATCAATTCTTAAACCAACTAGTATAATAAAATTACTGTTTTACTTTTGTTGTCTCGTGAATGTGTGAAAAACTCAAAAAAAAAAAAAAAAAAAAAACAAACAAACAAACAAAGTGTGTCTAAATTTTTGAACTTCATAAGCTTAAAAAGTTATTAAAAGAAATAAATTTTTAAATCAATTAGGAAGGCAAACAAAACTATAGTAATCTAGCACGCATGTTTAAATAAATCAATACAAAGCAAGCACAAATAAAGAAAAAGTGTACATGCCAACTAAGAAGTATGGACATGTGACATGACATGTAAATTTTAAAAAATACGTGACACAACATGTTGAGGATACGTGCAAAAATTATAATTTTATATATTTATTATATGTTATATTTTTAAATATTTAATATGTATTTTATGTCAAATATTTAATTTTACCAAATTTATTAACTTTAGGTTTATTTTTTTAATAAAAAATATAAAAATATATTTTTTGAAAAAAAAAAAATAGTCATCAACGTGTTCTTTAACATATTCTCAATGTGGCATCAATATGTCTCTACTTGGTCTCAGTATGTCCGTAATGTGTTCCAACATGTCGAATACTCATATGTGACCTCCAAAAAAATATCCGTACTTCGTAACGTGTTAACATGTATATAATCTTAAAGAGACTTAAAATATATAGAGAATTTGAGGTATAGCATTGTAATAACATGGACGGATTTTTCCAGCCCTTTCACTATGTGTTGACTTCTAGTTAAGGAATGACGTAAGACACTTTATTAGAATCTATAATCACTTTCAAAACATGCATTGCATTGTTTAGGCATAAAATTTATAAAAAAATCTAAAATTTAATGCAACCACCTCTACTATTATAGCCACCATTAAAATGACCACTTGTTCCCAACAGAAAGCTCAAAAAGCACAAGTATTTGGCAATGCAATTAGCTTGTGGGTTCTCATAACTATTATATTTACTATTTTAACCATTATGAATTTGTGAGAGGCTCATTTAGTATCTAATAAAATTACTATTTTACTCTTCATTGTTTCTTGGATGTGTGAAAAAAAAAGTGAAAAAGCATGATTTTTGGTCAATTAATTGGCTAACTTTTTTGAACTTACTAGCTTAAAAAAGTTATGAAAACAATACAGATTTTAAAATTGGTGAGGAAGGCAAGTAAATTTACATTAATCTAGCACATGCTTGGATAAATCAACACAAAATAAGCACAAGATGAAGCAAAATGAAATGATACATGCTTAAAAAATTCAGAAAGCATAATTTTTTAACAACTAAACATTAACTTTTTTGAATTTATTAGCTTGAAAAGTCAGGAAAACAAATGGATTTTAAAATTAGTGTGCAAGGCAAGTAAAATTACATAACAGTACGGTTTTTCAAATTGGTGTGGAAGGCAAGTAAAATTACATTAATCTAGCACACACTTGGATAAATCAACACAGAGCAAGTGCAAGACGGAAAAAAATAAAATAAAATAAAATAATTACTTAAAAACTCCGAAAGTACAATTTTTGGTCAATTAAATGTGCCAATTTTATTTTAACTTACTAGTTTGTAAAACTAGTGTTGAATTAGCTTTAAAAGTTATGAAAACATACAAGTTTTAAAATTGGTGCGGAAAGCAAGTAAAATTATCATAGTCTAACACATATGTGGATCAATCAATACAAAGCAAGCACAAGATTAAGAAAAACTAAATATGCTTGAAAAATTCAAAAAGTATGATTTTTGGTCAATTAAACGTTTCCAATTTTTTTGGCTTAAAAAGTTATGAAAACAATATGGGTTTAAAATTGGCGTGGAAAGCAAGCAAAATTACAGTAATCGAGTATGCACTTAAATAAATCAACACAAAGCAAGCACAAGATGATGACGGGAGAAAATGTAAACATGCTTGAAAAACCCGAAAAGCACGATTTTTGCTCAACTAAAATGTGTTCTACTTTTTTGAACTTAAAACGTTATGAAATCAATACGAGTTTTAAAACTAGTGTGGAAGGCGGGGAAAAAAAAAAAAAAATTGTAATCTAACACGCATTTGGATAAATTGACGTGAAGCAAAAAAAAAAAAAAAAGTATACATTTTGTAGAACACATTGTGTTTGGTAACGTTTACGTTTTCAGTTTATATTTATAAAATTTTATAAACTAGTTTTTGTTTATTTTTTAAAAAAACATAAACTACAAACGCGTTTGGTAATTGACAAATGTTTAAAAAAATTTAAAAATATAAAAAAGAGAGAAATAGCAAGTTGTGGCAAGTGGGAGAAGACGGTAGTGAAAAGTGGTGACGGTGGTGGTGGGTAGCTGGTGGTGGCGGGTGGTAGTGGTGGCGGGTGGTGGTGGGTTGTGGCAGGTAGGTGGTGGTGGCGGGTAGGTGGCAGGTGGTGGTGGTGGTGGGTGGGTGGGTGACGGTGGCGGATGGTGGGTGGTAGCGGTGGTGGTGGTGGTGGTGGTGGGTGGTGGGTGGTGAGGTGGCGGTGGTGGGTGGTAGCGAGTGGGTGGTGGTGGCGGTGGCGTGGCTGTGGGTGGTGGGTGGTAGTGGCAGGTGGTGGCGGATGGCGAGTGGGTGGTTGGTGGGTGGGTGGGTAGGTGACGTGTGGGTGGGGTGGTGGTGGCGGTGGCGGGTGGTGGGTGGTGGGTGGTGGTGGTGGTGGTGGCGGTGGTGGCGCGGCGGTGATAAGGGGTGGGTGATGATGGCGAGTGGGTGGCAGGTGAGTGGTGGTGGGTAGCGGGTGGTGGGTGGTGGTGGCAGGTGGGTGGTGAGTGGTCGTGGCAGGTGGTGGTAGGTGGTGGGTGGTGGTGGCGGAAGACGACGGTGAAAAATGGTGGCGGGTGGTGGCTAGTGTTGGGTGGTGAAAAAAAAAAAAAAAACTCAAAACGAAAACACATTTTTTGTGTTTTTATTTTTTGGCCAAATTTATAAACTGAGACCACTGATTTATAAATCAAAAATTTTACCAAACAAGTTTTTATTTGAGTTTTTAAAATTTTTGTAAATATAAACAGAAAACTGAAAACGTAAGTGTTACCAAACGACACCATTAGTTTTAGGAGACTGTTTGTATGTTAGTCTGTATAGAAAATTAGAGGTAACATTTTACTGATGTTAAGTTATATCTTGATTTCTTCAGCTCTTTTTGTTGACTCAAAATTAGGGAATGACCTAAGAAATTTGAGATGTTCTAAAAAAGTGTACTTTTTGATTTATTGGCTTATATGGGTTGAGTTTGGGTTGGGTTTGATGTGATGTGTTAGAGAGGTGATGTGATTTAAATAAGATGATGTGACTTAAATAGGATAGTGACTTTTTGACTTTTTATATTATTTAGTAGATACCAAACTTGGCCAAGTTTACAATCACTTTCAAAACTTGCATTACAATTTTCATCCTTTAAGCACAACACTATTTGTCTTTAATTTCATACAATTTAAATAAAATCTGGAATTTAATGCAACTTCCCTTACTATTATAGCCGCCAATAAAATGACCATCCTTTAAGCACAACACTATTATTATTGTCTTTAATTTCATACAATTTAAATAAAATCTGGAATTTAATGCAACTTCCCTTACTATTATAGCCACCAATAAAATGACCATTTGGTCATTGTTGGCTAACTTTATGAAGCTTGCTAAGAGTAAAACTATTTGTATAGATTCCATTCACAGAATGATTCACAGAGAAGATACAAGATGGTGGGTTCTGGACAAGATATCAGAGTGGGTGTAAATGGCTTTTGTGCATGTAACACAATTGTTGTTATAAAAGCTTTTCACTTTTTTTTTTTTATTTTTTTTTATTTTTTTTCAATTTAAATTGGTGGTGAAAAATAATTTCCACTTAAAAAGTACGGATTCTTCTAAAAATGTGACATGTGATATTAGATGTCGAAACTACACGACACTCGTCAGATACTTCTTAATACTTAGACACATAGGAAGCATATTATAAATTTGAATAAAATAACTTAAAATCTAATGATAAAACAAAATATAGTGTAATTTATATATATTCTACACTCATTTAGACTTTAAACTTATTATATTTGATTTATATATATTCATACATATGACATATAATAATTATTTTCCTTATATATGACATGTAATAAATATATAATATTATATATTTGCACATATCTCCCACTTGTACATCGTCCTACAATGTTGTGATGTGTCCGGCTTTGACATTTTGAGAGCCTAAAGCGAACTCTTGATATAAGGCCTCTCATATATTAAAAATAAATTTGTGATCAAAAGATTATATATTTAAATTTTGGTCATACATATAATTATTAAAATTTATTTAAATATATATAAAAACTTTACAGGAAATAAATAAATAACTAAAATAATTCAAACTGAAATACTAAATAAAAAGTGACTTACTATATACTTATACATCACCCTTCTTATATTTTTAACTACAAAATTGCTAATCAAACCTGCATAATTCAACTTATTAACTAATCATTTTAATTAATTAAATTGCTAATATATTAATTCTTTTTTGTGACATAGTTGACCGAGATAAAATTCAGTCACTTTTAAATTTAAAAAGGTTCATTTCCAAAACAAATGTAATTGGTATAATTAATTGTATTCTATAAGTAATCCATATATTTGAGAAACAACCATCCATTAATTTAAGGGTGTGTTTGATGGACGTACTAGATAAAGAGGAATTAAAATCCATCGGACTTGAATCCTGAGATTGTGAATCCCTCGGACTATTTAGTTGGATTGGATGTGTGTCATATGTTTGTTTTCTCATAGGATTAGATATTTGGAAATGATTATTTTTTGTGAATCCAATGTTTGGTTAGACAGATTGAATAAGGATAAATGAGCAAAAGACTATTTTATCCTTCTTCAATTGTTTACTAAGTAATAGTAATACATATCTTTAACATTTTATTTTATTTTATTTTTTACACAATTAAATAATTTTTTTTAAATTAAATAAATAAAATATCAATAAAAATATATGTTATTTTTTAATTAAAATTTTAAATAAATTTATTTTAAAAAATAATAATAATTAAATGAAATATAAACAAAATTTTAAAATAAAACATCAATAAAATATCTATAAAAAATTAAATAAATAAAACATCAATAAAAAGTTAAATAAAATTATTTTATTTTTAAATTCAGAATTTAAATTTTATTGAATTTTACTAAATATAATACATAATTAAATAGTAGAGGGTCAAAATAGTCATTTTATCCCCTAATCCTAACAGTAAATTATCCCATGAAAATTGTCCCACACACCTCCCCAGGACAGTGTAATCCCACATATGGGGGATAAGGAGTCCGGCCGAACTCCATGTCCGGCTGATTAAAAAAAAAAACAAATGCCGGATAAAAAGCTTCCAATGGATTACAATCCAAATAGTAAATAATCCCCCCAATCAAACGCACCCTAAGGATAAATTACATTTTGTACCCCTTCGTTTTGCACCAAATTTCACTTTGGTCCCTACATATGAAATCGTGAGTCAACTCCTATACTTCTGATCAAATCTCACTTTAGTCCTTACACATAAAATCGTGACAGTTAACTCCCTATACTTATAAAATCATGACAATCAATTTGCTGCACTTCTAGTCAAGTGTCAATGTCTCCCTTTTGTTATTTCATCAAATAAGTTTTTAACAAAAGTCAGTAGTGTGACAAACATATGACTATAAAATAAGAGCAAAAGAGAAAAATCACCAAAATTTCCCGTCTATACACATTTTGCCCTAAAATTTACATCAAATTTTGATTGTATTCAGCTAAAACAAAACGTAAATTGTGAACGATTAAAGAGAGAAATGAGGATTTTGTAAAAATTAGAATAATGAAACTATGTTTTTCACAAAGTGTATATTGATGGAAAATGAGAATGATTTTCCTCTCTTACCTTCATTTCGTAGTCACATGTTTGTTATATAGCTGGATTCTGTTAAAAACTTAAATAATGGAATAACATAAGGGGAAAATTGACACTTGACCAGAAGTGCATGGGATTAACTGTCACAATTTTATGTGTAAGAACCAAAGTGAGATTTAACCAAAAGTATAGGAGTTGCCTATCACGATTTCATGTGTGGGGACCAAAGTGAGATTTTGTACAAAATGTAATTTATCCTTAACTTAAAATAATTTACCATGTCAATTGTGTTTTTTTGTTTTTTCTGAAAAAAACAAAATCCATTTGTTTTAAATAATTCATCACATTAACCAGCTATTAGTTTTAAATTTTTACCAAGCTTTATCTGGGTTTTTGTCAAATTCAAGTGGATTTTTTTTTTTTGTCAACTAGTTTATAATTGCTATAAAAAAATTTTAAGGTTTTTTTTTTTTCCTCAATTTTCGGGACTCAAAACTGTGTCGGATACGTATATGTGCTTCTTAGATTTTTACATAGATGGATCAACTTTCTACCAGGTGGATGGGACTTAACTTTTGTTTGGCAAGGAATGGATAGGATAATATGAAAACATATACAAAAGAAATTGCTATATTAGAGGTTCCACTCACAAGCCTTTCTACCTTGTGAGAGAGTAAAAAGTTAAAAAATTAGCAATCATCAATAGAGAATTTACTTTGGATCTCTAGTACTTGACTCAAAAAAATTTATGTAGATTGGATTCACATTCACTATAACTAATTCATATCATTGAATCAAAGCAATCACTGTCTTAATTTATTGTTCATTCTGAAGGAGGTAAAATTTCTTAGAGTTATTTTGCAACCATATGAAAAATGAGTACACACAATCATAATTTTCATATAAAAATTGAAATATAAGGATGTGTAAATGACATTTTCAAAGTTATAAACTACAATGATAGACATTTTATATAATTTTGTTTTATTTAACTTGCTTTACTTTACTTAAAGTAATAATAGCGTGGTTCAAGATATGTGAGTCCTACCATACACTTTATTCGAAAAAATTTGTATCATGTGTGATTAAATTGTAGATTTATCAAAGAATTTATTTATTTATTTTTTATATATTCATAGTGTTGTATCTTCAAGATGTAAAAGTGGCATTTTCATAATTAAAAATTCTAAATCAATCCATTCTGTGTAAAATAAAATTTGTCTATTTTTTTCACTTCCAAAAAAGTTATAGAGCCAGAATGGGTAGCTAAACAAATTATCTAAAAATTAAGTATATCATAATCTAAATTCAAACTTGTATAATATTGACCCCATCAACTGACTTGCCTTAAAGATTTAAAAAAAATATAGTAAGTTTTACAATTTTGGTATAATTATATCAATTTTTCTTTTAGTAAGATCGAAATTAATGCAAATGGAGTGAAGATAGAAAGATAAACAATGTGAAATATACATTTCACTATTAAAATATCATTATTTCATTTATGTGACTAACATTTGCTTATTAAATGAAACTATGTGTTATATGGATTAAAATTTAAAAAAATTCAATATAACTTATATAATTTATTGTGTTTTCTTTAAATTTTAAAAGAGATTAATATAATCAACGTTTTTAATTTTAAGTCAGTGTAATGAATATGGTCCATATACTTTACTTTAAATAACTTTTTAAGTAATTTTTTGAGACTGGGTGACATAGGTAGATTTTCCTTTTGTGAACAAAACACATTTCCAAACTCAAGAGTTAAAAAGTAACCCTAGTTAAGGTCTTGGGTTAAGGTTAAAAAAAGTTGGAAGCAAAAAATATATATAAAACAAGCCCATGCCTACTTTCTTTTACCCAATTTATGATATTTTAAAGCATTTTGGAGTTGAATTGGGTTGTGTTCTTAGGCTTTCTCAGGGGTTTCAACCAAAGGGTTCACTTCTCTTTGGGCCTTTTCCCCTTTCAATTTGGTGGGAAAACACACATGGTCAACACACCTCTACATCAACAAACACATGGTTGATTCAAATTTGCTCATCACCATATAGGTAATTTCTCGATTACTGGCACTTCTCTCTCTAATTTGAACATTGTATTTGCAGAACATGGTATCACTGATTCTAGGGTTTTCAGTTTGTGGTACTGATTGTGAGAATTCGGATCCGTTGCTTGAGTCGTTTTGGCACTTCAATTTTGATAGATCCATGTCGAGTTTTGTTGTTCGAATCTCAATTTTGTGAATTTTGACCTTGTATATGATCTTTGTTATTTTTTTATTCACGTTTGTTGTAGCTGAAGAGTTTCGTTAATTGGGTTGTTTTTGGTGTTAATTCGAAGTTACATTTCCATGGTGGTGAACACTTGTAATCCGAATTTATAGGACTGCCATAACGAAAGGTTTCCCTTTTTCAGTATTGTGATTCAAAATGAACTCTTTTTCGTGAATACCGGGATTTGGATTTTAAATCGCGAATAAGGCACATATGTTTTGCATTGAATTGTACAGTGATTGTCTTGGTAATGAAACTAATCAAGCTGCTTTTTGTGCACATGAATTTTGGGTTCCCTAGATCTGGTAATGGTATAAAAAAATTTTAAAAAAAAATTAAAAATTTGATTAAATTTGGAGTCTGTATCAATGATAAATGTGCACGCACACTCTGACAGCGTTGTATAGACTTGGCCAATAATTATGGTAGATTGCCACATTTCTAGTCGCAGAAGGCTGGAAGATCTGAATTTAAAGTTGTCTTTTCGCCAACATGGAATATAAATCTAAGACACATTTTAAGTGGTTTTGTTTTTAAGAAGAGTCTAATATGAATTCAAACAAGTGAGATTTGTTTCCAAATCAGTTCACTGGATTGATGGAATTAGGAGCCCAGTGGAAATGTGATTTGAATAAAAAATTTAAAAGGTTTTCAAACAGTAATTGTCACTCGAGATTCATTTGGCTTTAGTTAGGTTTGACATGAATGTGCTCTTACTGTTTCTAAGTTTGGCAAGAATGTTTGTTCTTTTTATTTTTTTAATTTCTCATTTGAAAAAGTTGTTACTTTTTTTCTAATTTATTAATTTTTCTGGGAATAAATTTGTTCTATCTTTGTTTTGAATCAGGTAATTGGGTATTGGACAATCGAAAGGGCCTCTTTGTTTAAAATGTTGGAGGCCCTTAGGTTGTATGTAGCATCTGATACTCGTGCTTGAGTTCCAGCTAACTTTTTGACATCAATATTGTTGTTCCTACCAAACAGAGAAGATAAATAGTTAGGTGAACATTGAGATTGACACTACAAATTATGGAATGCAATAAAGATGAGGCCATCAGGGCAAAGGTAATTGCTGGGAGAAAGTTAGCAGAGAAGGATTTTGTTGGTGCAAAGAAATTTGTGTTGAAGGCCCAAGCTTTGTATCCTGGGCTTGAGGGTCTTTCCCAGATGTTGATGACACTTGATGTGTACATCTCTGCCGAAAATAAGATTAGTGGAGAAGTGGATTGGTATGGTGTACTTGGGGTAAGCCCCTCTGCTGATGATGAGACAGTAAGGAAACAGTACAGGAAGTTGGCTCTCATGCTTCACCCTGATAAAAACAAAGCTGTTGGTGCAGATGGGGCATTTAAGCTTCTTTCGGAGGCGTGGAGTTTGTTATCTGACAAGCCTAAGAGGTTAGCATATAACCAAAGGAGGAGTTTAAAAGGATTCCAACAGAAAGTTCCAACCAAGAGTGGGGGACAATCTGCACCCTCCAATGCAAATGGTTTTCATAATTTCCCAAACAGTGCAACTTCAAATGTAAAGGCACAGAACAATACTGCCCGGATGCGTCCCACTTCAGTTCCGCCTCCATCCTATCCAAGAACTGATACTTTTTGGACTATTTGCCACCGATGCAAGATGCATTATGAGTATCTTAGGATATATCTCAACCATACTCTCCTTTGCCCCAATTGTCATCAGCCTTTTTTAGCATCAGAGACGGCTCCACCTACTAATTTTTCCAAGCCATCTAGTTCGTCAGTTCGCCAAAGGTATCAGAATCCAGGTCATCATGCTACCAATGGTAATACATTTGATCCAGGAAGATCAGAACCAGGAGGGTCATCAGGTTTTAATTCATTTAACCACACTAAAGTTCAGCAGGGTCCATATGCTAGAACTGCTGGTGTTGGTACCACAGTCTTCTCATCTTCTGTAGCTGCAAATGTTGTTCAGATGGCAAATGAGAAAATGAAGAGAGAGCGTGAGGAAACACAGACTGTTGGTGGCTGGGAGAGTCTCTTGAAAAAGAGAAAAGGGCTAGATGATAATGGTAATGGTTATGGTGGAACTGGCACGGGAAGCTTATTCGGATTAAGAAAGGGTGGTCTTGGTACCAGAGAGTTGACGCCACTTGAACTTAGGAACATGCTGATGGCGAAGGCTCGGATAGAGATTTCTACTAAGTTAAAAGAATGGAGCGCAGAGACTATAACCAAGGCTGTAGACAGAAAAAAAGAAAAAGAGAAAAGTTCTGTAAAAGGCGACACCCGTGAACTGAATGGGAGTGGAGTGTCTCGTTCTATGGAAAGAGACCAATCCAAGAAGTGTTTTGCTAGCACTTCTGCTGATGATGTGGATAAAAAGGGCGTTGCACTTATGTCAATTAATGTACCTGATCCTGATTTTCATGATTTTGACCAGGACCGGACAGAAAGGTCTTTTGAAGATAACCAAGTTTGGGCTGCGTATGATGATGATGATGGCATGCCTCGTTTTTATGCTATGATTCATAAGGTAATATCCTTTAAGCCATTTAAGATGCAGATAAGTTGGCTTAACTCAAAAAACACCAGTGAATTTGGTACAACAGACTGGATAGGTTCTGGTTTCTCTAAAACTTGTGGGTTTTTGAGGGTTGGCAAACATGAATTCACCGAGTCTCTAAATTCATTTTCCCACAAAGTTAAGTGGGAAAAAGGTCCACGCGGGACTGTTGGCATATATCCCAAGAAGGGGGATGTGTGGGCCGTCTACAGAAACTGGTCCTCTGATTGGAATGAGCATACTCCAGATGAAGTGATACATAAGTATGAGATGGTGGAAGTGCTTGCTGACTATAATGAGGATCAAGGCGTGTATGTTGCTCCTCTTATCAAGGTCGCTGGTTTCAGGACTGTCTTTTGTCCAAATACAGACCCCGAGAAAGTAAGGAGAATACCAAAAGAGGAGATGTTTCAATTCTCTCATCAAGTCCCACACTATTTGCTCACAGGTCAAGAAGCTCAAAATGCTCCAAAGGGCTGCCTGGAACTGGACCCAGCAGCTTCCCCTTTGGAACTTCTTCAGGCAATTACAGAAGCTAATGATGGGAAAGCTGGAAAAGAGATGTCACAGAGTGCCTCAGAAATTGGGGTAGACGAGATTGTGACTAATACCACAGAGGCCAAGGAAGAACAGATGGTAGAGAATGGTGAATAAACCAAGGAAGGAGAGACAGTAGGCACCATGAAGTAGCCGAGGAAGCTGCCGTGGTAGATAATGCCGAAAAATGCTGAAGCAGAATATGAAGTTTGCTGGAGATACAGTGTGAGTTTGGTTTTTAGTTATATGGTTTAGAATTAAAGAGGAGGACATTTTGGTGACAATGATAGAACTTATGCATTGGCTTTCACTAAGTCAAGTCTAACCGCAGTTTTGTCTGCAAATTGAATACTAGCTTATAGGATCGAAATACATGATTCTTGTTTAATTTTTATTGGTCAAATGTGAATGCTCTCTTTGGATTTGCCTCTTAAGAATAGGGTTTTCTACTTATCTTCCTGCTCATCGAAAATAGTTTCTACTCAAGGGACCATTCGTTGGTTGCTTTATGATCAATCAAGTATACTAATGAGCAACCTATCTTTTTCTTGTACCTCACATTGATTTGTTCAATCGATTTACCTATTCTAAGATGATGTATCCTCGGCTTGTCTATATCCATCTCAGGGTAGTTGTGTTCTTGTTATTATATGGTTGTGGAGCTCAGGAAGTGTTTTCAAGGAGTTGTTTTTTTGGAAGAAACCAAGGTTGGGATAATGGTGACCTTTTTGGATATGCACTGGCCCCTAGTTTTTCTGCTTTGTTCTGTTTGCCCACGGAGTACATCAGATGCAAAATTCTGGCATGGAACTAGCACCTAGTCTGACTTTGGTTCACAAAACTTGATCCGACTTTAAAAAAACTACGTGAAAATCTGGGAATTGATTCTGAATTCTGTTCTTCTGTTGTCTCATGTTTTTAGTGTAGTGGAAAAATAATCCAATTTGCAGGTAAGGATTGGTGGTGTTGGTGGTAAATTCCATTGTTGTTTGTTTTTTATCCAATTTAACGGGTATTCACATCAAACCAAACCCAACTGTAGATGGGCTCACTGGATGCAACTAATTTAACCTTGTTTATGGATTTGGAAGGGTTAAAACGGGTTAAATTCAAGGGATTTATTTCTGACTGTGTTTTGCCATCTCTAAATGCATAGCATCCCCAATGTGCAACAAAGTTAGATGATGTACCTAGCCATGAAAATGAAATAGAGAACTAAGCTGCAAGGCTCCAGATATCCTTAATTTCATGTTATCACTATTGTCATAGTTATAACAGATTCAAGCATTTAGGGCATGTCTGATTAGACGAATTGTAGCATAAGATTGAGATTATTAATTCATGAGATTTGTATTTTATTGTTTGGTCGTAATTTTTGTTATTCATATTAGATTTTGATAGACATTTTATCCAACAAAATTTGTGAATTTTTAATCCTACAACTAATAATACAAAACAAACATATAATTTGGATTATATATTTTTATATTCATTGTAAAACAAACGTGGATAAAAAGAATTATTTATTTTAGGGTAAATTACAAACACACTCATTGAGTTTATTTAAATTACAAATTATCTCTTGTGGTTCTAAAAATTACATTATGTCCAATTTCATAACAAATAGGTCATTTTATTAATAAATCATTAAGTTAATTAACATTTTTTAATAATGTTAAAATTTTATTTCAATTAATAATTCAAATAATTTTATTATTGTATAGGTGAACAGTTAAAAATTTCACTTTTTTAATTAATTTTGTTAAATAAAAAATTCTGACAATGAGGTATTTGTAATTTTCCAAACCACAGAGGATAATTCGTAGTTTAAGTAAATTTCAGACGGTATATTTGTAATTTACCTTTTATTTTACTAATTCAGCTGAACAACCAATAATGTACTAATATCATGGATTGGTTAATAGGATTAGTAGATCAGTGATAAAAATTATTAATTTTACATATACATGTAAGCAAGTTAAATCGGTATATTAGTGGGTTCGGTTTATTAGTGGATTGATAAATTTTAACCTACAAGCCAATTGATGTACTAATTTTTATCGCCCAACTTATTCAATTCAACCCGCTCACTTTCTCAAACCACATGGTTGGTGCAAGGTGACAGATTCGCCAAAGTTTATTTCACAATCCTAGCAGCTACATGTGAATATTATAATTTCTTTTTAAGGATCCTTAACATTGCTCCTCCATTTAAAGTTTTCTTTGCATGTGCACTGTGCAACCATTGGTTTTCATTCCACATGGCCAAATGCAAGCTGCCTTTAGTTGCTTTGTTGTGTCCATAATTGCTTTGGTGATTTGAGAGAATAAACAAAGATGATGGAGCCCATTTTTACAACAACAAAATGAGTAAATTTTTTATCCAAAAAAATAAAAATAAATTGAATAAATTTCTTACAAAAAAATATCCCTTGATATTATAATTCAATTTTATGAATTTTGTAAATTAATTAATTTCTTTTTTTTTTTCTAAATGATTGTACCCTACTTGATCTAAGTCCCATGTACTTGGGCCCAGTCAGGTTAGTTGTGAGAAAGGGATATTTCTCTGACTATCAAGCTCTCTGTGTTTCAGAATTGGTTCTTTCTTGGGATTCTCTTTTGTAGCAGAGTTACTTACCAACCCTGCGTTTCAGAACTATTTTCATTTGACTTTCAAAAAAGCTAAAAAATAAAATAATCAATAAATACACTTTAAATCCTCCTGCTCATGTGAATTCTCACAAATAAAACCAAAAAAATGTATTCTCAAAAA
Source organism: Camellia japonica (assembly GCA_030407325.1). Taxonomy (NCBI): domain Eukaryota; kingdom Viridiplantae; phylum Streptophyta; class Magnoliopsida; order Ericales; family Theaceae; genus Camellia; species Camellia japonica. Next base: position 160,334,992 of record JAPPVO010000032.1, read on the forward strand.
TAAAACAAAACAATCGCTACCAAAGAATGACTCAATCCCATTCGAAAGTATCCCATTGAATAAAACGCTTTACATGAACATATATATATATATATATTTGAAATATTATTTATACAAATAAACATTATATATTTTAGTAAATTTTACGCCTAAAAATTTGTAGACTTGTACTTGAGAAGAAAAGTGATTATGTATAAGGGTAAATATGGTCTGAATTGATTTGATTTTATTTGAGATAAAATCATAGTTAATTTGTTATTTATGGTTTCATAAAAATTAGAACCAAATCAATTCATTTAAATCATAAAATCAATTTAAACTAAACCATTTAAACACAGTTCGATTCAGTTTAAAATTGCGATTTCACCTAATATATTCACAAGAAAAATCATATAACATTTACCAAACAAACTAGTATTAAGCAAATATTGTTCAATATTAATCTACCCATAATTTTTCGAAACATAAACATATTTTTATACCATTAACTTAAACAAGCATAATATCTAATAAATAAACATATTATTCAAATGTAATAACCATGAAACTCCTATCAAATAAACATTGTTTTGTCAACAACAATTACAAAACTATGCTAAATAATTAAAAAAATCAGTTCTAACAGCATAGAAAACAGAAGAGAACACTGAAACGATATGAATTCCTCCTATTTGGTTCAATTCCAATTTGAAATTGTAGATTTAAATTCGAAATTGATCCACGAAAACCAATTCTTCAATTTTGCAAACCAGAACCGAACTACAGATTAAAAAAATCAAACCAAACCTACAAAATTGGACTGAACTAATTCAATTTACAAAGTTTTTGAATTCCTTACTCGGCCCTAGTTATGCATAATTAATATCATGCACATAAGAGAATTGTATCCGTAATAATTTATCAATTGTGGCCAATAGGATATCTCAACATCCTAATCCACAAAATATCATTACAAATAAATACACTACGTTATAATATCATCCACACAAGCACACAAAAACAAAACAAAACCGTTTTTGGCTCACAGCAGAACCTCTGCATGTACCAACAATCTTTACCTGCAAATTGGATGGTTTTTACTCCTCTTGCAGAGTATTCTGTTGTTTCTTTGAGTTCAAAAAATAAATAAACGACCACTCTACCCTAAAAACATAGCAGCTTCTGCTGAAACAGCAGAACAAAACAAGATCCAAAATCAATTCCAAAATTTTACAATTGAATCAAGTTCTGCAAACCAGAGTCAGATTAGGTGCTAATTTCCATGCCAGAATTTTTGCATCTGACTCTGTCAGCTAACAGAACAAAACAGAATAATTATTAATACCACAGAACAAGGGGCACATGTAAAATCTAAAAAGGTCATCATTATCCCAAGTTTAGTTTCTTCCCACAGAACAAACAACTCCTTGAAAACACATTCTGAGCTCTACAACCATATAATAGCAACTACCCCGAGATGGATATAGAAAAGCTGAGGATACAATATAACAAAGTCTTACAGCAGGTAAATCGATTGAACAAATCAATGTGAGGTACAAGCAAAAGATAGGCTGCGCATTACTATACTTGATCGACAAGAAAACAACCAACAAATGGTTTCTTGTCAGTAGAAACTATTTTACGATGAGCAAAAAGATAAAGTAGAAAACCCTAATCTTAGAAGAAATAAAAATGAAACAGGAACCATGTATTCTTCTGATCCTGTAAGCAAATATTCAATTTGCAGACAAAACTGCGGTTAGACTTTGATTTGGGAATGGCAATGCAAGTTCTATCATTGTCCACTTTTGCACCAAAATGTCATCCTTATCAAAATTCTACACCATATAACCAAAAAAACAAATTACCAGTGAATCTCCAGCAAACTTAATATTCTGCTTCAGCTTTTTACGGCATTTTCCACCAAAGCTCCTTCCTTGGCTACTTTGTGATGCCTACTGTCTCTCCTTCCTTGGTTTCTTCACCGCTCTCTACCATTTGTTCTTCCTTGGCCTGTGTGGTATTAGTCACAAACTCATCTACCCTAATTTCTGGGCCACTCTGCAACATCTCTTTTCCAGCTTTCCCATCCTTAGCTTCTGTAATTGCTTGAAGAAGTTCCAAAGGGGAAGCTGCTGGGTCCAGCTCTTGGCAGCCCTTTGGAGCATTTTGTGCTTCTTGGCCTGTGAGCAAATAGTTTGGGACCTGATGAGAGAATCGAAACATCTCTTCTTTTGGTATTCTCCTTACTTTCTCGGGGTCTGTATTTGGACAAAATACAGTCCTGAAACCAGCAACCTTGATAAGAGGAGCAACGTACAAGCCTTGATCCTCATTATAGTCTGCAAGCACTTCCACCATTTCATACTTGTGTATCACTTCATCTGGGGTATGCTCATTCCAATCAGGGGACCAGTTTCTGTAAAGAGCCCACACATCCCCCTTCTTGGGATATATGCCAACAGTCCCACGAGGACCTTTTGCCCACTTAACTTTGTGGGAAAATGAATTTAGAGACTCAGTGAATTCATGTTTGCCGGCCCTAAAATCCCCACAAGTTTTATAGAAACCAGACCCTACCCAGTCTGTTGTACCAAATTCACTGGCGGTTTTTGAGTTAAGCCAACTTACCCGCATCTTAAACGGCATCAAGGATATTACCTTATGAATCATAGCATAAAAACGTGGCATGCCATCATCATCATCATATGCTGCCCAAACTTGGTTATCTTCGAAAGAACTTTCTGTCCGGTCCTGGTCAAAATCATGAAAATCAGGATCTGGTACATTAATTGACATTGGTGCAAGGTCCTTTTTATCCCCATCAGCAGAAGTGCTACTGAAAGGCTTCTTGGCTTGGTCTCCTTCGATAGCACGAGACACTCCACACCCATTCAGTTCACCGGTGTTGCCTTTTACAAAACTTCTATCTTTTTCTTTTTTGCTTTCCTTCCCCTTGTCTTTCGCTGAATCTACAGCCTTGGTTACAGTCTCTGCCCTCCAATCCTTTAACTTTTTGAAAATCTCAATCCGAGCCTTTGCCATCAGCATGTTCCGAAGCTCAAGAGGCGTCAACTCTGAGGTGCTGTTAAGCACCCTACTATGGACCCTATCTGTATCAAAACCACCCTTTCTTAATCCATATAAATTTCCCATGCGAGTTCTACCATAACCATTACCATCATCATCAAGTCCTTTTCTCCTTTTCAAGAGACTCTCCCAGCCACCAGCAGCCTGTGTTTCCTCACGCTCTCTCTTCAGTTTCTCATTTGCCTGCTGAACAACATTTGCAGCTTTTGCAGCTACAGATGATGATGAAACACTCGTACCAACACCAGCTGTTCTAGCAAATGGGCCCTGCTGGACTTGTGTGTGATTAAACGAATTAAGACCTGTTGATCCTCCTGGTCCTGAATTTTGAGCAGCTCCAGCATATCTTCCCGGATCAAATGGATTACCATTGGCACCATGATGACCTGGATTCTGATACCTTTGGTGAGCCAATGAACTAGATGGCTTTGAATAATTCATAGGTGGAGCCGTCTCTGAAGCCAGAAAAGGCTGTTGGCAATTGGGGCAAAGGAGAGTATGGTTGAGATATATCCTAAGATACTCATAATGCATCTTGCATCGGTGACAAATAGTCCAAAAGGTATCAGTTCTTGGATTGGATGGAGGTGGAACCGAAGTGGGACGCACCCGGGCAGTAATGTTCTGTGCCTTTACATTTGAAGTTGCACTGTTTGGGAAATTATGAAAACCATTTACATTGGCTGGTGCAGATTGACCCCCACTCTTGGTTGGAACTTTCTGTTGGAATCCTTTTAAACTCCTCCTTTGGTTGTATGCCAACCTCTTAGGCTTGTCAGATAACAAACTCCATGCCTCTGAAAGAAGCTTAAATGCACCATCTGCGCCGACAGCTTTGTTTTTATCAGGGTGAAGCATGAGAGCCAACTTCCTGTACTGTTTCCTTACTGTCTCATCATCAGCAGAGGGGTTTACCCCAAGTACACCATACCAATCCACTTCTCCGCTAATCTTATTCTCTGCAGAGATGTACACATCGAGTGTCATCAACATCTGGGAAAGACCCTCAAGCCCAGGATACAAAGCTTGGGCCTTCAAAACAAATTTCTTTGCACCAACAAAATCCTTCTCTGTTAGCTTTCTCTCAGCAATTACTTTTGCCCTGATGGCCTCATCTTTATTGCATTCCATAATTTGTAGTGTGAATCTCAATGTTCGCCTCACTATTTGTCTTCTCTATTTGGCACGAACAACAATATTGACGTTAAAAAGTTAGCTGGAACTCAAGCGCAAGTATCAGATGCTACAACCAAGGGCCTCCCACGTTTTAAACAAAGTGGCCCTTTCGATAGTCCAGTGCCAGATTTCCTGATTCAAAACAAAGATAGAACAAAGACATTAACAGAAACACAATTAAATCAGAAAGAATAAGTAGAAAAAAAGCAACAAATTTGTGGAATGAGAAAATTAGGAGGGAAAATAAAAAAAAGTATAGCATTCTGGCCAAACTTAAAAACAGTAACAGTACATTCATGTTGAACCTAACTAAAGCCAAATGAATCTGGAGCAATAATTACAGTCAGACAACCTTTAAATTTCTGATAAAAATAGCATATCCATTGGGCTCTTCAATTCCATCAATCCATTGAATTGATTTGGAAACAAATCTCTCTATTTTGAATGCATATTAGACTCTTTCTTAAAAACACAACCACTTAAAATGTGTATTCACTAACAATTCATAGGGGTGCAACTTGGGAGGGTTCAGTCGAGTTGAGGAGTTACCCAAGCCAGGACCAAGTTGTGCTGAGAGGTGTCCCAGCCAGCCAAGCCCGGCCCAGGCTCAATATTTTGAGCTCAGGTTAGCCCAAATTGCCTGAATTTAGATAAGAAAATAGAACATCATATCTTCTGAAACTTGAAAATATTTGTAAAGGACAAGTTTTGACCTACTTATATAAAACTAAATTAAACAAAGCAATTATAAGGTAAAAACACATGTCAAATTGCTTTGATTATACGTTATGATCCAGAAAAGGCTTTGAACAAATTAAACACAAAGCTTTATTTGAAGAAACAGAAACACTAAAGTCACTTTTCCAGAGACCACAAACAAACACAAACACAAACACAAACATACTTTGTAGATCTATTCACATAAACAGTGTCCATTGTTATTCACACAGATATTTACATCTTTTGAGTCACAATCGAACGTTGGAGGTGTTGTAGGCCGAGAGACAGTGATGGTGTTACTGCAGTGGTGTCGAGATCTGAAAATGGTTGTAGAGAGAGTAGAGAGAGACAACTCATACAAATCACGATAGCAGAGAAGGGGACTGCGGTGGATGGATGTGGTGTCACCACTGCATTACTGTTGCCGCCTTCGTTGCCATCTAACAGAGAGTCAAGAAGTTTTCCTTTCCACCACTGTGTCGAAGTTAGACATGAGAACTAAGAAATAGGGTTTCTATCAGAGTTGAGTGATACATATACATCATTTCCTCTAATGTTTCAAATCAATTACTCCTAATCTAATGGCTAATAATTATGGATATATTTAGTTTTTTATATATTATTAAATATATACAAATCGGGCTTAAGTTGCTAGGGTTTCCCATGGCCTCTGCCCAAGACCTGCCTGAATTTAATTCAGGCTTCTAAAATGCAGCCCAGGCCCATGAGTTAGAAAAAATGTTGCCCAAGCCCTAAAAATATTCTAGCTGGGGATGGGTTGCTCAGATTGAGCCCGCCCAAGTTACACCCCTAACAATTCATGGCGGTGAGAAAAAAACTTTAAATTCAGATCTTCCAATGTGAAGCATGGACAAGGATATGGATATAGGTAAATACAATCTAGATATGGCAATACAACAAAATCATAAAAAGTAGAATACGGATACAGTATTATACAAAAGTTCAACAAAAAATAGTTTAATATCAAGTCTAAATTGTTTTATTACCCTTGTACTTTTCCCTTTCATACTTGAATGTGTTGCAAGGTTTTAAAAAATAATGTTACGTAACAGTTGTGGCGGTAGGCGCTACCTGTTACACCCTCTTTTGCGGTATGACAAAAATTCACACGTGTAATGGCCGTTGTGGTGTTACGTAACAGCCGTAATGGACCATTACACACCATTACACATTCTGCAAAGATCATTTTCCAAAAATATATATATATATCAAAAGTTTACAAAAAATCAAATGCTTACAAAAATAAAAAAGGGTTAATTACACTAATAGTCCCTATAGTTTGGGACTTGTGTCACTTTGGTCTCTGACTTTTTAATTGTGACACATTTGACCCTGAATTTTGAATTTTGTTCCAAATACGGATAATTGAAAATATAATTAGATTTTTCAAGGGTAAAATTGTCAATTTGATAAAATATAAACTAATTTGACAAAATAAATGTCAAAAAAATATTTTTAATTTTTTTAAAATTATTTTTATCCACCAATGATAAAATCATGTAAAATTAATAAAAATTACATGATTAATTTTTTTAAATTAATTTTACATGATCATCATCCAAACACTTAATAAAAATTAATTTGATAAAAAAAATAAATAAATGTCTAAAAGATTTAGCAATTTTACATAATTTTATTTTTAGTAGGTAGAAATAATTTTTTAAAATTCAAAAATATTTGTTTGACATTTATTTTTGTCAAATTAGTTTATATTTTATCAAATTGACAATTTTACCCTTGAAAAATCTAATTATATATTCAATTGTCCTTATTTGGAACAAGATTCAAAATTCAGGGTCAAATGTGTCACAATTAAAAAGTCAGGGACCAAAGTGACACAAGCCTCAAACTATAGGGACTATTTATGTAATTTGCCCAATAAAAAACTTACACAATATTATAAGTCATGAACTCTATATTATATAATAATTAATAACAAAATAGATAAAAATAAGAAGTGCCATATGGATTTATATGACATATAAAGTCATTAACTATTGAAATAAAATATAAAAAACTCCATTTATAGTGATTTAAAACTATGAAATATATTGGATCATACTTAAAAACTAACAAAAATCGATCAAAATCTATTTCAAACCTCAATAAATGTGATTTTAAAATAAAAGTAAGCGTATCAGTAAGTTTTTTTTCAAATTGTGTGAAATAGGATTGTTTGGAATGATGTAAATAAGTATACTTTTTGACTTTTTACGAAAAGATGTGCAGAAAAGTAAAGAGATGATGTATCCAACAAAGATAAAAAGTATACTCTTTTAGTACACCCCAAACAAGGGAAGTTTGAAGCCTTGTCTACAAATTATAGAGCTACTAAGAATGATGTTGCGATGTTAAAAGAGGATTTCGAAATGATTAAGGAGGATGTTACAACAATAAAGAGTGATGTGCATACTATCAAAACAACTTTGAATGGATTGAAAGCTTCCATGGAAAGATCGTTGGTTGTTGTTTTAGAGAAGACTCCTATAGTGTTGAAAATTTTGAAGAAACTATGAAAGAAGAAGATGACATGTTGCTAATATTTAAAATGTTGAAGAAATGAAGGCGAAAATTAATTTGCTTACTAAAGAAAACATGAAAGATCATCATGATCAAGGTTCTAAAATCAAGGAAACCAAAGAAAATGATGCGAATGCAACTGAATTTTCTACTCTTCACAAGAAAAATGAAGTTCACGTTGAGTTTATTATTCCCAATAAATTTGATGTGGTCAATGGAGTGATGACAACATTGAACTTTTTGATTTTCTCATCATTCGTTCAAAACAATCAATTTGAATAGTTGCAATTGTAACGTTCCATAATCCTTATGTTTCAACATTATAAAGCTCGAGATCAAATTTTTTTGATTGTAGGGAAAAATGATGATCATGAAAAGAAGAAAAAGAGTAAATATGGAATTTCACATGAAGCACATTTAGGGTATCAAGAATTAAAGATTTGAAATAATTTTGAGTCTTTATGTCATTATAGTCTACGTTACACAGACTCGGGTGCGGGTATTGGGTGTGGGTGTGGTTGTGGGTGTGGGTGTGGGGAAGGTGTCGAACACTTAAAAACTAAAAATTGAGGACAGATGGATATAGATCCAAATTTGGATACGGATACGGGGATACGTTAAATAGTTATTTTTTAAATATATTTATTATATGAAGATGAGTTAAAAAAAAGTTAAGAAATAATAGATTCTGTTAAAAAAATAAAAAATATAAATTATAAATTATATTAGGTATAAAATAAATTATATAAATTATATTATATTATTTACGATATATTATATATGATAAATTGTATTATATGAAATAAATTATATTAAAAAGAAGAGAGAGAGAGAGAGAGAGAGAGAGAGAAGCAAACAAAGAGAAGAGTGCGACGAAGACATTGAGCGTAAAAGAAGTGAGAGACAAACAAACAAAAGAAGACAAATCGAGATTTGAGAGTAAGACAAGAAAAGGAGATTGAGACAAAGCAAAATCGAGTGAGAGAGAAAGAGAGGGAGATCAAAGAAGATAAAGATCGCACCGGAGATGAAGATCGAAGCCCTAATCTTCATTTTCATAGCCCTAATCGTAGGTATGCCATCTTTCTTCTTTGTTTGCCGTATCCACTTTCTCCATGCCATATCCCGGCCAGATTCCGTACCTGTACCCATGTCGTGTCGTGTCGTGTCGATACGGGTACTTCGCCAAATCTAACAAGTCCGTGTAACGTAGATTATAGTAGGTTTTAGTATTTAAGTGTATAATGGTAATTTCAATAATTGTTGGACATAAGTTGTATGGGTCGCCCATGAGTTTTATTTTGGGTCAAGTTATTAAATGGGTCATTATACATAGATTTCATTATGTCTAAAATAGTCTTATTGGTCAAAAGTCCAAATTTCCTATTTTGATATTGAAGTAGAATTAGAAGTCATTAAAATTTCCTATTATAATTGAAGTAGAATTGAAAGTCATAGTTGGTCTAAAATATTAGTAGTTACTAAATATTTTTAGTTTCTCAATTTGAGCTATAGTCCTTATAGAATTAGGAGAGACTTTAGAATATAAATAAATGTGTAATCTCAATGATCGAGGAGAAGAGTTAATATTATGAAAATTTGAAGTTGTGTTTGTATGATTGGCCTATCCCTTGTGAGGGAGAAGCACTTCTCTCTCTCACTTCTTCTTCTTCTTCTTCTTCTTCTATCCAACAATGTTACTATTCATGTCACTGTTCACAGTGCTTAGAACAACTACCTAATAGCCCAAAAGCACTTGTGTTTTCATTTCCAAAACCCTATCATTTTTAAACCCTTTAAACCCAAATATTTTTAATACTTTTGTAACTATAAAATCCCACTTCCAACCCTATAGGTCTATTGTTTTTGCTGCCAGTATACTTAACTCGGGCTTACTACTTGTGAGAAATTAATCCCTACTCGTCCTACATCATCCGGTTACCGCAACTATTACGTTATAGCCTTTACACCTCACAACTGCGTCACCGCAATTGCAACCGCTTTTCGAAACATTGGTTATATGCAAAAATGTTGTATCTAAGAAACGCGAACATTTCTAAGAAGATAACGTATTGTATCCAACACTAACACAACACAACACAACACTCACCAGATACTTCTCAATACTTAGACACATGAAACATATTATAAGTTTGAGTAAAATAACTTGGAATCTAATGATAAAACAAAAACAATATAAATTTATACATGTTCTCCTCTTTTAGACTTTAAAAATTATTGTCTTTGACTCAAATATTCATATAAACGACATATAATAAATATTTATTATTATAAATGACATAATAAATATCTAAAATATTTTGCATGTGTCCCCCACATGTCATGTGTCTAACATATTTTGAAATTTGTGTGTTGGAGTGTCCATGCCATGTCACGCATCTATGTCTATACTTCTAGTGTTGTATGCAAGTTTACTCGCTTGCTTTAACTATTGAAATATGATTTTAGTATCATCATATTTTCTAATTTATCTTTACTTTCTAAAAAGTCATAGATATGGATATGAAGTACATATATTAAAAATTTTATAATGATATATGTCAATTTGATAAATTTTGAAAAATTAGGGTACTGCGTTAATTTCACTAGTTTATTCTTCTCCAATGTTAAGCAAGAATTATTTCAAATAATTTGAATATGTGACCTAGAATATCCCAAGGCCACATTTCATTGCAGGACTATTTTTTATGGGATTTGATACAATGGGATTATTGATAGGATTGTGAGGGATAAAAATTATACCATGAGATTATGGAATGAGGGATTGGATATATGATAGGATTATGCGGGATAGAATTATACCATGGGATAATAGATGGGATAAATGATTGGATAGAATGAGTGAAGTATTATGTTTGGTTAGAATAAAATGAAAATATATAATTAGTTTTTATTGTTGGATGAAGAACAAAAATAATCCGGAGAGGCCTCATTCTTCTGATACCACACTACCTATGTTATTATTTAATCCCCCCATTTTCTTCTATTTAAGCCTCTATACCAGTAGTAAAATTATCCGGAGTTTGATACTATGCAAAACAAACTCCGGATTGGATTATCTGGTGGGACCCACATGTTCCCCACTTCCAATCCATCTTCCTTATCCCACCATCAAACACCAGATTAATAATCCGGTGAACCCACATGTTCCCTCTGCATTCAATCCCCTCTAAACTACCTCAAATGTGCCCTAAAGTATCTAATACTTCTCAAAATTAAAGAATATTAATCTCAATTATCAGATATATATCCGCAAGTATCCGAAGAGTACCAGTATCCAATACAGATACTGTACGGATATGACTTTTTTTAGAAATATCCGTACTTCATAAACCTTTATGACTAGAAATGTGGCAATTTACCATAACTACTGGCCAGGTCTATACAACATTTATCATTGTATAGGGACACCAAATTTCATTTAAAAAAAAAAAAACCCATAACTATAGGCCAGATCTATACTAAGCTATCTGTGTGTGAATTTATCATTGTTTAGGGAACCCAAAATTCATGTCCATGAAAAAAGCAACTTGTATAGCTTCATTAGCAAGACAATCACTGTGTGTTTCAACATACACATCACCTAATTACAATAGTAAAAAGGGAAAAAGAAAAAGACACAAAATGCAACCTTTCGTTATGTCAATCTGATAAATTCAGATTACAAGTGTTCACCACCATGGAAATGCAACTTCGAATTAACACCCCAAAAAAAAAACACCCAATTAACAAAACTCTTCAGCTACAATGAACTTGAAGCAAAAACAACAAAGATCATACGTAAGATCAAATTTCACAACATTGAGATTCGAACAACAAAACTCGGCATGGATCTATCAAAATTGAAGTGCCAAAACGACTCAGTAACGGATCCGAATTCTCACAACCAGTACCAAAAACTGAAACCCTAGAATCAGTGACACCATGTTCTTCAAATACAATGTTCAAATTAGAGAGCGAAGTGAAGGTAATCGAGAAATTACCTATATGATGATGAGCAAATTTGAATCAACCATGTATTTGATGATGAAGAGTTGTGATGACATTTGTTTGTTTTCCCACCAAAAAGGCCCAAAGAGAAATGAACCCTTTGGTCGAAACCCCTGAGAAAGCCTAAGAACACAACCCAATTCAACTCCAAACTGCTTAAAATATCAAAAAAAAAATTGGGCAAAAGAAAGTGAGGATGGGCTTGTTTTATATGTTTTTTTTTTTTTTTGGCTTCCAACTTTCTTTTATCCCTAACCAAATACCTTAACTAGGGTTACTTTTTAACTCTTGAGTTTGGTATTCTTCTTTTAATATATGACACGTCGTTCGAAAAAGTTACTTGAAAAGTTGTCAAAATAATAGTAAAATATGATTGATATTACATTAAAAAATTATTATCAGTTATCATATCAATTTCTTTATTTTTACGTCTTTTCATAAACAATTAAAAAATATATATTAAAATAATTAATTCTCCAATAAACCATAAATTTGAATTTTAGTCAATGTATATTTTATATTGTAATGATATTTTTTGAACTATTTTAAAAGTTTATATTTTTTGCTTATAAAATAAATTATTTGTGTCATTTTGATTTTTAATGTCTAAATTGTGTTAATTTAACTTTTAAAGTATAAAAAAATATTTTAATTTGATCTCTTGACTGCCATTAAAGTTAAGAATAAATGTGAAAATTCATTTAAAATCTTGCACTTTTTTCAAAATATATGATATGTATCATTTTGGTCTTTAAAATTACACAGCATGTATAAACAAAATTAAGTTGGGAAACTAAATTATTATATATTTTTTTTTTTATACATTAGAGACTGAATTGACACCATTTAAATATTAAGAACTAAAATGACACAATCTCATATTTTGAAAACTAATGCTCAAGTCAAACAAATATATGAAAATTATATAAGAAATGAGTTGAATTACAACCTTTACTTTTAAAACAAAATATTCAATGAAATGAATTATAAAAATATCATTGTCATATTATCATATAAAAATTATATGAGAATTTAAAATTTTCTTTCAATAAACCATTGTCACAGCACATAACAAAAACCCATGTGACACAAAATGAATCATACTAGTAGGACTCAAATATTAAAAGTCATGCTATTATTATTTTAATGAGAATAGTGTAAAATAAATAAAAATTTTGCACAGTACAAATTAATGTGGTTGGTTTGAATTTTCTTAATTGAAATAAAATATTTGTCATTTTAATTTATAACTCTCAAAAGTCATTTTCACATCATTTTATACCAATTTTTTGTGTGCATAAATGATTGTGTTGGTTCAATAATATGAATTAGTTAAAATATATCCAAATAGAGATCCAAATTTCTTTATTGGAGATTGCTTTTACAACTTTTTAAATTCTCACAAGGTAGAAAGGGTTTTAGATGGAACCTCTAGTTTAGCAATCTCCTTTGTATGCTTTGATAGTACTCTTTACCTATTTTTAAGAATCTCTACCCATTTGCAACTTGAGAGGAGAAAAAGTTATACAAGTTAAAATTTTGCCTAGATCACTTGAATGATATATAAATGAAGTCTAGATTAACTCTAATTGCAAGCTTATCTTGCTACTATGAAAGATGAAAAACTTTGATATTAGATTGAGATTAGCTTTTCTAATATGAATTTGAGTTTGAATTTGCTTATGAGTAAGATCTATATTTGATTCGTTAACATCTCATTTAAAATCAATTTATTATTTAAATAAGTATATACTAAACACATTTTAAAAATCGTTAAGTTTTGAAATCAAGTTTGAACAACTTATGATTTGCCTCGATAACTTTATACCAACTATAAAAAATCAACTTACTCAAGCTAACTTCCTTATCAGCTCAATTAAAACTCATGAGATCAACTCAACAAAAACTAAATCAAATTTGAACACATTTTAAAATTCGTTGAGTTTTAAATCAAACTTAAACAAGCTTACTACTCAGCTCAAAGAAAGCATAATTACTAATGTCAGCCTGCCTAAACATAATTAATCATTAAAAATAAAATAATAAAAAATTACTTTCACACGAATGACAACCACATGAAAAGGTCAGGTCCCTAATGTACCTCACGATTGTTCAGGTTATTTCTAGGCATATGAAAATGCATGCCAAACAACTGTACTTCTGAAACCAAAACAAGTTAGCTGATCAAATGCACAACCCATATGAAGTTTCCACATCTTTGTAAGATCATTTCAAGAAAGATTATAGCTATACAAACAGCAAGGAGAGAGCGGCAGGAAACACTAAGAATTAACAAAGTTACTGGTCCATTTTCATCCAATACAAAGCAAAACTAGAAAGAAACAAACCAATGAATAAACAAATTGCCTTGAGCATGCAGTGGCGTTGCATGTGCAGATTTCAAGCTTGCAGTACCCAAATGTTCTATGATATTCTGTGTGAAATGACAGCTAATTTTCTCTAATCATGGTTGGGGATCAGCTGGATCCGCCTTGTCATGGTGAAACTTTACCACAATGCAGGTGATATTGTCAGCGCTGCCACGAGTGTAAGCAGTCTCAGCTAATTTCCGAGCTGCTGCCTCAGCCTCTTCTTCCGTTCGTGCAAGCGAGACAGCATCCTAATAACAAGGTGCATAAATACATCAGCAGATAGTCTTAGTAATAAGAATTTTTTATTTTTATTTTGGGAGAAACTATCAAATAAGTCCTACTTTTTTATGAAATTTCAGTTGAGTCCTATTAACAGCATGTTGAGAGGGATGATTCATGTATTAAGAAGACTCGATGAATATTTCATTAGTAAAGTGGGACTTACTGGGAATTTTCCTTTTTTACTTTTTCTTTTTCTTTTTGTGTGGGGTGAGGGGGATCTGTAACTTTTTACTGTTTACACATTCTAAGATAAAATTAAAATAAAAAAATAAAAACTTCAATAAAATGGAATAATCTTGCATGTTCATATCGTAACTGGGATGGGGACGAACTAGCAGTCCCAACAGTTGTTGGACCACGAGCATGGTTCTAAATAGCAGTATTGGGACATGTATCGATATCGGTCGCAGTGTAACGGTATTGGGTGTTTCGAGCGATACCTATCGGGAATTAGGGAATTTGGTCGTGAAATTTCAAAAATCATTCACAACCCTTTTAAAAGTTAATTATACACAATTTTTGCTATCTTAAACTTAATTTCTCACATTTTAATTTATAAATTGATATATAAATCATTTATATATGATATTTTTATCACATTTAATTAACATTTTCTTTTCTTTTTTGGGATGTGCAGCTCAGTTGAGTCACAGAAAAAATAAAAAGTAGAAGTTTGATGAATCCCACATCTGTAGTGTAATAGCATTTGAGGCATAAGTTAGACTATAAAACAATTGAGCTTGAAACATGAGATTTGCTGGGTGTCCCACATCAGTTGTAGAACAAAGCTTGTGGCATCAACAGGCTTTAAAACCATAGCCCAGCAGCAGCTAAGCTAAAGAGCCGCTGGTTTCCACAAGGACTCGTGTGCAGCTCCAAAGAAATTTTTTTGAGGCAGTGTGTAACAGCCGGTTTGCTCAAAATTGGTTTGTTTATCCGTTACGGGCCTGTGAACCGCCCGTTTTGCTTGAGATTTTTATTCACACCATTAAACCAGTCTGTAATTGGATCGGTGAGGCCATTTTCTGTTACGTATCAACCGGTTCGCTACGAACCCACCGAGTTTTAGAACTATGATTACGACTGTGTAAAGAGTTTCCTGATGACAAGTAAAGAAAAGTTATGGTCATCATTTATCAAATAGCTTACCTCATTGGGTACCACATCCCATAGCCCATCACTGGCAAGCACAAGCAATTCAAATTCTTCATAAATCTCTTGATCCTGAAAAATAGTATAAAATTTGAGGAAATTCATGACTGCAAACTTGAAAACAAGGAAAGAAAATAACTGATGTCATACATGGACTCAAGTACATGTGTTGGGTACACTGTAGTTTTCCATTAAGGCCACCTAACTATTAACACATTCTGTAATTGCCAATAGAACATTTTTCCACAGCAGAATGAAACAATTATAACTGGAAAATGGATGCTCATATAGAAATTGATGCAAGTAAATGATGATCCAACCATTTCAAGAACCACTTTAAGATACATGTATATTAAGAGAATTACGCACAGATGATTGCCCAACTCAAATGTAATTTTAATTGCCAAAATCCAATATAAAGGTGTTATCTCATTTTTATTTAAATTAAGTGTCTAATATATGCCTGTTACAAAAGAATAAAAACCTCACTACTGTGATACCAACTCTATAGAAAATAAAAACCCCATTACTGCAATACCAATTTTACTATTTTTTCAATTAATATCTTGGCTAAATACAACCAACCTACATCTATTTCCTAATACCCTAGTCCTTATTCAATAAATGTACATTGGAACTACTGTTACTAATCAAGTTATTTGAACATACGATGTTATATTGTCAAAGCATAAAGGTAAAGTTTTTCAATGTTCTCGTCGACTTAATCCCACGAATACTTTTTTTTATAAAAGATGTAATCCCATCAATACTTGCTAAAATAAGAACTTCAGTAAATACTTGGAGAAAATTTCATTTTTACACTTCCTGTGTTTTAGAAGAGTTTTGAAGATTTCTTAGGAGAAATACCTGGAATTCTTAGGAGAAATACCTGGAAAATATAAAATATTAAAGGAAACATAAAAGGGCGTAGTTTCTATTTTTGTCTTCATTGACTTGGGCTATTGCTCATTGATAAGCAACAAAAAGGGAAATAAGAAATAAAAGGAATTACAAAGAAACTTCATCTCTAAGCACATAAAAACCACAAAATGAATCAACTTATAATTTCAAGGATTACCTGGATCTCAGGTTCTGCCACAACAAATTGCTTCAACATGCGGTTACCAAAAGCACGAGACATTGCTAAGACACCTCCTACTCTCCAAGTGCCTGACAGCAGACCAACACAAGATTCTTAGACTGCCAAACATAAGGCCTCAAATATCCTTGAGCGATGATTATCTTATTACTTTATTATCTTGTGAGGCATGTACAAACTCGGGTTCTTATATAAAGACATTATCTATTGACCTTGTCCTATATGTGAATAATTTCTAACAAACACACTCATGGATGCAGCATCAACAAGAATATAATCAAGTTTCGGATGGTATGCATAAGATTCTCAAGCCTGGATGCCTTAGAATTTGAGTTAATTTCAGCTGGGATACACTCTAATCAGTCACAATGCAAATTTGTTCACCCCATCCCAAACATTCTGTGTCCATTTCTAGGCTCATGCTCCAAATCGTCACACTTTCAAACTCTCAGGGATTGCATTGATTACAAAACAAAAACTTGATCCTTTGGAGCATGAGAATATCTACACAACTAAATGATTGCATGGCTAGAGAAGAAAGGTCAGGATTTGGATTCCACCCACGTGTACAAAAGTCAACCCAATCAGAATTCGTGATAATAATAATATAAAAAAGCTTCAACTCAGAAGTCCAAACTTCTATGACCTCTAAATAAATAAAGAAAGAAGATATAAATGAATATATCCCCTTTATTAAACAAGCTAAAATTATGAGCTAAGACCCATCAAATATTCACCCAGCGCCACATTACTTTTGTTTGATAAAAAGGAATGTCATTGCAGTCATCATGACATGAATTTGCAGATTCTCTAATCAAAAGACAGGTTATATAAAAATGGAAGTCTTACCTGCCCACGTTACAACACCTCCAGCACTTTCAATTCTCTTCCGCTCATCACTTCTATTAGGTTTATGATCCTCCGAAAGAGCAATTGCTGTCAAGCAGAAGAAATAAACTACTTTAAGAAATTACAGCCACAACTCCACTATGATTCTTTTATTATTATTTCTCTTCTCTGTTTAAAATGTGCATCAAGAAGAAAACAATTAAAAATAACTCAATAACACAAGTAGCATAGCCTGTATAGGGATATAAATCAATACCAGATCAAAAGCCAGCCACTACAAGAATGATGCTGGATGTATCAAGTATTCCTTCTGTTAAGTGGACTCTTCTGAATAATGTCAATTACCCTTGTTGACCACACGACGCTTGGGTAAAGGGTAAGGGATACACATTTGACATGTCTAGTTGGGCAGGCACCAAAAAAGGATGTTTGATAATTTAAGTTTACTATGCAACAAGTAATTTAAGTTTACCAGTAAGGGATATCCATGCCATGCAATTTCAATCATGGTATCTGTTTTATGGTTATTCCACTAATAGTCCCCCTTTCAATGTTTCACTTAAAAATGAGCAAGCTATCCTCAATTTCAACCAATGCGTCATCGTCAAACATGTTATGCTTCACCTGAGATATAGGAGTCTTTTTTGACTCAATAATTACCAACCTTAAACTTAAAAGACAATACATAATGTGAGAAGTACCTTTGCCAGCCTTTGATATTACAGTCCGTGAATCTCCAACATTCGCAACATATAAATGGTTACCAATCAGAACTGCTGTTGAAGCAGTAGAACCATCATCACGAAAAGTATTTTTTTCGGACTCTAAAAAATCCATGTCTGTTTGTTGATAAGTTTCACCTGCAATTTATACAAGTTACTAGGTGAAAAATCTCTTCATAATTGAAGAAGTGATTTGTCCAGGATCCCACACCTGCAAACAGTACATGAGATTGACTTGAATGCCATTTTAACATTAGGGTCTGTATGGTACATATCTTTTTCCTCTGCAAGTTTACACAAGATACCAGGCCAGATGTCTTAATAGGTAAAAAAGTGACCAGTCCAGGATCCACACCCTGCAAACAGAATATGACATAGACTTGATTGCCATTTTAACATTTACAGCCTGTCCTCCTATGTAAACTTTTACCGGCTTAACCATTTTTTGCCAGTATGGGATCCCGCACTATGGCTGCATAATCTGATCTAGGGGGCAAAAAAATTAATGCTTGCAACGGAACCTTAGAAACTTGACTCACTAATAGCCAATTTGGTGTTTGTTATAAATTGTGGATGCTTCATCAGATTCTCAAAGAGATGTCGCTTCAAAAACTCAGCCGCACGAGAACCACCATGACCTGTTGCAACTCATCGTATTCATAAAAATAGATCATAAAATTTAAAAATTTACAAAAAAAAATTCATAAAAACCTCAAACATTACTTATAAGCAAGGATTTAGTCCCTGACAGATGTTCACAAAAGTAGCCGAACTGTCTGGAGAATTGGCCCAACCGACAGACTTGGAGCTCAAGTCATCTATGACGTGGCAATTCAGAGCTCTACAATAAAAGAAGGGCCTATCTAACTGTAATCATTCAATTAATAATATTCCTTCTCTGAAAGATCATAAATAAACCAACACAAATGTGATGAACGGATGCAATGACTACAAAGTTTTATTGTTCTGTTTACTTATGCAACCTGCCATGTGTGAGCTATTAAATATAAATATATCCGTCTCAACCCTAATGTTTGCTCCACACGTCCAGTTTTTTTTTTTGTCGATAAAAAAATATTTATTAGAAGACCATCAAAAGGTGATGCAATGCAATGCAAATACATAACAACACATGTCCAGGTATCTTACCATAAATTGGTAAAACCTAAAAGACAAGGATATTCCTACTCCAATTATTTTATTCTGTAAGAATAACATATGTGCAATTCAACATTCTTGTGTTTCACATATTGGAATCCCTGTTTCTATGTCAGTCACAGACACTTGAGCAGTAACCTTCTTACATAGCTAGAACTTGTATGCTCAAAAGGTAAAAAAATAAAAATTAAAAATTAAAAAAAGGAGAGAAAATATAGCATCTCATGTCATAATTCACGCTTGAAGGTACAAATGTGGTGAAGAACTCTGACGTAAAAGATTATCAGAAAAAATCTAACCATCAAATACTCCAAACATGCAGACTCTTTTCCCATCAATCTCACAAGTTTTAACATCAAAGAAATCCTCCATGCTTGCTCTCTTTCCCCTAAAACTTGAATATCCACTGCTCAGTTTTCCATCTTCACTGTCAAATCAGAAGAGAAACAAAAGTAAGTAACCGCAGCTTACTAGAGATAGAATAATAGCCTTAGTTTTAAACAATAGAGTCAACTTTAGAATGGTGGCAGCCACATACTTCTAAGAATAGTGACATTATACAAACAAAATAAAATACACAGCATTTGTAAACAGAATGATGTGCCTACATTGTGACTAATCATTTTAAAACAAATTTCCCATTTAAATGACATTTAATTATAGAAATGTCACCACCACATCATTTTGGTGACAAATTATGTATGAATATCATTTTCCTACTTCTAACACCCTTCTTCAACACTATGGATTATGTAGAAAATTATCTTTAAACACAATATGAGCAATTCTATCATCCTGGAGTGACAAACATGCCCCAACCTCTCAAGTAACACAAGGCATTCAGAAGTTGACTCTAGAATGACCAGGCTGAGTTCACATCCAATCTGTGCATATTCATTTCCAAGTGGCCATAAAAATACATTCTAAAAAGGACTACAAACTGCACAGGCTTTAAATATATCAATCTGCTGCTGTGACGGGAAAAATCTTACAATAAACTAACAAACAAATGATGAGATGGAAATTTTAAAAAACCAATCACCTTTTCCACCCTCCACCAGTATAGCCACCATCATCATGTTTCTCTGGTAACATATCGACAATGGGTGCTCGGTTGGCAGTTGCACCGGTATCTACCATCATCTCTACTGTCTTTGTAAATTTACGATTCAACGAATAAGTTAAGCTGCTAGAAGCATTCAAATCTCCTCCAAAGTTGCACAATTGCACCCTTCCCTTGGCGAATCTCCCAATATACCCAGCTTGAAGAATCACAGACCTTAAGCTACTGTTGCATACCATTAAATCCACAACCAATTTCCGGATTTCCACCCTGACAAACCAAAACAATTTCTAACTATTGTCATAAAATTCACCATAATTGGATATTCGAGGCTGTCAAATCATACAATTATATCTATGTTTAGTTGCTGAGAAAGTAAAGAAAAAGGGCATGAAATAACACTTTTGTTCGCACAATTATGTTCGATTCATTTCTTAAAAATGCAAACTTCTAATTCAGATTGTGCAATAATTGTGTTAGCCTCACTTCACATAACTAATGGAAAATTAAATAATATAAAATTTCAAAGAACTTTCATTTTATGCTGCTTCCGCAAAAAAAGCAAAAAAAAAAAAAAAACAAAAACAAAAACAAAAAGCCTCTATACCAAGCACTTACATTTGCTCATTTTCAAAACTTTTCCTGCTTTCAATTAACATAAACTCTTGAATCTGTAATTCTAAATCTCTTTTTCTTCACCTACATCTGATTAACACTTAAAAAGAGAAACACATAGAAATACGAGAGAGAAACAAATATCAAATTAATTACTCTCAAATATCAAATTAATCCATAATCATGATTACGAAAAATTACTCGACAATTAACGAAATCGAAGCTGATTCAATTGAAGATGAGTTCAAACTATTACAGATCGGTGCTTGAAATCTTCCAGGTTCAGCTCCGGATGGAATCGGATCGAAAGACAAAAAGTAACAAAAAACTGTCAATATCGTAGAAGATCCGAATATGAGATACGAGTGAAGTGAGAAAATCAAGTTGAATCCAGCATAATTGATAAAGAAAGAAAACTTTTTCTCTCTCTGTGAGAGATTGGAAGAGAATCTGAAGCCCTTAGGAGAGAGAGAGAGAGAGAGAGAGAGAGAGAGAGAGAGAGGGTCGTTCGTCGCTTGGCACCGAAGAGAAGGACCAACGTGGCAATGCTCATGCAGCCATTTGGGGGTGATTGGGTTGGGGGGTAAGTTTTTTTTTCTTTCTTTCTGAGAAGTTTCTCTTATACAAATACAAGTTTTCATGGAAAAATGTACAGAAAAATAGGGAGGTGTTGTGATAAAAAAAACATAAAAAAATAAAAAGACAGATTATTTTTAAGTTGTCAAACTTGACATTAGTATGACCTGTGGAAAGAGGCCGAGTTTGGTTCGGAGATTTGGAAATAAAAAAATTTTAGTTGAGTGTGATTTACCTCTTGATATTTAAAAATCATTACATAATTTTCACGTAGTTTGTAGATCAAAACGTTTATTGTTAATAGAAATTATAAATTGACAACAATTATATCTAGTATTTTTAAAGATGAAAGTGCAAGGGGAGGCGTTTTATCTTTGTTGAGGTGAGGCGTAAGCCTTGAGGCGTCAACGCGTAAGCCTTTTGAATTTTGAATTTTTTATTTTTATAAAATACAAAATTAATTAAATATAGCATAAAAAGAGTAAAAAAATAACAATTACCAAATAAAATTCTTAAAAGCAATTCTAAGCATAAAATCAAAATTAATTAATAATTTCAAGTATCGTAAGAGCTTTCTAAGTCATTCTCATTAATACTATAATAAAAAAAATAACTTAAGTGATGGTAAAAAATAACTTAAATTTCAGTTGTTCAATAAACAAAATACCTTAAACTCTAATACTCTATAAACAAAGCAATAAATAAATAATAGGTCACTCTAAGTCATCCTCATTAATATTGTCATCATTTTCGTCCGCTATATCTATAATGGGATAAGTTCCATTATCTATTCCATCAACTTCTTCCAACTCCATATCTTCATCCACAAGGTGCATCTCGTTGCCTTGCCTTTTCAGAAATAGGATTTCAAATTAATTAAATAGGCATATATAATAATATATATGCAACTAGTCCATAATTGTTTAATAACTTACTTGAACCTTCTCCAACTTTTCTTTTCTTTGCATTCGAAGATGAGTCAACATTAATCGTAGTCGTAGTTGATCGATTCTCCACACTTCTATCATAGATAGTGATAGGCACAATCCTAATTGCTTCAGCATCGAACAATTCTTCTTCATCAAGCCAAGAAGCATCAAGTGGGAGGACAGGATCTTCCTTTTTAGCAATCCATTCATCATCCGAATCAATTTTATCAATTAGTATTAGATCGATGTTTTGTCTTCTTCTGATACTCATCTCTCTTAGTTTAGTATTGTACTTCACATAGACCAAAGCATTCAAACGTTTGTACTCAAGCCTATTCCTCTTTTTTGTATGAATCTAATATAATAATATAAGATATGAAATATAACAAGTTAAAAACATAAATATTTTATTTTATGCATAAGAGTGTTTAGGAAAGAAAGATATATAACTGACTCAAAGGTACTCCAATTCCTCTCACATCCCGAAGCACTACAAGTTAGACTAAGTATTCGAATAGCAAATTTTGTTAACTCTGGTGTTTTGCTACCAAAACGAATCCACCAATTAGCTACATAATTTGAAAAATGCACAAATGATTTCAATCCCGTATTTAAATTTTAAAGAATGTAATTGAAAAATTATTTTCATATTAGTTTCTTACCGGGAGAGCATATCACTCTGGAATCAATTGCAACACGACTTCTGAATTCCCCTTTTGCTTGGTCATAATAGTCCAATTGGATATCAACCTTGAGACGCTCATCATAACTCAACATTCTATCCATGCACTGATACAATCCTTGCTTCACCTTCTCAACATTGGAGAAGGAATCTCGATAGCGCAACTGAGGGTTTAGATAATAACCAGCAGCATGTAAAGGTCTACGAAGTTGTGGTGTCCACCTTGCATCTATCTTATTCCAAATTGGGCTATACTTCCTAACATTTCCTCCACAATTGAAAGCAATCTTTTCTTTAGCTGGATCCATTAACTCATAAATGTAACCCATAACAGGCCTTTCCCTCTGAATCAACTTCTCGCAAAACACTAACCAAAGGTATTGTACTTTTGATACAAAAAGCAACATTAGGCCAAAATTTTGGATCAAACAACACAGTTGCACGAGCTTTTACCCCTTCAACCTTTCTTTCCCAACTACTAGAAGCCCACTTTTCTGAAGAAAACATAGCTTGGAGTGGTTTCTTTTGTTTGTAAAGACTTTGGAGAGTAAGATAAGCAGTGGCAAACCGTGTTACTGCTGGACGGAATAATTTATTGTTCTTTGTAAATGATCTCGTCATTGAAAGAACCCAACAATGTCCATATATAAACTTGACCACTTGCCTAGCTAACGAGAGAGTTTGATCATAGACTTTCAATTTTCCAATGTTTCTAACATTAAATCAATACAATGCGCAGCACATGGAGTCCAATACAACTTCTTCATCTTCTCCATAAGTCTCGACCCGGCATTGACATAGTTTGAAGCATTATCAGTAATAACCTAAACAACATTATCTTCCCTAATATCATCTACGACACTATCAAGATTGTTAAACATCAACTCCCCATTTTTTATAGTATCAAATGCATCAATTGATTTTAAAAACCAAGTTCCAGCAAGGCTATTCACAAGAAAATTAATAAGAACTCTACTTTTCCCATCTGTCCAGCCATCAGACATAATTGAGCATCCATATTGTTTCCATGCTTTCTTATGTTCCTCTATCATGACATTTATATTTTCTACTTCTACTTTAAGAATCCAAGTCCTCAATTCATGCATAGAAGGGGGTTTGAATTCAGGTCCATAATTTGCAATTCCATCAACTGCAGTTACTCGATCATTCACTAAATTAAATGGAAGAGCTTTACAATATATAAAACGCCCAGTCTTTCGACACACATATTTTCTTTCTTCTTGTTTCTATTTGGAGTTTAGTATAGATTGTCGTGCTTGAGAACTAGCAAATTTATCCTTTGGACCCATCGGTTTTGGTGGTTGTGTCATACTACCAGTATCGCCTTCAATAGATTGAGAAGCACTACTATCGCCCTTTGCTCCAGCACCCATCCCAATTTCATACAGCATTTCATTACGGGCACTTTTTTGCTCAAAGAAATTTTTTAATGCTTGTTGGCATTCCAACTTTACATCTTCAAGAACTTTTGAACACGGTTTAATGCCTTTATGCGTATCGGCTAGATGATTTTTAAATCGACTTACAATACCACTACAAGTTTGATCACAAATTTACATCTAAAATATTTTTCCCATCAACTCTTTTACATACTTCCAGACAAAATCTTTTCTTTGGCCTTTGGGTTCAGTCATATTTTTTTTGGTTATTTTTTTTTGGTTATCCCACAAACTTATCAACAGTAGCACCGTTACTATATAAAAATAAACAGATAAAACAAAAAACATACTGGTTAGGTGGGATGGGATGGCAAAAAAAAAGAATAGAATATTAATAATAATAATAATAAATTAAAATCTATAAAAAATAATAATAATAATAAATTAAAGAAGAAGAAGCTCAGTTATAATAATAATAATAATATATTAGACTAATAATAAATTAAAGTGGAAGAAGTTCAGTTATAATAATAATCATATATTAGACTAATAATACATTAAAGAGAAAGAAGCTTAGTTATAAAATAATAATATATTAGACAAATACAGAGATATTTGTGTGTGCACAAAAACAGAGATATAGATACATCAGCCCTTGATCAAAAACAAAAAAACATTTATCATCTCAGTCGGATGAAGAAACAGAGAGAAGCAACGAGAACAGAGAAAGAAAGAGAGAAAGAGAGACGATGCAAACATAATGAGAGAGAGGGAGAGAGAGAAAGAGACGGTGCAGAAAACAGAATGAGAGAGAGAGAGAGACTCGACTCAACTCGAGAGAAAGAGAGAGACTTCGTACCTAGAAAACCCTAGTTCGTTAGAGAAGATTAGAAGACTGATTCGAACTTATTGGGACTCTGATTTGAAGAATATCGACTTGCAAGGTATTTATATCTTCTTCTTGAGCAATTTATGTTTCAATCGAAGTCGTATATAGCAAGTTTCCACCAAATACTATCGTTTCCCTTTTTTGATTTTTGAAATCGAACTCCTCAAAGGCTTGCGCCTCGCTGTTGAAAGTGTGAAAATCGTATAAAGCGCAGCAGATGCTTACGCCTCTGTGTTTGATACGTACGCATAGCTGGTGTCTCACCCAAAAAATAATGCATCTGTGCGTTTTCCGTACGCCTCGCTTCAAGTCGCGCATCATATATGCCTTTGAAAACTTTGGTTATACCTTTGTTTTCTCTCTCTTCCTTCTCTTCTTCTCCATCATACCCAAAAGTGTTATACCCTTATTCTCTCTCTCTCTCTTCCTTTCTTCTTCTCCCTACCCACATTTTATACATACATATACATATATACATATCAATACCATCATTATCCAAACCATTCGCCTTCGATTTCAATCTCTCACTCTCTCGCACATCCCTTGCCATTGTTTGAATTTCAACAATTCTCTTCCAATTCAGAGCCACCGACATACCCAATTCCACCTTGTTCGAAACCCAATTTCGCATTAAACAAATTTCCACTTCCATTCAACAAAACACTTGATTTAGCTTCATGCTACCAACTCTAACATATATATATATATATAAACCTACAAATTGCATATATATAATCTGTATATGTATTCCTAAAATCTATTCAGATGCTTAATTTCAATAACAACAACTCAATCTCACAATTAGTCACACCCAATTCATCAATGTTCAGGTGCTGCATTTCGAAACCCGAACCCAAAATATTGCGAGGATAACTGATATCCAGTTCCTCCAACCACATCATCGAATTGGCCATGGTAAACAATTCAATATCGCAAAATTGTGAAGTGGGTTTGAAGTCCGTTGATGATTGTGAGAAATTTTTTGGATGAGAGAGAGAGGGATTCGATATTCAGTAAGATCAAACCATCTTTCATCTTCGTTTTCTTTTTTTTTCCTGGGTAGAGGTGGATATTGATGGCATTGTTTATAAATTTGAAGATGTGCCAGGGGCATTTTCGTCTTAAAAATAGTATTACTCTCCTTACAAGCGCGTGACTCTCACGATGTGTTATCTTGAATGGAAAAGTTAACGGTGCATTTTGGTCCACAAGCCACGTGGGGGTTATGTGGTGATTTTCAAATGTCATGAGGTAAATCACACCCAGCCCAAACCACATGGGGTAAAATAAAGTTTGTCCTAAAAAGAAAAAAGTTATATGAAATTAGGTCAAATATAAATATATATATTTTTATCTTTTTATTTATATTTTACTTATTTTATTTATTTTTTTTTTCAAATTTCTCCTCAAATCTTTCAATTAAATACAACACTAAAATTGCATTTTATTGGATCGTGGCATGGGCTATTACCAATGACTCTTTGCAAATGTACTCCCTTCGTCCCAAAATGGGAAATTCCACCATATACACTGTCTATTATATGCACCTTTAAGTTATATTATTTTTTTCTTTATTTATGATGAATTTTTTTCTTTAATTATGATTTTTTTTAGTTATGATTTAAAAAGTATAAAATTATATCTGTTAATCATGTTGTTTAATTTTGATGATGTCTAAAATATTAATTGAAAATTTGTAAATGATATACATATTTTATATTATTTGACACAAAATATTATCTGTTTAAAATATATATTTGTTAAATATTATTTAAATAAAAATATTTTTGAAAACTCTACTATTCACTTTTTAAAAAATTAGGCTGATCACTATTCATATTTTGACAAATTTGATATTGATTGGTTGTATTATTTTGATAAATTTGATATTGATGAGTTGTCTTCTTTTGACAAAAGTGATATATCCACATGGAGTAGTAGGTTATATTTATTTTAAAATCTCTACAACATATATAGAAATTTAAAAAGGGTATATATGTTCAGATCTATCATAAATATTACTTAAAGAGATTTGACTGTATATGCAAATATTTTATTAGAATATTATATATAATGCATATAATATAAATTGAATACATTACGTAAGCAATTAGATTTTTTACACTCCATTGATTATATCATGTCACATATATATATATATATATATATATATTATAATAAAACAAGAAGAAAAAGATTGAGCAAAATCATTTGCTTGTTTGAATTCAAAGATGTGATAATTGTATTATATTATTTATAATGTTCAATTTGCCTTTAAAAAAAAAGGTGGCTCCATGTTTGAAAAAAAGGAAAAAGATGGTTTTACTTTTATCATTTTTTCAAACATTATCATTTGCTGTTTATTTGAAATCAAGGAGCGTGCCCATGTAATCCATAACGTCAGCAAGGAGCGTCCTACTTCTAACGGGTATATTTTTGGGTATAAATAGAAGTGTTGTGTGGGGAGAAAAATCAAGAACTTGAAGAGAAAAAATTTCTGTATACTCCAAAATTTTAAGTATATTGTATTCTGCTTTTTCACTTTTAAATCTAAGTGTAGCCTTTGTTCTTACACTTTCATATCTACTTTTTGTGAGAGAATTATTATAAAAGAGGGTTTAAGTATCACTTATTTTTATTCATTATTTTTGTGAGAGATTTTTGTAAGGGTAAGGCATTTATTGTTGAGTGATATTTAATAGATAAGAGTAAGTCCTGTGCAAAATCCACCAGCTTGGTGAAGACTTGGTGCTGTATTAATTCATTTTGATAATAAAGAAATTCTCAAGCAGGCTCTTTGGGAAGTGGACGTAGGCCTGGCGTGCTGAACCACTATAAATCTTAGTATTTGACTTTCTCTCCCTATCTCTCTTACCTTTATATTGATAATTATTATTCTGTTTTTATTTATTTATTAAAATTCTGAATATTGTGTTTATAAATTTTAATATTGTAAAAATTTTTAATAACCCAATTCACCCCCCTCTTGAGTTGCCTACCTGAGATAACAATTGGTATTAGAGTCTAGACTTTAGTTTGTGTGACTTAACCATCTTAGAGTAGATCATGGCAACCCCTAGTTATTCCTTACCTGAGGGACAAGCATCCAATAGCCCACCACTATTTAGCGGCACAAATTTTAGCTATTGGAAAACTAGGATGACAATACATGTTCAATTTAATGATTATGAATATTGGAAAATTATATGCAATAGTCCAAAAATTCCTACCAAAATCGTAGATGGCCTTAATGTACCAAAATCTGAAGATGAGTGGAATGAATCAGATACTAGAATGACCCAAATTAATATCAGAGCCACAAACATGTTGTATTGCGCCCTAGATGCCAATGAATTCAACAGAATTTCCACATGTAAAATCGCAAAAAAAAAATTGGGATAAACTTATAGTGACTTATGAGGGAAACGAACAACTTAAAGAATCTAAAGTAAGTTTGCTAGTCCATAATTATGAACTCTTTAAAATGAAGCCTGATGAAACTATTCCTCAAATGTTTACTCGCTTTACTTATATTATTAATGGTTTAACTTCTCTTGGCAAAATATATACTAATACTGAAATTGTAAGAAAAGTGTTTAGGTCATTGCCAAAAAGTTGGGAGACAAAAGTCATTACCATTACCAAAGCCAAGGATTTATCAAAGCTAAATCTAGATGAGTTAATGGAATCTCTCTTAACTCATGAGCTCACAATACAAGAAGGAAAAGAAGAGGAGGACAACAACAAGAAGAAATAAATAGCCTTCGAATCCACCTCGAAACATCAAGAGGATGAAGAAGATGATTTCTGATGATGATGAGGAAATGACATTCATCACTAGGAAATTTAAAAGGTTTGTGAAAAAGAAACAAGGTGTGCGAAAAAATTTTAGAAAAGATTTCAACAATAGGGATTTTCAAATGGGAGAAAATCACAAAAATATGAAGTTACCTGCTACGAATGCAACAAACCTGGACACTACAAATCAGAATGTCCGGAACTTAAGAAACAATTCAAGAAAGACAAGAAGAAAGCCATGATTGCAGCATGGGGAGAAGATAGCGATGAAAGCGACTCAGAAACTGAAGTTTGCAAAAATGAGGTTGCTAACCTATGCTTAATGGCACTTGGAAACGAAGATGAGGTAAATGACGAATCTTTTACGTTTGATGAATTACAATCAGCTTTTGATGAATTATATGCTGAATTTATGAAACTTAGTTTGAAAAGTAACTGTCAAAAGAAAATGATTTCAAGTTTATTAAAAGAAAATGAATCCTTAACTTCCAAGATAAATACTTTAAAAAATGAAGCCATGAAAATGAAAAAGGAAAACGAGATTTTAACTCGAAAATAGTTTTCAATTTCTGAGAAAAAATTAGTTGTATTACAAGAAGAAAATAAGTCTTTAAAAAAGGAGCAAATTGTTTTGAAAGAAAATATTGAAAACTTGAAAAATACTCTTTCAAAATTCACTCAAGATAGAGAGATTTTAGATAAAATTCTTAAAAATCAAAATCGTACTTTTGGTAGAGCCGGAATTGGATATAAACCTTTTTCAAAAGTAAAAACTGTCAAATATAGTTTTGTGTATGCATCTTCTAGTCACTCTCATCTCACATGTCATTTTTGTGGTACGAAAGGTCATATTTCACCTTCGTGTCCAGTTAAAAGAAATCCATTTGCTAAAATAAAAAAGATATGGGTCCTTAAAGATATTTTAAGAGTGATAAATTCTAACTTTTATGGACCCAAGAAAATATTGGTACCAATAGAAAAATTAAATTTTTGTAAGTATGTTTCAAAACAAAATCCAGTAACGATAGATGGTATCTCGACAATGTATGTTCGAGGCACATGACTGGAAATAAAGCTATGTTCGCCACACTCCAACCAAAGGATGGCGGATATGTGACTTTCGATGACAATATCAAGGGTAAAATCATAGGTGTAGGTAGTATCAGTAAAAATCCTTCTTTTATTATTGAAAATGTTTTACTTGTTGAAGGTTTAAAACATAACTTACTTAGCATTAATCAATTATGTGATAAAGGGTATAGAGTTATATTTGAGAAAACTCATTGCACTATTGAGAACACCCTAGAAAACAAAACTTTATTTGTAGGTTATAGACATGAGAATGTATATGTGTTTGATTTGCATAATTTATCTTCTTATTTTAATATTAAATGCTTATCTGCTATAAATGATAATGGTTGGCTTTGGCGTAGAAGATTAGGGCATGCTCATTTTGATTTAATTTCCAAACTTTCAAAAAATGAGTTAGTCATTGGTTTATCAAAAATTGTTTTTGAAAAAGACAAATTTTGTGATGCATGTCAATTTGGAAAATAAACTAGAATTTCTTTTAAATTAAAAAATATCGTTTAAACTACTAAACCGCTTAAACTCTTGCATATTGATTTATTCGAACCATCTAGAACATTAAGTTTAGGAGGAAAATCGTATGCTCTTGTTTGCGTTGCTGATTATACTAGATATACATGGGTATTATTTTTAACACACAAAAATGAAATTTTTTATAATTTCTCAAGACTTTGTGAAAGAATTCAAAATGAAAAAAATCTTAATATTTGTAGTATTAAAAGTGATCATGGTAGAGAACTTGAAAATAATGATTTTATTATGTTTTGTGATGAGTTTGGAATTGATCATAATTTTTCTGCCCCTAGAACTCTTCAACAAAATTGTGTAATTGAAAGAAAAAATAGAACTCTTGAAGAAATGAACCGTACTATGCTTTGTGAAAATAATTTGCCTAAATATTTTTGGGCGGAAGCCGTTAACACTACATGCTATGTTGTAAACCAAGCTATGATTAGACCTATTCTTAAGAAAACCCCTTATGAAATTTGGAAAGGTAAAAAACCTAATATTAGTCACTTGCGTGCATTTGGTTGTAAATGCTTTGTATTGAATAACAATAAAGATAACTTAGGAAAATTTGATGCTAAATCAGATGAAGTTATAGTTCTTGGTTATTCAATTTCCAGTAAAGCTTATAGAGGATTCAATAAAAGAACTCTACTTGTTGAAGAATATGTGCATGTTATTTTTGATGAATCGAACAACATTATTTTCCAAGAATCTTGTAAGAAATATTATTGTAGAAAATCAACCAAGCATGGAGAACATTTACATAAAAGAAAATGAAAAAAAATCTATTACGCGAACATGAAGAAGAAATGATAATGGAGAAATTTCAAGAAATATATGCTCTGTCAGAAAACGACTTAAATTTACTAAAAGAACGGAAGTATGCTCATGGTCACCCCAAAGACCTCATCATAGGTGATGCGGCGGAAGGTATAAAAACTTGTTCCTCTGTTAAAAATGTTTGTGGTAATTTAGCGTTTGTTTCACAAATTGAACCAAAATCGTTTTTAGAAGCTGAAAATGATGAAAACTGGATTTTAGCAATGTAAGAAGAATTAAATCAATTTGAAAGGAATGAAGTTTGGTTTTTAACTCCTCAACCTAAAGATCATCCCGTTATTGGTACAAAATGGGTTTTTCGAAATAAAATGGATGAATCCAGAGTTGTTACTAGAAATAAAGCTAGATCAGTAGCTCAAGGTTATAATCAAGAAGAGGGCATTGATTTTGATGAAACTTTTGCACCAGTTACTAGACTTGAAACTATTAAAATGTTACTTACTTTTGCATGCTTTAAAAATTTTAAATTATATCAAATAGATGTTAAAAGTGCTTTTTTAAATGGGTACATTTTGAAGGAAGTTTATGTTGAACAACCTCCCAGCACTTACGCACTAAACATATTGAAATAAGGCATCATTTTCTAAGAGATCATGTACTCAAAGGTGACATTGAACTCGAATTTGTGCCTACAAATCGTCAATTAGCTGACATATTTACCAAGCCTCTAAATGAAGAACAATTTTGTTATATTAGTACTGAACTTGGTATGATGAATACTCCAATATAATGTTTATATTAAAAATAATTTTTTTATAAATAAATAATAAATAATTAAATAAAATAATTATAATAATAATAATAATAAATTATATACATATATATTTATATATTTATATATGTATTCTCTCTCTCTCACCCACTCTGTCTCTATCTCTCACTTGCTCTCTTTCACTCTCTGTTTTCTCATTCTCTCACACTCTCGCTTTCCCTTTCTTCCTCTCATTCTCAAACGACACCATCTTCATCCTCACCATCGTCCACAACCAGCTCCACCATCCACAACATCATCCATCACCTTTATCGCTACCATTATCCACTCAAATTCCTCATCGACTTACTAAGATCCATCACTACTCTACTTTTGTTATCTTCTATTTTGTTTGTTGTACTTACTCAAGTCCACACGCATTTGATATGTGCTGCAACATGTCTTTTACATGATCTTTTATCAATCTTGAAATCGGTAGAGTTTGTGGAAAGACCCAAGATTTTCTGATGTTTGTAGGTGGAGGCAAGACATATGCATCAGCATCAAGTACTTCTTTGTCCTTCGTGGTTTGCTCAGTTTGCTTTGCAGCTTGTTTTGAACCTCTAGTCACTTTTGCAACTTTGGGATATTGAAATTCTGGATCATGCTGCTTTTCCTTCCTTTCTTTTGCCTTCAAATTTTTTTTCATTGATGTCAGATCTTTTTTGACTCTAGAAAGTGAAAATATCAGTAAAAGTGAAATTTCTCTGAAGTAACAAATGATATTTCAATATGTAAATTTATTTGATTCAATATTTTCCAGTTACCATAGACTTTTGTCTTTTGTTTCGGTTGTTCTTTGTGTGCCATTTGTTCTTGTTGGGTTGTTGGTTGTTGTTCCACTTGCATTCCAACTATACACAGTGAAAATCAAACAAGCCCCAAAAATCAATAAGAAAATAGACAGAGAAAATCAAATGAGCAGTAGAAATCAATAGAAATAAGCAGCAGAAACTAATGTGTTCAGAGAAATATAACTTCCAGAGAAAATTACCAATGACATAGAAAATTATAATAAATAGAAATTTCTCTGAGTTATGTTGACACAAGGACATAACTTTTTGTGGCTCAAGATTTTCACTGACCTTGTGGTTGAAGTTGTGTTGGTGTTTGGTATGGTTGTGTTGCTAGTTGGACGGATAGTTCTTGAACTTGTTCATGCAATTTAGCATTTTCAGTTTCAAGCTCCGAATTTGAATACCTCAACTGTTGAATTGTTTTTGTATCGTCTTCTTTTTGAACCTCCAACATCCTTAGTTTCATTTGGATTGTGCTTCTCTTTCTTGAAGTTCTGAGTTAAGTGATGTGAAGGTTCTTATTGCAATATCCTTTTCAGCAAGTAATTCAATCCAATTTCTCTCTTCTTCTTTTTTAGATTGAGAAAGTGCCTTTAGTCTTTGACGTAGATCAGCAATTTGGGCATCCTTTGATTCCTCAATTCTTGAGGCTGATGCATTGTTGAGCCACAAATGCTATCACGTTGTTGGTCCATCGGCTCATTACGTTCTTCTTCATCACTTTCCTCCTTGTTTTCTTCTTGCTGTTCATCTTCTTCTTCACTGTCTTCTTCTTTCTGTTCATTTTGTTCTTTGTCTTCTGCTTCTATTTCTTCACTTTCTTCTCTGGCTTCTCCTTCTCCACTGCTTGCTTGATCTTCTTGTCCATTGCTGGCTTCGTATTCTTCTATGTTGCCTTCTGCTTCTTCATTGAATTTGACAATTGCTTGATGTTCAGATGAATCTTGTAATGTCTCCTTGAATTTGACAATTGCCTTTTTTGATTCTTTCTTCGTCTTTTTACCAAGACAGAACTCCTCTGATGGGTTTTTGACTAGCTCCTTGTTATCTATCTGTATTTCATTAGAGAAATGTTACAAAATTCACTGAGAGAAAAAATTCAAATAAGGAAAATAAAATTCATCTAAATGATACTAATGGGAAACAAACTTCAGAGAAAATTGTATGGGCCAGAGAAAATTACAGACAAGGAGTTAATTTTATGAGGCAGAGAAAATTATGAAACAAGCAACATAATTTAGATATCAGAGAAAATCAATCAAGGCATATAAGTTAATGTTTGACTATAATTGTGTCAGAGAAATTTGGATTCCAGAGAAAATTCATTAGAAGGGTAGAAATAAACAGTGTTTATCAAAGATGCAAGGCACATAAGTTATGGGCCAGAGAAAATTACACACAAGGAGAAACAATTTTATGGGCCAGAGAAAATTATGAAACAACCAACATAATTCAGATATTAGAGAAAATCAATCAGGGCATATAAGTTAATGTGTTACAATTGTGGTCAGAGAAATTGGATTGCAGATTGCAGAGAAAATTGATTACAATGGCAGAAATAAACCAGTTGGTACCAAAGAAGAAAACATAAATTGATAGTTCAGAGAAAATTGATCTTAATCAATCAATGCACAAGGAGGGAAACAAAGCAGTGGTCAGAGAAATTTTGGAATTTCACTGAGATTTCAGTAGCGATAGGAATCTAACCTGTCGAGGTGCAAGAGAGTGGACTGGTGTCTTCTGCAGCTGTTTCGTCAAGGTTTGCAGGTTCCACTTGGCACATCTTGGGAAGTCAGTTGTGTTACTGTCTTCCGAGTCAATGATAGTTGCATGTTCACATAGCCAATACTGTGATGAAAATTAAAGTAAATAAAATTTTCTAAACGCACAAATTTGTAAGTATGATAACTGCAAATTTGAATGGATATTATACTTACCAGCAATGCAATGACACACCCCGTAACTTTTTCTGGAGTTTTGTGCAATGCCATGATAGAATCAATCAATGTTGATGTGATTGCTTCTGGCCAATCATACTGTTTCATTGATTCAAGAGGTTCCACATACTTTATAAAAACCCACCCTATTGAATTCCCACTTGTTGCAAAAAATAGGGTGAGACACAAGTACAATGTAACAATGATTGCTACATCTTTGAAGTCAGTTGGTTGCTTGCCTTTCATTGCTTTGACCAAGGCATTTTTAAGAACAGGACCAGTGAGCCTTGTGTCCTTTTGGAATCTTCTCCTTAGGAATGCAGATTTTGGCTTTTTAGAGTATCTTAATGACATGGCTCCTTTACCTCCTTCCAAACCAAAAATCAAGGTCATGTCATTTGTTGTAAAGGTCAGGTTCTTCTTACCAACTGTGAATGCTTTTGTTTTTTCATTGTAACATTGGATTATGGCAACTACATCATCATCGATTTCCTAGATTTCTTTGGATCCATCCTTCCAGTGGTTAGAGCTTGGATCAAATACCAGAATGGGGTCTTTTGAAGCTCTACAAGTTGTTTTGAATTGAATTTAAGTGTTTGAAAAAAGGAGACAACAGATGAGAGGTTGGATCGGAATTGAATGGTAGTGAGCTCTCTTTCTGTGGAGTTTAACAGGTTTTTTCCCCCTTGAGCTTGAGTCTTTTGAAGTTGGGGTACTCATCTGGATGCTAGTTGCTTCATCACCTTGGACTTGTGTGTTTTGGCGAGGAGTTTGTGGTGTTTTGCTGCTGGTTTTTATCTTAGATCATAAGAAGACTGAGAGAGTTGTTCTTTCTTGCTTGGTGTTTCCAGTGTTTTGCTGCTGGTTTTTGATCTTAGCCATAAGAAGACTGAGAGAGTTTCTGTTTTTGCTTGGTGTTTCCGGTGTTTCGCTGCTTTTACGTTTTGCCATTTCTAGACAATGATTAAAACATAAAGATGTCAACATTAAATCCCAGAGAAAATTGAACATGCCAGAGAAAATTGGACATGTCAGAGAAAATTACAGATAAGAGAAAATTGGAGATGTCAGAGAAAATTACAGATAAGGGAAAATTACAAAAATTGGACATGCCAGAGAAAATTGGACATTAAAAATTAAATGTCAGAGAAAATCAACAAAGCATCATAAACATGGGAGAGAAATTTTCAATAATTGTTAAAATTACATATAGAAGTAAACATACCAGAGAAAATGAATGACAGAAAAAGTAAACATGGCAAGCCAAAGAAAATTTCCATTCCACAATTAGCAAAATAAAATAAACAAAGTAATGTAAACATGCCACTGAAAATTACACCACATTGAAACCAAGAATTGAACAAAATAAACATACCAGAGAAAAATACACATTCCGGAGAAAATTACACATTCTTGAGGAAATTTCCATTCCAGAGAAAATTTCAATTCATAATATTAAAATGCCAGAGAAATTACACCATGATAGAGACATGATAGAGACACAAGGGAGGAAAGTGATGTGATGTGGTCAGAGAAAATTATAAATACCACAGAAACTTAGATAGAGGCAAGAGAGTAATAGATATTCTAGAGAAAAATACATATTCCCGAGAAATTTACAAAGCAGAGAAATTCATAGACAAAATCACAGAAACATGTTCAAGAATAAGATCAAAATACAGAGAAATAACTTTTTTTCAAAATACACATGTCAGAGAAAATTCAAAGAAGAAACATTCATTCCAGTCCATAATATTAAAATGCCAGAGAAAATTAAACATGATAGAGACACACAAGGGAGGAAAGTGATGTGATGTGGTCAGAGAAAATTATAAATACCAGAGAAACTTAGACAGAGGCAAGAGAGTAATAGACATTCCAGAGAAAGATAGACATTCCAATTAAAAATACATATTACAGAGAAATTTACAGAGCAGGGAAATTTATAGACAAAATTACAGAAACATGTTCAAGAATAAGATAAAAACACAGAAAATTGCTTTTTTCAAAATAAACATGCCAGAGAAAATTGAAAGAAGAAACATACATCAAGCAAAAATCAGAGAAATTCAAATGCCAGAGAAATTTACAGATAAAATCACACAAACATGTTCAAGAATAAGTTCAAAACACACAGAAATAACTTTTTCCAAATTCAGGTAGCTTTTTATTACGAAATTGAAACCCTAATTTATGGAAGGTTAATATAAAATGCTATTAACTGTGTTTCCAGAGAAAATCTAGTTGTATTGTAGAAAAACTTACCAGAGTTAGGATGAAACTTGAATGACGAGCTGATATGGCCTGAGATGAAGATGCGACGTGACGAAGATGGACTGAGATGACGATGAGCAGTGAAAACGAAGCTCTAACGAAGGTCAGAGAAATTTGTGAGGAAGGAATGAGAATGATTTTTGCAGAAGATAACGAAGCTCTAATGTCGATGGTGAAGATGATGTTGAAACCCTAATTATGCTGTTCTCCTGTTCGTGAAGATGCTGGTTGCTTGGAATGGAACTCAGACGTCGGAATGAGTTTCGTTTCTGTGTTGATTTTGGCAAGGGTATTTTGGTCCACAAAATAATTAAAAACGCGCGCCAAGTTGTTCAGGGACCTGATGCATCACTTTTTTTGGTGTCCTTTATCCTCTAAATTATTATTATTAGGGACCTTAAAAAAAATTCCCAATAAATTATGACGGAGGGAATAATATCTTTTAATTTCAAATGGGCATGACACTTTGGTCATGTTTGGTTTTTTTTAAAAGAGTTTACAAAATTTAAAATTTTGTTTAATTATATTTTTTAAAAATGATTTTGGACTTTTAGAGTTTGATATTATTTAATTTTTTTTATAGTTGAATAAATGGGTGTGAAAGAGAAAAGTAATTAAATGATGTATAGAATGTGATCGAAAGAGAGAAAAAAAGAGAAAAAGTAATCGGTCAATATGGAATGGAGGAAAAAGTGATTTTAATTTTTTTTTCAATAATTTTCAAACAAATAAATTTTTAAATTTTTTTTCCCCACATAATAGTCAACCAAACAAAGTCTCTCTGTGTGTCCGATTAGACAAAAGTCTCTCTCCATGTCCGATTAGTATTAATTGAACCGTAGTCGTTTCCGTACTTAACGTCCATTTAGCGTACTAACAATCTTTCTTTAAATTTAAATTAGTGAAATAAAATGAAAATAAATAAAAATATAGAAATGAAGTTGTTTGGGAAAATTTTAATATCCAAACACTTGAAAGGGGTGTATTATATACACTTTTAATTATATTATTTTTTTCTTTACTTAACATTATTTTAGTTGTGACTTATATGATTTTTAGTTACGTTTCAAATTGTGTTTAGTTATGAATTTCCTTTTTAAAGTTATGACTAAAAAATTATGAAATTATGTCATTTTTTTGGTTTTGATATAGACTTCCACAAAACTCAACCCCACGCACTTGTGAGGGAGAGATAGATAAAGAAAAAAAAAAACATAATGAGTGGTAGTGGATCAATTGGGGGTCACCCATTTTGAAGGTCTCAAGCATTAATCTTCTTTTTTCAGTTATAAGATGTATATTTGAGGGCTTTGTACCATAATATTTTTAGTTGTTTAGAGTTACTTTTTTGGTCAACTTTTTGTTGGTTTTATTTTGTTTTTAGTGATTTTTTGAAAAAAAAATTAAAATTTTAAATTCTTTTCAACAAGACGAGTTAGAAATTTTGTAAATTTTTAAAAGGTTAAAAATATTCTCAAAAAATAAAAAAATAAAAACAAACATAGTGTGAATTTTTATAGTTTATTTTGGATTTTTATTATTTTCTTATTTTTAAAAAGTTTTTACTTTATAGATTCGTAAAAATTGACATAATTTTGTAAAAGGGTTATTAAAAAAAAAAAACAAAATTAAAACAAAAACATGACTTCTTTAAAAATTCCCAAACAATCTATATAGACTGTGTTATAGATCATCTCCAATGATTACCTAAAGCTTTCATGAAATTTAAATTTGATGAAAAATGAGTTCTTTTCCTGCTCCAACGATTGCATCAAATAGGTATCAAATTGAGAATCACTTTTTTTCATTAGACTGAAGACAAGTGTGTCTTTCATCAAATCACTGTTCATTGTCATTGCGGATGTCCCCTTGAATGTTCTTCTGAATGACCATCTCAAGGCAAAATTTTGTGAAAAAAATTGCACTGGCCAATCAACCACCTCAAGGCAAAAAAAAAAAAAATTACACTGGTCGGTCGACTAGCTGAACATTCGCCCAATCGACCGGTGTTTTGATGAAACTCTAAAATCCTCCGTTAAAGTATTTGATATCAAATAAAACTTTTACTCAAATTTGATGAAAAAATCGATGCATCGTTAGAGACACTCTTATTGCTAGGGGTGTCAAACTTAATCTAAATACATGAATCTATCCGATTACACCTATGTAAAACTTATTTGGACTCATTTGGAAAGTAGCTATTTTAGTTAGTTTTTTAATTTATTTTTTAAAAAAAATATAGTAAATCAATAAGTTTACACCTATGATTACACCTATCCGATTACACCTATGATTTACACTTGCCAAACAAGGCCAGTGTAAATCAATAAATAGTTTAAATGGATTGCTCATTATAAAGTTGATTAAGGCCTATTTTGGAAAGTGTGAAAAAATCAATTTTTTGAATTTTTTTAAAAAAGGTATAAAAAAAAAGAATTAAATAGATGATACAATCCAAATAAACTATTAACCGTTTTTTTTTTTCTAATTACCAAAATAAACCTAAATTAAATTTAAATAAATTTGATATCCATTTGAATGGATATTACTTTCTCCACTACTGTCACGCCCCTACAATGACCATTGACCATTACCTCCACCACTTTATTACTATTGTAGCTGCCACTCCATCTCTAATATCACGATCTTTGTCACTTCATCACCGCCACCAAAGAAAATTGATTACCTAGATAGATTGACTAAATTCATTTATTCAACTCGTATTAAATTCAATCTCTTCAAAATCTCGTTTGACAATTATATATTTTAGTTAAAAAGTCAAAAAATATTATAAATTATCATATCACTCTCTTTAGTTTTCTGCACATTTTTTTTAAAAAAGTCAAAAATGAATCAATTTGAATTACATTATTTTAAATGAATACCCATTTTAATCAATTTAAATCCGATGGTGCTATATGTACCAAATAGTATACTAACTAGTGTAACAACATACGTTATGACATTATTATTGATCTCACCCATTATATAAATTACAAATATAAAAAATCCTTAACATTATGACACATCGTCTATTAATATACTAATTAATGTATTAATTGATACATATAGCGTTATTGATTCAAACCTATTCGTTTATCACCTCTATTTTTTGAGTCTAGATCCTCTGCCGTAGTTTTCTACGGTGGCCCCTGCGGTGGTTCAAAACAACGTTGTTTTGAACCATTTTTTTTTTCTTTCTTTCTTTTTCTCTCACTTCTTATATTTTGCTCTTCAGCCTCTTTTTGTTGTCTGGTGTTTGAACCCTAGTGAGACGAATAGCGAGGCGACTACAGCGAGGAAAGGAGCGGTAGCGTGAGGCGAGGGGAAACGGCAGGAGACGGACAAAGAAGGGGAGGTGACGGCGACGAGGTCCGTTTGTTGATTCTCATTTTTTTCCCTTTGTCCCTTCGTCTTCATTCTCATTTTTTTACTCTTATATATATATATATATATATATATAAGTATGATTTGTTGCCATAGTTTGATTTGTTGTTCAAAAAAATAGATGCGTTTGATTTATTGGATTTGATGGGTTTGATTTATTGAGTTTGATGGGCTTGTTGTGGAAATAGATTTATTGTTGATTTGAATTTTTTTTTCAATTTTTTTTTGATGATCTAGGGTTTGTTGTGGAAACAAATTTGTGTTTAATCTATTCAATTTTTTCCCAATTTTTTTGTTTCATCAACATTTGATTTTTTTCCTCTCATCCTGTCTTACATTCTCCAGTTTCTGTCTCAGTTCGGTGTCTCAAATTTTCGTTGGTGCTTCATCTTTTTTAGTTGGAATAATGACATTAATCTGGGCCTCAAGAATCCTCTTCTTCTTTGCCCATAGAATGTTGAGGGAACCACTGTTAATTTGTTTCCACTTAGCAGTAGGGAGGCTTACTTCTTTACTATCAAAGGTCCTTTATCAACAATAAGCTAAGAATCTATTCAAATACCTACTCTGTTATGAGTAAGCTAAGAATGCATCATGTTTCCAAATGAAATTGAAATTTCATATAGCTTAAAAAGTAAAGATTTCCTAACCCAGAAATGTAGAGTTCTAATATAAGGGGAAGTGGAAACAAAAGGAAATGAAATGTTAGGAATGAATATGAGGCATTAAGAATGAACATGAACATGAAAAATGTTAAGAATGAGGCATGAGGCATTAAGAATGAACATGAGGCATTAAGAATGTTAAGAATGAACATGAACATGAATGCTCACTTAGTAGTGGTAAGAGTGGTATGAACATTCAAACTTAACTTGTTCATATTAGTTTGACTGTTAAGCTTGAATTGGCAGCAGTGTTAGTGAGCATTCTAACTTAGCAGTGGTAAGAGTGGTATGAACATTCAAACTTAACTTTTTTATACCACTCTTACGGTTCTAAAATGTTCATGAACCACTTTTTCATACCACTCTTTTCATAAAATGTTAAGAATGAAAAAACACAAGAAAATAAAGGGAGAAGAGAATTCTTGTTGTAAATCTCAACCTTTATTTGTTTTAATGAAATGAAGTGTGCATCATTAATGCTCCACCATACTCCTAATTTAAAAATAAATATATAAATAAAACTTTGAAGTCCAGACAATGTGAGTAACAAACATGCTAGACAAATCAAGTGGTGTACTTGAAAATGACTGAAAAAATGTGTGAAGTCTTCTACTTCATAAATATTAGCAAACAAGAGAGAGATAATGGTTATTTTGAACTATTAACACGGACATACATTCTATACTAAAAGTGAAGAAATAGGTTGAGATTTTTTGAACTATCAACACTGCACTCCCAACACTGTTAAACTGATTGTTTGAATGTATGGACTAAACAAATCATTGATTATTGTTTTATTTTACATCTTTGTTTGAATGTTGTCTTAAGTTGTAATGGACTGATTGTGTCATAAAATGCTCTTACTAGGATCATGTCAATGGGTTAAAACATTGATGCTGGATATTTGCAAAATAAAAGATGCAATTATGGAAGAAAAAAAAAGCTGCAGTGTTCATATCAGAATCAGAGAAAAATCCAGGGAGGTTGTATTTCAAGTGTACAGATAAGATGTGCAAGTACTTTGCGTGGGGAGCGGCTCCGACTAGGAATGCATCAAATATCCAAAGGAGAAGTAAAGCTAGTTATATGAAGAATGAAGATGAGAGAGACTATGATTATGATTTTGACAAAATTAATGAAATTATAAATAGATTGGAATGAGTTGAGACAAACCAAAAAGCTATAAAATTGATTATGTTGACAACCATAGTGTTGGTTGGTTTTACCATGCTAATAGCACTACTGAAGTAAATGTAACCTTGTAGTTATTTATTTATTATTTTTTTATTTTTTTGGTGGTTGTATTTGTGTTTTGAATTTAATAAACCTTAAACTATGAGTTTTGATATATAAAGCTTATTGAAATTACCTATGCTTGACGAATGTGATGTGCTTTTTTTTTGTTTATGTCAATGAAAGTTTTATAGCTTTGAACTTATGGGTTTTGAAGTTGCTTTCTGATTCAATCTTTTCATTTATTCTTTTATATTGTTATTGTTGGTCATACTTGTTCTTATCAAGATAGGCCTTTGCTTTTTGCACCTGTGAAATAAATCTATGCCCTCTGTTGTTTGCAATACAAATGGGATTTGGTAGTTCATTTGTACAAATGGCCTTGGACACAAATGGGACTTGGTAGTTCATTCATGTCCAAAGCAAAATTAATCTGTCCAAAACAAGTACATAAAATAAATCTGTCCAAAACAAAATGAATCTATCCAAATCTGTCCAAAATAAAATAAATCTATCCAAATCTGTCCAGAACAAAATAAATCTGTCCAATACAAAATAAATCAAACCAAATCTGTCCAACACAAAATAAATCAGTCCAAATCTGTCCAAAACAAAATAAACCAAACTAAATCTATCCAACACAAAATAAATCAGTCCAAATCTGTCCAAAACAAAATAAATCTATCCAAATCTATCCAGAACAAAATAAATCTGTCCAACACAATAAACCAAACCAAATCTGTCAAACACAAAATAAATCAGTCCAAATCTGTCCAAAACAAAATAAATCTATTCAAATCTGTCCAATACAAAATAAATCAGTCCAAATCTGTCCAAAACAAAATAAATATGTCCAAATCTGTCCAACACAAAATAAATCTGTCCAAATCTGTCCAACAAAAAATAAATCAGTCCAAATCTATTCAAAACAAAATAAATCTGTCCAAAACAAAATAAACCAAACCAAATCTGTCCAACACAAAATACATCTGCCCAAAACAAATGAAGATAAAATGAACTTCTCAGGGATGTCCATCTACATGACTGTTAGCAGGACTATGTGACACTTGCGAGACTTGGACTGCAAAGTGTTGAACGCTTGTACCTCAAAGCAACTCCTTAAAAGATCTGTGAGTGGGATAGACAGAAGGCATTGACTGAGGCATGTTATTTCCCTGCAATAGATCAAACCATCTATTAAACTTTGATTACAACGTCTACTACCCTTTTAATGTAAACTATGTAACCAATGATAACTCACATCATATATACCATACATAAGAGGAGGACCACTTG
Source organism: Camellia japonica (assembly GCA_030407325.1). Classification (NCBI taxonomy): domain Eukaryota; kingdom Viridiplantae; phylum Streptophyta; class Magnoliopsida; order Ericales; family Theaceae; genus Camellia; species Camellia japonica. The sequence goes on from JAPPVO010000032.1 coordinate 160,378,874, forward strand.
TACTACCTATGAGAACTTGAGGTCAAGGTTGAGATTGAGAAATATAGACACCATGACGATGATCCTAAATACAGCCAATATAAAGTATGTAAACAAAAATTTTGAAAAACAAAATAAACATTATTCAACATTAATATTACCTGATTAGAATTACTACCCATAACGAAACGAGGTTGTGAGTAAGAAATATAGACACCAACACCATGATCCTAAGTACAACCAATATAAAGTATGTAAACAAAAATTTTGAAGAAAAAAAAAAGAAACATTATTTAACATTTTCTTAAAAGCTTGCACACAAATAAATATTACCTAATTAGAATTACTACCCATGATGAAACGAAATTGTGATTGACCTTGGGAAGTATAAACAACAGCACCCCACTACATTGCCAGGCAAACCAATTAAAGATAATAAAAATTAAATGCCATATGGATAGTTCATAATGTCATACTAGTGAATGGCCTCAATGAAAGGAATTCATAAAACTAACCATAAAAAGACCACATTGCTGTTACATATTACCTGAATAGAATTACTACCAATGACGAAACGAGGTTGTGATTCACCTTGGGAAGTATAAACAACAGCACCCGACTACATTGCCAAGCAAACCAATTAAAGATAGCAAAAATTAAATGCCATCTGGATAGTTCATAATTTCATACTAGTGAATGGACTGAATGAAAGGAATTCATAAAACTAACCATAAAAAGACCACATTACTATTACATATTACCTTAATAGAATTACTACCCGTGACGAAACGAGGTTGTGATTCACCTTGGAAAGTATAAACAGCAACACTCGACTACATTGCCAAGCAAACCAATTAAAGATAACAAAAATTAAATGCCATCTAGATAGTTCATAATTTCATACTAGTGAACGGACTGGATGAAAGAAATTCATAAAACTAACCATATAAAGACCACATTACTATTAAATATTACCTAAATAGAATTATTACCCATGTCGAAAGGAGGCTGAGATTCACATTAGGGAGTATAATCAGCGGCGCCCTACATACAACGAAAAACCATAATGAAAGTGGGTCATTAATAAAAAAATCGTTGTTTTAGTTTATTAATCTAGTGTATTTTAAACATATGCAATTTTTTATGTCTAAACCTGAGTAGATTGCATCATTTTCTTCTTTGCAATAGATTTTTCCATCCCGTCTTTGATCCTCATTCTTCCATTACTAGTTGATTCTCTTTTCTTGAGTCCCTTAGCTTGGATTGGACAATCTACTTCATCACTCTGTGGGCATGTGTTGCTTGACGAATTTCTCAAATCAATTACCTCCACTTGACCACAAATGTGGACACTTAATTTGTCTTCAACCATTACACTCAATTCTTCACCTTTTGAAACTGACAACTGATAAGTTTCTTCACTTTCAGCAACTCTGCTCATTATTGCTCTAAACTTGGTCATTAATGACCGATATCGGTCACTTTGATGTAGTTTCACATCAGCCTTCACTTCATATCCACGTCTATCTTTCACACTTTCAACCATTGCTTTTTTAGTCCATCGTTTGAGTATATATTGTGGAGAAAGTTCCTTTGCATTGAATATATCTCTAAGCACCTTCACACAATGTCGACACAGTATGCCCTTTACTTCAAACTTCCTACAACTACAACTCAAAAAACCACCTCCATCCATTGTCACATTTTTATCTTCTTTTTTTTTTTCCATCTACCACTGTTCTTATTGTGAATATGGTACTCTCACCATCATTAATAGTGCCTATAATGGATGCTTCAATAGACTGCACGTACTCATTTTGGAATTCCGCAAAATTGTTTTTATGTAAATCTCTACCACTTGCTTTAACATCAAAGTTAGAATTAAAACCGTCGGCAATTTTTGGGACAAATTATACTCGGCTTCCAATTCCTTACACTTCTTCTCATAAAGCACCCGCTCAAAATGCATGAAGAACTCCATCAAGTTATGATCACAATTCAGATAATCCTTAAAAAATGCATTGAAGGATTCACTAAGTTGAGTAGTACTCATTCCAGCTGCCCAAGAATTCATAATATATGGTCATCCTCATTTCTCCTTCACGCGAAAAGTCTGCTCCAACCAATGATTGTCGTATGCATCATACTTATCAAGCATTTGGTCCCACTGTATTCGGAATTCTTCTTCATCATCAATGTCATGCATAAATTTTGAAAACACAGCCTTGACCCTTACATCATCGAAAACTGAACTTACATGCTTGACAACATTTTGCATCAACTGCCACGTACAAAGTCGGTGGTTTGTATCGGGCATGACAATTGGAATGGCCTTAGCCATTACAGCATCTTGATCTGTGAAAATAGTTTTCAGAGCTTTGTTTAACATTGCCTCCAGAAAAATTTGAAACAACCATGTAAAAGATTCAGCAATCTCATCATACATCAACTCTGCTCCGAATATAACTGTTTCTCGATAATGATTAAATCCAACAAATGATCCAAAAGGTCTATGCTCATTATTTAATTTGTAAGTAGTGTCAAAGGTCACTACATCACCAAACTAAGCATAGTCCATGATCATTTGAGTATCGGCCCAAAATATATTACTTATCTGCTCTTTACAATCTAATTAGACTGCATAAAAAAAGGATGGATTTCCACAGTTTTCTTACAAAAGTAATGCAACACACTACCTTCTTCTCCATATTCCAAATCTTTTTGTCTTTTCGATCTTAAGTAATTTTTTTGGTCCAATTTCGTGAAACCAAGTGATGCTCTTCCACCAGACTTCCTACCAAATAGCTCATAAGCAGACCTAAGAGGAATTCCAGATTTTGAAGCCAATTCTACTTCAATTGCTTGAGTGGTAGATATTTTTCTTTGGGATGGCAACATAAGAATACAATCTTAAAGCACAAGATCATAATTATGATGTTCAACAAAATCACAAGCAATATATTTTCCTGAAATTCTATCTAACTTGATACTAAATCGAGCACCACAATCACATCTTACCTCTTGTCTCGAATTTTTGACAAGTGGATCTCGTTTGTCAATACCCCGACTTCCCTCTTTGTAACATACACACGTCCGTGATGTTATCTCCTTCGTATGTTTGTTCTTGTTTGCATAGGCCTTCTTAATACTAAAGCCCACCTTTCCCCCATAGGCATTGTAAAAGTCATATGCAACTTGTTCAGAGTCAAATGGCATTCTCACTTTCAACTTCCAACCACAATTGGCCAACTCATCAACAATATTATTTTCTTCCATTACCTACAATTCAGTATCATTAATAATCATTTTCTCTATTCTTGCTATTTTTTACACCTCTCTCATATATATAAACCACATTTATACTGAATTGTAGGTTTTGGGGGTGAATTGCACAAATCTGAATCATATATATATATATAATGGAAGAAAATTATATGAATCCACAAATAAATATATGAATCAGAAAATAATATTTACAAATAAATGTGATTAACTATCTAACAACAAATATGAATCCACAAGAACATATCAATGTGATTAACTATAAAACCCAATAATCAAATATATCCAATCCAAGAGTCAAATATAATTCATATATGAATCCCCAAAAATCTGAATCTGTTGTATATAGAACAACAAATTTATATAGAATCAAATATATCAAACCCAATAATCAAATATAATTTATATATGAATCCCCAAAAATTTGAATTACATATATATATAACATCAAATTTACCTACTTCAGTGAGTGAACCCATTTCAATGAGTGAACCAAACCCACTTCAGTGAGTGAACATATATGAATCCCCAACAAATTAAGTGATTGAACCAAACCAAAATCAATAACAACTATATATATATATATATATATACATATATAATACAAGATGATGAAATAAACCTCACCGTCGTTGCAATGTCACCTTCCCGCCATCGCATCGCCACCGGACTCACCGTCGTCCGCGATCCTTTGTGTTGCTCCTTCACCATCGCGTTCCTCTGCCATCTCTGCCATCTCTTTTGTCTCTCAGTTCCTCTCTCAGTTCGCGTTCATTCTCTTTCAGTTCCTTACTCCGACTTTCAGTTGCCTTTCACGATGCCTCTCTCTCTTTGCTAGGGTTCACTGACTCAGATTGATGGTGCAAAGCAAAGAAGATGATATAGAGAAGAGAAAATGAGGGAAATGGGGGAAATGAAAATTTTGAATTAAAAAAAAATACCACTAAATAAAACGGCGTCGTTTTCTCCAAAACGACGTCGTTTTGGAGACCACCACAGGAACCACCGCAGGAAACCATGGCAGATGATTTGGACTCCTATATTTTTACCCTATGTGAGAGAAATTGATGGGACTTGCGCATTACACATTTCTATCACATCATACAATACTATAATGTAAAAGTATTCAGAGTGATTTAGGAAGTTGATAAAAAGTTAATTTTTTGATTTTTTGATTTTTTTTTTTATCTTTTTGTGTGTAAAAAATGTAAAAAGTGATATGATCCAAAATAGATTAAAAACTAAAAGTTAACTTTTAACTGGGTTGTCAAATTGCCCCTTTATAAATTACCCAATTAGGTTATTTTAGTTAGGCACCCTAATATATAGGGTTCGTTTGGAAAGTGGGTTGGCTTTTTGGTTTTTTAATTTTTTGGCTATTTTAGTCTAGGGCTAAAAAGCTTCGTTTGAGAATAGCTTTTTGGCTTTTTAACTTTTTTTGAGAGAAATAATGTAATGATTATGAGTTGGATGTGATGTTTTTTCTTATTAGGCTAAAAAGCCTATTTTGTTTTTGGCTCTGGCTTAGTCCAGTCCTTAATCGGACTGGATGGTCCTGTTGGGCCTGTGGGGGCCCACCACGGGTCCCGTTTTGAAAATCTGAACCGTGCAATGTGTAGAATTCGTCGAGTACTATATGCCTGTGAAAAATCACGTTGATCGGATATCGATAGCTATGTGATCAAATCAGTTTTTTATCAACCGTTAATTTATTCACCGTCCATTTTTTTTTTATATAAAACTGATTTGATCACATAGCTATCGATATCCGATCAATGTGATTTTTCATAAACATATAGTACTCGACGAGTTCTACACATTGAACGGTTCAGATTTTTAAAACGGAACCCGTTGTGGGCCCCACGGGCCCAACAGCACCGTCCAGTCCGATTAAGGACTGGACCAAAGCCAGGCCCTTGTTTTTTTATGATTATTTTAGCCCAAAAAAAACCCAAATCTCAACTTCCCAAACGGAGCCATAACATGTTAAATGATTTTTCATTTTTTTTTTTTTGGTGGTAAAGATTGATAATTTTTTCCGTTTATAAATCTTTGGTGTGTTTTTTTAATTTTTTTTATCATTATAAATTTTTTAAATAAATTGATTGTTGGAACAATGACAGATCTTACAATTGTCCTGTTATAATATGGGTTGCGGGTGCATGCTATCACAGCATGATGTTGTAATTTGAAAAAAGAAAAGGCTAAGCTACACAAAACCCAACAGGACAGAAACACATTTGAAGCAACACAGTATTTAGGGGAAATTATTAAAAAATTTTAAAATTTGATCATTATAACAAAATAAATCTTGAGTCTCACAATATAGGTGTTTGGCACAATATCAATCCCAGTTTCGGTTAGTTTGTTTGATTAGTTGAATGAGTATAGATGGAAAAAAATTAAATGGATTTGATTAGTTAAAAAAAATTAAGGCTAAACATTGTATGAAAATTTAGTTATATAATATTTTATTTGTTTCAAAATCACTTTGTAGAAGCAAACTAATGTTGAAATAAAAACACTTAGCACGTCAATTATATGACCTGTAGCAATCATATAATACAAAAAATATATAATATGTGACTATCAAATATATATAAATAAAACTATAGTAACTAAATTAAAGCAGAAAAAGTATGAAAATAAAACAAAGAATTCAAAACTCTCTAAATTTTTAAGTTTTCTTCATTCATGTATAATACACATAAATATTTGGGGCAATTATAAAAAATAAATAAATAAATAAATAAATAAAATCAGGATTTGAGTCTTATAACGGAATAAATCCTCTGTTTTCAATTTTATTAATTTAAATAATAAATTTTTGATTTGTTTTCAATCTGAATTATTTACCTATTTTCATTGCATTGAATTTAATGATAAAAATATTCATTTTTATCGATTTTATTTATTGAAAATAAACAAATGGTTTAGATTGAAAACAAATTAAAATTTTGTAATTTAAGTTGACAAAATTAAAGCCTTCGAATTTTTGTTATAATTTTTCCTAAATATTTTACTGCCTTAAATGTGTTTCTATCTTGTTTAATTTGTATAATTTAAATTTTTTTATTATTATTAAAACGAGCGTGCTGGGATGGGACCCTATAATATGAAAATGCTTATAATTTCTCGTCATTTAATTATGGCCATTTTTGCTTATGTGGCAAGCCATTATTGGCTACTGTAGAGATTAGTCAGCATGGCTGTAAGGCTGTAATAAAAATAAATTAGGTAATATTAAGGATATAAAATTTTTTACCAAATAAATAATTAAATATCTCACATAAATATATTTATATGAAACATCTGATGATTCATTTATTAAAAAATTTAAAACTTATAACATTTTCCTCTACGCGAAGGAAGCCGTGCGGGTCAGAAATGACCAAAGACCAATTCTTAATTTTTCTGTAGGAATTTCTGTACCAATACTTTCAAGATGTTCATATTTTATTCATAAGACATCGTTATCCTATCATTATTTTTATTATCATAAGACATCATTGTCATATCATTATTTTTATGTCAAATATTTCATTATCATATTAAGTGTTTGTTTAATGTTATGCAGTCTCATGATATTTGACTAATTTGTCTGCAGTCTCATGATATTTGACTAATTTGTCTATCTTAATTGTCTTTGTATTTTTGTAAATAACATATCGTTTGAGTTTTCCATAAATGAAGATAATATTAGCAAATAATATTCACCATTCAGCTTCCATTTTTCTGGACTAGCCTTGATCAAATTCATTCACTTTCACATCGACAAAGAGAATCAAGCTAATCATTTCATAACATTTTTTATTTTTGCTTTTAGTTTTTTTATACAAAAATAAAATAAAATAAATCAGAAAAAAAAAATGAAAGCTTTATCAAACAACCCCTAAGATATGAAAAAATTGTAATTAACCTTACAATTTGTATATAATTACACCGGTCATGCTTATATTTTATAATCACATAACACTTGTCGTAAATATGCTAGAATTTGCTTAAGATATTTATCAATAAATCTTATTTCACAAACAAGTACTCCAATTAATTCTAAGTTTTTTTCTATTGATTTGTTAAGTCCTATTAGTGGAGAGTTTTTTTTCAGTATTGTCCTATTTTTTATTTTGGTAGTGTTTTAGTGGACAATAATACCCTTTTATTAATGTGATAGGTATGATGTGATACTCCAATATGGCAAGTATGAATGTGACACTTCAACGATGTAACATTCTAAAAAAATTAAAAACTCCTTAATGTATTTTTTCTAAATGTGATAACGTGACGGATATAATGTGGCACTCCAAAACTTTTACTCAAAAAAAAAAAAAAACTTTTTAGTGTACTTTTTCCAAATGTGACAACGTGGCGGGTATGATATGACACTTCAAACAAAATAAAAACTCTTTATTGTACTTTTTTTCAAACGTGACGACATGGCGGCTATGATGCGACACTCTAAAAAAAATAAAAACTCCTTAGTGTATTTTTTCTAAATGTGACAATGTGACGGGTATGATGTGACACTTCAAAAAAAATAAAAACTCCTTGATATGACACTCTAAAAAAAATTAAAAACTCTTTAATGTACTTTTCTCAAACGTGACAACGTGGTAGGTATGATGTAACACTTTAAAAAAATTAAAAACTCCTTAGTATATTTTTTTCAAACGTGACAACGTAGCGGGTATGATGTAACACTCTAAAAAAAATTAAAAACTTCTTAATGTACTTTTCTCAAACGTGACAATGTGGCAGGTATGATGTAACACTCCAAAAAAAATAAAAACTCATTAGTGTGCTTTTCCCAAATGTGACAACGCGGCGGGTATGATGTGACACTTCAAAAAAAAATTAGTATATTTTTCTCAAGCGTGACAACGTAGCGGGTATAATGTGTCACTCTAAAAAAATTAAAAATTCCTTAGTGTATTTTTCCCAAATGTGACATGTGACAATCCGACATGTCGGGTATGATGTGATGCTCTAAAAAAAATTAAAAGCTCTTTAGTGTACTTTTCTCAAATGTGACACTCTAACACGCGGGTATAATGTGACACAAAAAATTCTTTAGTATACTTTTTTCAAATGTGACACTCTAATGTGGCGGGAAAATGAGTCATTACACATCCAAAAAGACTAAATGAATCACAAAAAAAAAAAATATGGGACTATATAGATTACAAGTTCAAAATATGGAATTTATTAGTCAATCTCTCAATTTGCTTATGTCACTAATTTTCAAAGTGAAATAAAAGTTGAGCCGGAGCATCTCCAATGCACTAGGCATATAATACTTGTTAGTTAAAATGCCTAGTGTGATTCATTTTTTTTAATTCCAATGCACTAGGCATATGATTAGGCATTTTAGCTCAATTCATATTCACTAGCTACATGTAGCTAGCCTTCAACGCTAGATAAAATGTATTCAATCATTATGATCATTTCCCTCCATCTTTGTTGTTGACGTGACATTCTATAAAATTAATAGTATTTGGATAAATAGCTAAAATAAAGAGCATGATTGGAGTAAAAACATAAAACATTTGATAGGCAAAATAAAATATATACTTTATAGTAATATTTTAGATAGGTAAAATGCCTACTACCGTTGGAGATGCTCACTATCTATCTATCTATACTATACTATACTATCCTATACTATTCTATTAAGTGAAAGTTTAATTGGTGTAGTGAAACTTTACTCTTCTTATGTCAAGTAGTAATATTTTTTATTTTTTTAAAAAAATACATAAAGAGGTGGGTAAGGCTTGAACCCATAACCATAGATTTTAAAATAACAAGATTTATACCACTTAAGTTAAAATACACATTATAATATTAATTTCATTATTATTTTCTTTTATTCTTATTTATTTGAATTACATATGTATCGTGTGTGCCATCCGCTACAATTGAATACAATGTTAACTCATATTATAGAATAATTCTTTATCCTACAAAACTAAACAAGCACCAAACCACCCATTTCTTCTTATTTCTCCCAATATTTCATTCAAATCCTAACCCAACTTATTCCCTACTCATTTTTTTTATTTCTCTTTTAACTCAAACAAGACTGCCAACTCTGTGGATAGAGTGATGCAACACCAAGAAGTAAAGAAAAATACAAAAAATAAACTTAAAAAAAATACGAATTTGATATTAAAAAAAAGTTAGAAAAACTCAAAAATCAACTTTTAACTAATTTCCCAAACAATACAAAAAATACGATTTGATATTTTTTTTAAAAATGTACTATTAAAGAGTAATTTTAGAAAATTAATATTTTCAAATTATAATTAATATACTAAAAAAAGTTAAATTTTTCAAAAGAAATTAATAATATTTTGGGACGGGAAAATTATAGTACACACCTCTCAAAAAGTGTATCATATACACTTTATAATTAAAAAAAAAATAATATTGTTATCTCAGGTAGGCAACCCAAAAGGGGGGTGAATTGGGTTATTAAAATTTTTATAATATTAAAATTTATAAACACAATATTCAGAATTTTAACAAATAAAAAAAAATAGAATAATAATTATTAATATAAAAGTAAGAGAGATAGGGACCTACATCCATTTCCCAAGGAACCTCCTTGAGAATTTCTTTATTATCAAAATGAATTAATACACCACCAAGTCTCACTAAGCTTGTGGATTTTGCACATGACTTACTCTTATCTATTGAGCCACACTCAATAATAAATGCCTTACCCTTACAAAAATTTCTCACAAAAATAATTAATAAAAATAAGTGGTACTTAAACTCTCTTTTACAATAATTCTCTCACAAAGAGTAGATATGAAAGTGTAAGGACAAAAGTTACACTTATATCTAAAAGTGAAAGAGCAAAATACAATATACTCAAAATTTTGGAGCATACAGAAATTTTTTCTCTTCAAATTCTTGATTTTTCTCCACACACAACACTTCTATTTATATCCAAAAATATTCCCGTTAGAAATAGGACGCTCCTTGCTGACGTTATAGATTACATAGGCACGCTACTTGATTTCAAATAGATAGCAAATAATAATGTTTGAAAAAATGATAAAAGTAAAACCATCTTTTTTCATATTTTTCAAACATGGAGCCACCTTTTTTTTTTAAAGGCAAATTGAACATTATAAATAATATAATACAATTATCACATCTTTGAATTCAAACAAGCAAATGATTTTGCTCCATCTTTTTCTTCTTGTTTTATTATAATATATATGTGTGTGTGTGTGTGTGTGTGTGTTTGTGTGTGTGACATGATATAATCAATGTAATGTAAAAAATCTAATTGCTCACGTGATGTATTCAATTTATATTATATGCATTATATATAATATTTTAATAAAATATTTGTGTATACAGTCAAATCTCTTTAAGTAATATTTATGATAAATCTGAACATATATACCCTTTTTAAATTTCTATATATGTTGTAGAGATTTCAAAATAATTATAATCTACCACTCCATGCGGATATATCACTTTTGTCAAAAGAAGACAACTCATCAATATCAAATTTATCAAAATAATACAACCAATCAATATCAAATTTATCAAAATATGAATAGTGATCAGCCTAATTTTTCAAAAAGTGAACAGTAGAGTTTTCAAAAATATTTTTATTTAAATAATATTTAACAAATATATATTTTAAATAGATAATATTTTGTGTCAAATAATATAAAATATGTATATCATTTACAAATTTTCAATTAATATTTTAGACATCATCAAAATTAAACAACATGATTAACAATCTCCCCCTTTTTTATGATGGCAATATTTGTATGGCTTTGACACAAAATAAAAATCAACAAATTATTTGATAATTTTGCAACATAAGATATTTAAAGCACATGCATGCACAGCAATTTAAAATCATATTTTTTCTTCCCCTTTGACATCGTCAAAATAAAATATGCAGATAAGAAACAAACACATTTGATAAAATAATCTGATATGGCAAAAATATAATAATGGTCCTTAGGTCTTGTCGAGATCATTGTGGGGATTTTGGAGCATCTTTGGTGCACAAAATGTTGACAAACAAAATATTTGAGTAGATATGCATCGAGTATTGAATCGATGGAGTGTATAAAAAGTGAACAGAATGATAGATAAAGATACGAAATTATCAAGTGTTGGAAAGAAAAATTTGTTTTACCTTCTTGTGTAATCATGTCATTCCTTATCTTGGCCATCAATGGTTCGGACATGCATGAGGTGCTTGTAATGTAGGCAAATGAGAGGTTACCAGTGGTGCAGGCACACGTTATTCCTGTAAATGAGGGTCCTAGTGTTATTGGTAATCGGAATGATATCGATGCTATTAATAACACTATGGCTCTAAGTACACAGGCAATGACTGCAGTTTCCAATATGGCTCGACGATTACAAGTAAGAATACAAGAAAATATCAGCAATTGAGAGAATGTGTGCTTGTTTAAAACAACAACTGACTAATATTCGCAAGGAGAAGAGAGAGCTAGAAAGAAAAAATGCGCAATTGGAGAATGCGGTGCAATATTATGCAACGATTTAATGCCAAGACTCACAGAAGTCGAAAATAGAGAGAGGCATGTAAAGGAGGGCTTATGAAAATGTTGTTGAGAGAAGTGAAACGAAAAAAAAATCTGTGAAGTCTCTGAAAACGTACATGTAATCAAGTAATATTTTCTCATTCTGAAATAAAATTGCAAACATTTCTCTCTTCTTTTTTCTTTTTCTTTTTTTAATTCTGTCTTTGCAAAAAAAATTTGTTGGTGCAGATAAGGAGTAATGCAGATAAGGAGTAAAAAAGAGTATATATACTCTTTCTAAAATTATGCACAGAATATGCAAAGGCCTCCTTTTTTATTTATTTATAATAATTGTTAATTTCAAAATATATAAGTCTCCTCCTAAATTAATGCACTAAAAATTACATAAATTGGAAGAAACAAATTATCAATCTATAATACCAAGGGCCATTAAGATCTAGCCATAAACAACTACACCAAGTGCACTAGCATAAAAAGAGAAAATACAAATAAAAATAAATTTTTTAAACAATGTAGAAGCAATCATTATCAAATCCAAGAGAGTTTGGAGCACATACAACAAGATAAAAAAAATATAACACAGTGCAAAAATAGTTTTAACATGTTGATCGGTGATGACCTTGATGATCAGAAAGAATGAAGAAGATCGTGCAACAAATTACAAACTTATATTCCATTAACAACAATTAAATCCCTTATTTGTCATCTTGTAGGGCTTTAATTTGGACAAGTGAGTTGAATCTCATTACCTTCGAAGACATTAGAAACCTAATAAAGCAAAAAGAAATTGCCAATAATGTAAGTCTTTCATCAAAATTTCTCTGTAATGTTCCATCAGCCTTTATAAACCAATATTATAATTATAAATCATATTTTTCAGGTCATTGATGGCTATGGAGAGATCCTTTTGGCTGACCAAATTAGAGAAAGATAACAACCAACTTCATTTTTTTTCACATCCATGAGCTTAGTATGTTACTACTATTTTATTTAATTTTCTCTTTAATTTACTTACTACTTTATCTTCTTAAGATACTTCTTGAAGCCAGTTGTGTCACTAGTCTAATTTTCTCTGACTAGTTGTGTGCATTTAAAATTTCTGTGTGTGTATTTCTTAAATTCCTGTCATTTCAACTTTCTCATAACATAACCATTTTTTGATTTTATCTGACCACAGAATTTCATCAAGATGACAGAAAATCAAGCTTTTCGAGTGTCTTTATTTGACAAGCATATTGAAACATCATGGAGGAACTACAGGTTCCTCCATTTCCCAATAAATACTGGAGGTAATGAGAAGTCCACACATGGAAATCACTGGACCTTGCTTGTCTTGGACAAACAAGACAATTTATGGAGGTTTTACAACTCACTGAGGCCAATGAGGGATTATGCAGAAGACAAATATGTCAAAGATGCAAAACAATTGGTAACGAGTGCAAATTTCTCTGATCCATCACAATCTTTATGTGATGATAATTTTCATAGAATCCCATTGATTTGTTTGTAAATTTCTTTGTTATTTAACAATTATTTTTTTACAGCAAGATTATGTGGAGAATTTTTTGAAAGCTTGCCTAGAAAGAGAGGCTCAATCACAACCCTCTTTCAAAATTGATAAACTCACAAAACACAAGTTACGACTTTGAGTATGTCAACAATGCTCCACAACAAGACAGTGATTCGTAAGTTTCATATATCTATAAATAAGATAATCTGATTTGCATGTTTCTAAAACTAACCATACCTATAATTTGTATGCAGTCTGGATTGTGGCCTCTTTGTTTGCTATATAATGAAACAATATAGCAAGCATGAACCTATCAGCTCCAAATTGTCCACACAAGAGATAAGGTTGATGAAGGCAGAACTCATAGAGAGATTTGTGGCCGAAGTTGGCCGGTCATGGACTGAACCAATTGAAATACCTCCAGAAGAAGAAACAAAAATGTAATAGTGAAGCTAGTGAAAGGAAGACAATGTACATATCCACACAGAGAAAATTGTCTCACATATATGTATATATCCATACAGTATTAACCATTCAATTTTTTGTTGATACATTGAAGGAATGATGATGCTTCACATATATGTATATATCATTTCTTGACTAATGTAAATTTCATTTTTTTTTATTTCAACTAATGTAAATTTCATACCTATCGATGGTTAAATATATATATATATATTTTTTATTGTGATTGTCAACACAATCCACACAGAGAAAATTGTGGAAGGAAAATTGGAGAGAAAGAATTTAAATGGTGACAGAAAATGGAATTTCTGAGTTGTAAATTTCTCTGGGTTGAGTGATTTGGAGAGGAGGAATTTCTCTGGGTTGGTGAGGAAAATTCCTCTGGCTTTGACAAAAATTTCTGAGTTGAAGTGGGTCAAGAGAAATTCTTCCCTGGTCCAAAGAAATTCCCAACTTAGAGAATTTCAAAAGAGCTTAATTTTGTTTCTTGGTTGTACTCAGTGCAATAATTTTGTGTAGCTCTGTCTGGTGTGCACATTTCTTGAAATGACTGATATGAAGTTACCAGAAATTCACAGAGAAATTTAACTCATATCGTGCCAAAGAACGTGCCTATATGATCATGCAATCTCTAATGCACTGTGTTAGTACAAAACAATTATCAAATTCAAAAAACACAATCCACACAGTACTTTTCTCTGCCATTGTCAAATTTATTGGATGAATTTGAAGCTTCAAAACACAATACACAGAATTTTCTCTGCCATAGAAAATTTCTCTGGATGAATTTGACAGGTATTACAAACCCACTACCTATAGTATATATCAACAAACACAATGCACACTTTAACTGATATTGAAAAATTTTCTGGATGAATTTGATTGATATTATTATATACACTATCTAAAAAATACATTTCACAAAACAAAATACACAAAGTACTCATCAAATGTATTATTCAATCAATAAAATGTATTATCCTCAACTATTTAACAAAGGTTCCTTGCATGTCCTCTTATTATGGCGACCAATACTCTCACACGACTACACTTAATCACCCTTTTAAACTCTCCAGTAGAAGAAATTTTGTTCTTTTTGGCCTCCCAGCTGGTCTCTTACTCAATGGAGGTAAATCATAGCATCATCAATGCTATGCACAGGTTTTTCAACAGTTGGAACTGGGCCAATCGAAAACGAGTATGCTTGACGATACATATCAGCATGAAAAATGGTTCAACAAATGAATTCAAATTCTTTCCACTCCTAAAATTGCAGCAACAGCATGTTGACATGGATACCCATTTATTTCCCATTTTCAACATGAACAAGTTCTCAATAAAAGATCAACCATAACCGAAGGAAACAATGCACTTCAAAGAGATTATCAGATGATAAACTCACATTCCATGTCCTTCCATCCAAGAAAGCCTTCTCCAATACACTATCCATACGAGGACAGAGAACTTTATTCCATTTACTAGAGAGCAGTCTCCTATCAGACCTCATATTCGTCATTTGCAACCGTATCATGTCCACCAAATTTGTTATTAGCAAGTGACAAGCGTCTCGTATCCATGATATTGAATGATTCAGCAACATTTGAATACATTTCACCATAACGTTTCCCCTCAAAATAATCATCACTCCAATTTTCATATGGTAAACTTCTCAAGAAACACTCACAATGTCTCCTCCCTCCCTTTTTAATTCATTTAACTTGAAATGAAATGATGCATTTGTTGGCGCATATGCACATTCTGAAAACTTGGACACAATCGTCTCCCTAACCAAATTTGTTGTTCCACATGACAACTTATCCCCAAATTTCTCTTTAGATGTTCAAGACAAAATCCATGAAAGCAGTTAGGGAAAAACCTAGCAATTCCTTCCACAATACCACAATGTCGATCTGATATGAAACTTATCACCCTTCTGATCCCAATACTCTACATAAATGTTCAAGAAACCAACACCAATTGTCTTTATTCTCAGCATCACAACAGCAAAAGCTATAGGAAAAAACCTACAAAACAAATAGTAACAGCATATAGTATATACATGCAGAGAAAATAGAACAATAAACAACCAGAGAAATTTGACACTGCAAACATCCAGAGAAAATTCACTTAGTGCCCAACTCCAGAGAAAATTCACACATTGGCAACATTCAGAGAAAATTGACTTAGTGACCAACTACAGAGAAAATTCACACAATCAGAATATCCAGAGAACATTCACTTAGTGAACAACTACAGATACAATTCACACAATGACAACATCTAGAGAAAATTCACATACTAACCAAAATCTAGTGAAAATTCTCACAGTGGCCACAACAATACAAAATCCACACAGTGGCCAAAACCAGAGAAAATTCAAAGTGTCAGAGAAAAATCACATTCACTCAATTCATACATGTATAGAAAATTCACATACTTAGATAAAATTAGATATATTTACAATTATCTTCATTTTCATATTTCCCTATTGCAGCAAGCATAACTCCTTTGTATCGTCCTTTCAAAAATGTTCTATCAAGAAAAAGCAATGACCGACAATATTTGAAACCAGCAATGCATGCATGAAAAGCTACAAGCACTCTTTTGAAACGCTTGTTATCTTCAAAAACTAACTCAAAACGACTACCTGGATTATTCCTCAATGCCTCATCAAAATACCATCGTAATTGATCGAATGACAAACAAGAATCCCCATATGTACTACATTTTGCTTTTTCAACCCCCAAACCAACCACAGCTATAACTGATTGAGACCCCATATGTTTTCATTTATTGACAACATCCACTGGATAAGTTAAAGGTTTTGCACTTACCTCTTCAAGTATCAGCCCAGAAACTAAGCTGGAAGTCATCCTAGCATGTTTACTCATACGAACCGCCACACCACGTATATCATTGTTCAAAGTCCTTATGTAGAAGAACCGATTTGTTTTTTCAACTGAAGCATGTACACGCAATACATCTCCTTGATTCCTTATATGCACATTCTGCCGTAACCCTCAGCTTGTCATTTTAACATACGTAAACTGAAAACCAACCTCAATAGCATACTTGCATAAAAAAGTACAGAACTCAACCACACTACCCTCAAAACTTTTGTCAACACTCGTAATATTATTTCGCCAACCAGCTGACAATAACACATTTTCTTGGTGAGAAAAAACTTAGAGAGTGAATTCCTTTCAATATCCACCAGCCTATCATACTCACCATCCACAACATCTACCCAATTAAACCCCACTTCATCCTCTTCATCAGAAGTACTACATCTAGTAACTAAAACATCAACTATATCAACACCGCGTGCACAAAAACCCTCAACATATTTAGAAAATCAATATATTTCGAACCATACAATTCGGATGGCCACACAATAGAATATGAAATACACATAGTCTCAGGTTCAAATTCTCCCATGTTTTACACAAAATGCCAACCAATTCATTAAAATTCAATTCACATGAAACATTAATGACAATAGATCATCCCCATATTGCACAGCAACAACACTGCACTGTCCATCGAAACTGAAGAAAAAAAACAAGAAAAATAATTTGTTCAACATAAAAACACTTCACAATAACAACATAAAAGTCCAGAGAAATTTTAAAAACTTTGCTCAGAGAAACAAAAAAATTATATTCATTTTATACAAACTTATAATTTTCTCTGAACTACAAACTGAAACTAATAATTTTCTATCAACTACAAATAAAATTCCAGAGAAATTTAAGAACTTACATTCACTTTCTCAGATTCAATCTGCATTAGAAACTTTGGATTATAATGACAAACTTTCAATTTTCTCTGAACTATACCAACAACAGTGTAGAGAATGAAATTTCTCTAGTTTAAACAAATTTCTCTGGTTTGAAAAAATAGAGAACAAAATTTATCATTGATCAACATATTAATGAAAAACAGAGCACGATAAATGAACTCTAAACTTCAAAATCAACTACACTGTCAACACTCTTTGAATTGATAAAAAAAACAGAGAATCAAAATTAATTCAAAAAATAAAAATCAACTCTATCAAGATGGCTCTGTCTAAAATTGATCAATAACAGAAAATAAAAATCAACTCCAAAAATCATAAACAACTTCATTGAGCTAGCCTCTCTTTAATTACGAAATCTCATCAAAATGGAAAACAAAATCAAGTCGGAACTGAAAACAAAATCAAATCGGAACTTAATTACGAATTGATCAAAACTGAAGACAAAAATCTAACGCAAAAATACACTCGAACAACAATATCAAATCGGAATCCTTAAATAAAATTCAAAACAAAAATCAAAAAATCAGTGTGGAATCTGTATTGAAACCATACCTGATTCAACTCAATTGAAAAACTACGCGATCAACACATTCTAACACCTACACGATCGTCGAAATCTCTATCGTCAAGTACACTGCAACACTTGCCAAATCCCTACGAAATCTCCGACAAAATCTCCACCGCGAAACCAGTTTCCAAAATCTCCACCAAGAAATCAGCAACTGAATATTCTTGTCTTTTTTTTTTTTGAACTGAGCAACAGAATATTCCAAAATCCAAAGAAGGGTAAATTAGGTATTTTGTAACATAAAATAAAGTTGAGGGACTTTAGCCATCAAAACATATTATTGTGTACCTCTCCTCCTATCAAAAGTTGGAGAGGGATCTTAGACCAATTTTCCTAATTTATTGTCTGTTACGAGGAATCCAACTTATTAATGAAACAAATAATTATTACACATCAATTCAGAATTTAAAATATTTTTATCATAATATTTTTCGATTTTAAATTTTAAAATGTGTTGGTACTTGTGTATAATGGACAATTTAAAATTTTTAAAAATTTCAATATCCAAAATAAAAAATGGACAAATATGTTAAAATGGATAAAAATAAAAAGGTGTATAAAAAAAAATTTGGGAAAGTGGGAGTAATTAGGCCCCGACCAAAAAAAAAAAGTCATTTATTTTTCTGAAATTTTTTGTTTTTAGTGATTTTTTTGAAAGTTATGTCAAATTTTTTTACTTTTTCGATCCATTTTGTTGAAATGAATTTAAAAAGTATATTTAAAAAAAAAATTTCCAAAAAAATACTTATTTTTGTCTTTTCTAATTTTTTTAAAAAAAAAATTATATTTTTTGATTTGTCAAGCTAAATTTGAAAATCTAAAACTTTTTAAATTTTTTTAAAAAAGTTTACCAAAAATCAAAATAAATAAATAAAAACAAAAAAAAAAAAAAACATCCAAAAATACACTTCCTAAAACATCCTTTCGTAAAGAGAGACTCGTGAATATCTTGGGTCATTTCCGATTGTACCAAAAAAAAAAAAAAAAAGAATATCTTGGGTCACGGCTTTGACTGTTGTCAGTATCTTTCTCTCTCTTAAAAAAAAAAAATAAATAAATAAATAAAATTGTAACAGTTAGTCACTGCCCTAGAAGTCTCCGCGAACCTTCCCTCCATATCTGCCCCCTCCTTCCTTTAACTTTTCTCTTCAAACCTCTCTCATCACAACTCCCTTATCGAAGACATCACGGGCTCCAAGTCTTCTCTCAAACTCTGTGCCTTGGTATCATCAATCTTCATCTTCTATCTTTGCTTAATGCTTCCATTTTTCACTTGTTACTCCAATTATCATACTTTTGTGTCCTAATTTTGCTTTGTTTCGGTTTAATTCTTCTCAATTTTGGTCTCTATTATATTCATTTGCTTGATTCTGTGTTCGTATCCTATTTGCGTTCAAATTGTTCTTTTCACTGTGGAAATTTTAGTCTTTTTGATTATGTATAGGATGGTGAAAGAGTGAAATTTTCATTTTCCCCCTTTTTTTTTGCTAATTGGAAGTGAACAAGTTTTTTGTTGGCTCTGTAGTTGAAGGTTTTCGGTTCTTATAGCATGTTTGATTCCATTACCAGGAACTGTATTTTTTAAAAATAAATGTAGGAAATAAAATGACATGGAAATAAAATCATAGGGTCTTTTATTTTGTTCTGAATTTCTTCAATATGAAAAAAAGAATAAGATGTATTTGTCTTGTTTTTATTTTCTTCTTCATCTTCTTGTTTGTGCGTGTGTTTAGTGAAGCAAAACAGTAAGGAATAGTGTATCATTGAAAAATGCTTGTTGTTCTAAAGTTTTCGGAAAGTTTGATGGTGAGTTTTGAGAAAAAAACAAATGTCATAATAAATGTTTGTTTCTTTATATTAGGTTTTTAAATTTTAAACAATGGGGTCTTGCTGTTGGAAGTGTTTGTTAGTATGCCAATGGCTTACACTAACTTCGGAACCTTGGGGAAATATATATTACTTGTCATTTTTTTTATTCCAATTTGGGTTTTAGAACTGCTTGATGTAGCTTTATCTGCTTGTCATGCTTTAACAGTATAGTTACTTATATCAGCGGATTATCTATCACTAAAAATCGTCTGTCTCTTTCATGAACATGTATGTAGAAATATATTTTTACCATAAAACTGTTGGTGAAAGATGGTTAAGGTATCATTGCTTGCCTTGAAGAAAATGGTTTCTATCTCTTTCATTGTCATTTTTCGATCATATGAACTTCTGTATTGTTAGTGGCTGTGTTTCTTTCAATGTGATTATGACCTCTTCTTTATAAATCAGGTTTTTATACTGCACGGGATGGACAAGTTAGCTTGCAGTTGCGAAAAAATGGAGATGATCTAATACAGAGCTTTTATCATAATACATCTCTAGGGATTGACATTCATCAGTCTCTGGATGATGCGCTGGTAGCAATTGGTGTATCAAGACTCTCCAAATTATTGTTAGTATCTCAGAGATTGATCATCTATTTTGGACAATGTATCATATGTAAGCTGAAGTAATGAATTACCCGCAAGAGAAGTTTGTGAGGTTAGTTTTTTTTTTTTTTTTAACCCTTTGTACCCTCTATTCACCATGTTCATGTACTGTGTTTGATCCTAGGTCTTAATTTTATGTACTGTTAGATAGCATCTTCTTCCTATGGGAGGAAATAAATCATAAGAAGTTGAGTTTTGTATTGTATTGAATATTGAAAGTCATTTTGCTAGCCAAGGAAAGATTTGATACAGCAAATGGTTATGTGATATTATTGAGGTAGCAGCAAGAAGGACAAGATGGGAATAAGTGCTCAATATGACTTGGTTGAGACAATGGCAAGAGAGAAGGATTTGACAGCTTGAGATCAATCTCCCTTCCCCTCTTTCATGATCAAATCAAGAAGTTTTTATTCCAAGAGAACGAGCAGTCGCTGAAAACCAGTGACTGCATCTGTAAAATGGAGCTTATGTTTTAGGTGAAAACGATAAGGAAACCATATTAAGAAGTGAGTCGATTAATTACATTTGACATTATGGTCAATGATGCAATTTAAGATTTGGTCACGAGTAAAGCTTAAAGGTAGCTAATTCTTGAGGCTGATTCCAAGAAGGCATATTTTTATTGTTGTGAAATGATGATGAGGACCATGGATTGCTTTCTAACATATGTGATATATTTGAAGCTTTGATGTCAAGACTAAAATTTTTGTACGGTGATATCAACATTGTAGGGCCCTCAAGGCGATGTTCTAGGCACGAGTTCAAGAGTGTTAACTAGGCCCTTCGATACTTATTTATCAAAAAAAAAAAAAAAGCCTATGCCGTTTGATGCTTTAAAGTCTTATATACTTGATGGATCTTATTTAATAATGGTTTTTATGTGGACTAGTCTCATATCATAGACTATATAAGAGGATTATATGTTTGCATTTAATTTTTTTTTTTCCTGATGAAAATTCAATTGAAAACTTGTTACTATGAAGCGTTTACTTGAAGGGCATAAAGGTATAGGCATAATTTTTGCAGTTGGTTATTTAGTAATGACCTGCTTATAATAATAAGTGCACCAACCTCTTACAGACCTTGATGTTATGCACAAAGCCTTCTTTCACCAACTTCTAGTTATTATCTTATAGTATTTTCCGCAATTTTTTACTACTAATGTCCTGTCTGGTACTGGATTGTGGAAGATATTGCAATAAGAGGGTTACCTGGTCAAATGTAATTTGAAGACCTATAAGCTCACTGCAATTGCAATGATTTTTGTTGGTAGTGGTGGATGGTAAATAAATAGTTTCTCTGAATTGTTTCCTTAAGTTTTAGGTCATCCGGGTTATGCCAGTCAGTGTTTGGGTGTTTTCTTCTCTCTTCAGTTTTGGTTATCTTTTTAAACAGCTTTTAGCATAGCTGAAGACCACGTTTTCCTTTCCTTTGGAGTAGATGTTCAAAATGATGTATGACTCCATTTGTATTCTAGTAAAATTGATGTAGCTCTGGATTGATATTTGAGTTTATTATCTTCAGGTTTCAGGACTGGAAATCAGAGAAAAGTACTGAGGAGCAATTCTCTACAAAAGATGTGGTACGTTCGGGGAATATTAGAACAACAATAAACTCAGTTACTGATAAGTTTCGAAGAGGCTTGGAATGTGCTTCTGAAAGGATTAGAAGCTTAAAAAGATCACTGGAATCCCGTTCTTTAAGTAGTATTGCAGTCAAAGACTTGGGTTCAAGGAAGAAAATCCTTGACCCACAAGGGCCATTTCTTCAGAAGTGGAATAAGATCTTTGTATTGTCGTGTGTTCTTGCTCTTTCTCTCGATCCTTTGTTCTTTTACATTCCTGTGATCAATGATGATGAGAAATGCCTTTTGTTGGACAAAAAGTTGGAGAAAACGGCTATCGTGTTGCGGTTCTTTACTGATATCTTTTATATTATTCATATTATCTTTCAATTCCGAACTGGTTTTATTGCTCCCTATTCTAGAGTATTTGGAAGAGGTGTTTTGGTTAAAGATGCTTGGGCAATAGCAAGGAGATATTTGTCCTCGTACTTCTTAATTGACATTCTGGCAGTTCTTCCTCTGCCACAGGTACGAGAGATTTCCTGCAGCCCAAATGTGTTTTCTATAAAGATTGATTGCACAAAAGATAAAGGGTGAGCCTATTGCCAGAGCAAGTACAACTGTTCAATGCATTAACAGGTTGTACTTTGTCTGAACCCCTGCCAGATTGCTCTGACAATAGAGTCGACCAAAGAAGAGTATAATATTATTCCTTGTTTCATTCATGCAAAACTCATCTTATAATGGTTGATTAATGAGGCCTTCTTGGCATATTATGACCTCACATGTGCCCTGGGAAATTTTGTCAAAAACCAAAGATTCAATTGGAAAGTTCACTTCATCCTGGGACACTGAAGTTGTGATGCCTACTGCATGTGTGGTTGCAAATTGGGTTTCTAATGATAGTCTTTTGAAGAATTCTATTCTTTCCAAAATATAGAAATTGGAAGCAAGTTAATATCTTAGGCCCTGTTTGATTCCAGATTGTATATAAGGGGTTCAGGAGAATATGTAATACTCAGATATAATATATTTAGAATATGAGATGGATTATATATTGTGGGGTCACTTATACTATGTTTAGTTAGGGTAGGACACAACATGGGATAAGAGGAGGGTGATTCTTTTTGACCATTGGATGAACGGTAACTCGTATCCTATGGTGGGGGATATGTAATACCACGGGGGGTGTGGTATTGTATATCCTATACTTTTGAGGGATATAATATACCACCTGATTTCATATCAGGTAACCAAACAAATGATATAAAAAAAGGTGGGATCCACATGCTTTTCTTTGTCCCCGATATCTGGTCAAAGGGGATATCCCTTGGTATATAACACAATCAAACAGGGCCTTATTGTAAATCACATTAATAATTATTTGTGTCTATTTTTTTAATCTTTCCAGGTGGTTATTTTGTTTATCATTCCGCACATGAGAGGGTCAGCATCTTTGAATACAAAGAACTTATTGAAGCTTGTTGTTTGCTTCCAATATATACCAAGGGTTCTTCGGGTTCATCCATTGTACAAAGAAGTCACAAGAACTTCTGGGATACTCACTGAAACTGCATGGGCTGGAGCTGCATTTAATCTCTTTCTTTACATGCTTGCTAGTCATGTAAGTTTGGTCATAGTCTTCATTACATTTTTGTTGTCAAAATTACGTACACTTTAAGCTTGACCAAAGCATATACTCATTTAATTTTGTTTAGTTTTTCTTATTTTTGAAGGTTTAAATGGGTTTCCAGTGTACCCTATAAGTTTGATGTGTCTCTATATTATACATCCTAAAGTTTCTATAATGTGGGCATTAGAAATTCACCAACAAAAAAAATAAAATAAAGAAGAATAAGAAGACTACTACTATTTTTATAAAAGCTAATTAGGTATTTGTGACGACAGAATTTTTTTGACTTTTTCAGAAAGCTTGGCTAACAGTCTTCTTTTCCTAAATAGTGGCCTGCTCTTTTATCAAGCTTTCAAGTTGGCTTATGGCATAGATCTGGTGAGGTAGAGCGGCTTTTTCAAGATAGATTTTGACTTCTATCTTGAGAAGCTTCATGTATTTGGAAATAGAGAACCTATAAATATACCAACCCCTGTTTAGTCTTATGAATAACTTAATAAGTGGACTCCATTTGACTCCATAGAAGTATTATCAAGAATCAACTTGTGCTTCTGTTCTTTCTCTTCTCACCAGTCTTTCTTATCATTAAGTGATTTGATGGTTTTTAGGTCCTTGGAGCCTTGTGGTACTTGTTTTCTATAGAACGAGAAACAACGTGCTGGAAACAAGCATGTGAGAAGAATGCAACATGTGCCAATTTTTCAGTGTATTGTGGACAAAATGCAGGATTTGAATTTCTGAATACTTCCTGCCCCATACAGACACCAAATACACACGTTTTGATTTTGGAATTTTTCTCAGTGCACTTCAGTCTGGTATTGTTGGATCAACAGATTTTCCACAGAAGTTCTTTTACTGCTTTTGGTGGGGCTTGCAAAATCTGAGGTATGCATAGATGGATCCTTTGATATGCATGGTCATTTTTACTAGAGTAGTTCTAGATACTATTTTTCATCGACAAACATAAACATTTGCTTACCGATATGAGTTAGTTGGATAGGACTCCAAATTTTTTTAGTTGCACATGTAATGAAGAATGAGAAGAAAATAAAATTATAGGCTGTAGTTCACCTAGAATTTGTGCCATGTACACTTTTACACTGCTCGTTCAGTCCTTGACTTTTTCCCTTATATGATGTTGCATTATGTATGTCACACATGCAAAGCTGGATGTTTCTTTTCACTTGTTAACTTACGGGTGGATGTTTGATGCTGGAAGAGAAATTGTATTGGCGTGATTGCATTATTTTAGATTAAAGAGTTTAATAATAGCAAAAATAGATGAATGGTTGAAAATTGAGGTTGTTATGTCAAATTTACTAGGAGTTCGTCTCTAAACCCCGTTACCTATCCCACTTCTCACAACTGTAGGTAACAAAGTGTTGTTTGAACTAGTTGGGTAAACTCTGGGAGTCCTGTTTTCCTGGCCTGTCCTTATTTCTTGGGATTTGACATTGGTTATTGCCTTCTCAGATCTGTTACTATTCTTGACATGTGTATTAGGGTATGACACAAGTCATGACATGAGGCGAGATTCTCTGTCTGCCTCTTTCTTTCTCTCGCTCATGCTTATGTATACATATGCTTCTTGTTGATATTTCTGCAATATACGTGTTTATATTTACATTTCATTTATATACGTATATATGTTCATGTCTTGTATATTTATCTATACATATGGTTATTGTTGGAAATTCCTGCCTTGGTGGTTTGGCCGGTGGCTTCTGTTTTCCTTATTTTTAGTGCCAAGTATATAACTGGTCTTATTCTATGTGATGGGACTTCTTATTTTTCCAGTTGATGAATCCAAAAATCTATAATTTTCTTACCTTTAGAGTTGCACTATAGTTGCCACTTCTAACACGAGTCTGATAATTTTTTTAACTTGTCAACTTATGCAGTTCTCTTGGTCAAAACCTCAAAACAAGCACCTTTGTCTGGGAAATTTGCTTTGCAGTTTTCATTTCCATCTCTGGCTTGGTGTTGTTTTCATTTCTCATCGGAAATATGCAGGTTGGTTTTGAACATTTTTATATTATTGCTCATTTTCTCTTAGTCTGAGTTGCATGTGAGCATGAGAATCAGTGGCGTCTTAGTAGAGAACTGCACAAACGTGATTAACATTGTGACTTAGTAATCATAGGGCACACAATGGATTGTTGGAACCAAAAAATTGAGTCACCTTGAATACCTGATCACTTATGTTTTCGAATGCTGAAAAAGTGCTTTTGTTTGGGCTGCATTTGGTGCACTAGGACCAAAAATGGTTCACAGGATCTGCCCTTGACATTGTCTTTGCAAGCCAGAATGATGTTTCTTAATTGACACATTCAATAATTTTCAAAATGAAGTATATTTTACCACTCTTCACCTGGATTGAATCACTCCTTACAGGTGCATTAATCGGTCAGCGACGCACATGATCGTACCATCTCCAATGGTTTCCCTTCATTTTCCTTTCCTCATTCTAACTAATTTACTCCTTCTGGGGTCACATTGATCAAATCATTCTTTTGTTTGGTCTATATATTGGAAAATTCAACAACTAACTCACTTTTGGTGTAACAGACATATCTGCAGTCCACAACAAAAAGATTGGAGGAGATGAGAGTCAAAAGGCGAGATGCAGAACAGTGGATGTCCCACCGTTTGCTTCCTGAGAGTCTGAGGGAGCGAATTAGGCGGTATGAGCAGTACAAATGGCAGGAAACTAGAGGTGTTGATGAAGAGTATCTGATCTATAATCTTCCAAAGGACCTTAGGAGGGACATTAAGCGCCATCTCTGTTTGGCTCTGCTCATGAGAGTGAGTTTCTTTTGCCTCTTCATTGTTATCTCTTTTTGGTATTTTAATTTTAATGTACCGTACTGTTATTATCATGAATCAAATCTCATCCATTCTTCTGGAATGTTTATAAGGTGCCAATGTTCGAAAAAATGGATGAACAACTGTTGGATGCAATGTGTGACCGTCTAAAACCTGTTCTCTACACAGAAGGCAGCTACATTGTGCGAGAGGGGGACCCAGTTGACGAGATGCTCTTTATAATGAGAGGAAAGTTAACTACCATAACTACCAATGGCGGAAGAACCGGCTTCTTGAATTCAGATTATCTCAAAGCTGGTGACTTCTGTGGAGAAGAGCTACTTACTTGGGCTCTAGACCCCCATTCTGTATCTAACCTACCAATCTCAACGCGAACTGTCCAAGCTCTCTCGGAAGTTGAAGCATTTGCCCTAATTTCGGACGATTTGAAATTCGTCGCTTCTCAATTCAGGCGACTACACAGCAAGCAGCTCCGCCATACTTTTAGGTTTTACTCGCAGCAATGGAGGACTTGGGCAGCTTGTTTCATACAAGCAGCGTGGCGTCGTTATGGAAGAAAGAAGCTTGAAGAGTCGCTTCGTGAAGAGGAAAATAGATTGCAAGATGCGTTGGCCAAGGATGGTGGGAGTTCACCGAGTTTGGGTGCTACCATCTACGCTTCTCGGTTTGCCGCTAATGCTCTCCGTGCTTTACGGCGCAATGGGACCCGGAGAACAAGGTTGCCCGAGAGAATACCTCCGATCATGCTTCAGAAGCCGGCTGAGCCTGATTTCACTGCTGAAGAATGATTAGTGCTGTTAAATTTCTCTACTGTTTTATCGGCCTAGGTTGTGCAAAATGTGATATTGGAAGCACACATTGATTAAATTGTTGGAGTTTCCTCGGGTGTATTATGTATGTGTATATATATACATATATAGTGTTGTATTGTGTGTGTAAATTTCCTATCGTTTTTCTAGTGATAATTGAGTTTCCTCTACCATGGGATTTTGCTAAATACTGAAATGTTGTCCATTGCTTTTCTGCTGAAGATTGGCATTAGAGTTTCATCTGCTGACTTCTCAAATAGAGGGAACATAATTTCAAAGCAAACATTCATAATAGCTGCTCTCCCAAGGTGCATTCAGTGGTAACTTTGAGAGTGAAATTACTTTCATGGACAACAGGAACATGAACTAGAAATTGGAAGCGGTGGGCTGGCTCAAGTTCAAATATGAGCCTGTGTAGCTCATTCTATTTAAATAATCTGAACTGTTTATTTTGTAAGATTCTTAGTGTATATCGGTCATGAAAAAAATTAAGTTGATTTGATAATCGTAATTTTTTCATTTTATTGTCTCTAAAAGATGAATGGTTTGTTTGAAAAAACATATTTGTCTATTTTTTTTTAGAGATAAACGTCATGAAATGAAATAGTTATGATTATTGGATTGATCGATTTAATTGTTTTTTCATGGATAATATACACACAAAACATTACAAAATGAACGATTTAAATCATCAAATCAAAACAGAACATGGCCCTCAAGTTCTCTAAAAAAGCCAATCTAAAATGAAAAGGTCCGAGTGCACAGAGAAAACCAAATATAAGATGCACCGTGCAGTTTGTGTTCAATTCTTTTTATGCACGTGCCATAACTGCTAGAAAATTGTAAGCCAGTTGAAGCAGCCACCTGCAAAATCGCAGGCATTGTTTAGCCAGCATGCCAAATTTATATGCACAAATATATATGTTTTACCTTGGAAAATGATGTCACATGACAAATTTCACCTGCTTTTTATTTTTATTATGTATCATATGATTCATTATATTTACGAAATAATAGAAACCCACCATCATGACATTTGTTGTGTGAATCCGAAGATGACATTTGTTGTGTGAATTCGAAGTGAATAACTGGTAAAATTCATCTTAGCTGATCCCGAGACAACACATTTTCTAGGTCAAGTGTTACTGTGCTCTTGGCAACTCTAAATTATATCATTTTTGAACTGCAATTTTGCTTCATTGTGAGCATGTGTATATATATGTATATATATGGCATGCCACCAGGTGGTTTTAACAGCAAAGGGTTTATTATGAATCAAAAAAAAAAAGGAAAAGCACAACACAATGCAAAATAAGGGTTTACTGAAATCAAAATAGCATATGTTAATCGCCAACAATTTCCTTCGTTTTTTCCTCAACAAAGACTATTTTCTGGGACCTCTGTTTATTCATCAACAAAGTTCCATCACAATCTGAACAATTAAATAGCAATTTTAACAAAATAACTGATAACATCCTCAATCCACTAAACATGATGTCCCATAATCAATCGACACCAACAGCAAAAGCTCATGGCTGAATCTATGCTTGCTAAAACATCACCTTCAGTTTATTCCCTGCATTTCCAACTAACCCAAAAATACGGGCTGCTAAAAATCGACTATGAAACACAAATTTGTTGAGCCGGGGTTGGCGAATCACGAAGAAGCATAACCTCCCTCTTGACAAATGATGGCAAGGCAAAGGCAGCTGTGTGAATCTGTCAAGCAAAACGGGGAAAAAAATTATTTTCAAATTTTCTATACAAATTCAACTGCATGTTCCACTACATGAACAAATGCTGACTTGCAACAGTAAGCCCCGGGCTTGGTATACATTATTTTTCAGGCACATGGTATACTCCCTCAGTCAAAAATTGTTTGTCGGGCATGAAAAATGAGAACTTAATAATAATATATTGTACCAAAATTTTTAATTTTTCTTTTTTACCAATTAAAAGATCTCTTTAAGTACTTTTAATTTGTGAAAAAGATAGAAAAAAATTGAAAATTTTGGCATTAGAATACATTATTTTTAAGTTCACATTTTCCGTATTGGACAAATAATTTGATGTCAAGGCATTGTCCAGACCATCTACTGATATTATTTCGATATTCGTTTCCAACAAAGCCGCTATCAAGTTTAAAAGCCTACCAAAAAGAAGGGGATCCAAGAGGAGCATAGTGACATCCTCTTTTTCTTTTATTTTTATATAATATAAAAGCACTTTTGCTCTAAAATCATTTGAGCCAAGCAAGCTAATCAGGCTAGCAAAAAAGAGTGAATCACTAATATATCCAAGCAAAGGAATGGATAACACAAATTATGATTTGAGCGATGGATTGTAATTACCTCAGAGTTGTAAAACTTTAGTTCTCTTCGATACTTGAGTGCTCCCTCTACTTTTTCAATAGGATTGATAGGATGCATAAAATCCACAGGTGGCCCCTCCGTGGAGCATATAACAAATCCAATGACGCCACTGTATGCACAATAAAGAAACCATTTTCAAATACTCAATAGCATGAAACCTAGTTAAGAAACTTCTAGAACTAAAATATTTTAGTAGACTAACTATGCCACTGCATCCACAATAAAAAAAACCATTTTAAAATAAGAATTAACCCATAGCATGAATTTGTTAAGAAACTCTAGAACTAAAATTGTGGAAAAAAATGAGACAGTTTTTAGTTGAGTTGATATTTACACCAAGATGCTGCAGCCTGCAGTTCTAAAAATTAAAAAAGAAAGGATAAATCGATAAAATTATAAACCAGACTAAGGGCTCCATAAAATCAAATTGTGAGGTACATGGAAAACCCACACAAACATTCGCATTATAGGGTACCTTGGATATGTGGGAACGTTTGCCCATGCATAGTGGACAGAACCCTTGAATGTTTCACGGCAAATAGAGATCATATCCTGAATAAGATGCGTGTGAAGCCACATACTCTCCGCCATGTTACAAAGAACACCACCAGGTCTTAATGCTCTTGATATTGTCTCGAAAAAAGGCTTTTCCACAAGTTCTTGGGCAGGACCTAAATCAAGAAACGAAGCCCAACAAATAAATAGCTTTATTTCATTATGTATTTTTGGACATAAAATCCATCTCAAGTGGGCATAGAAGTTTAAATTGGACCCTAAAGTCATGGCGTTCAGAATTATATAACATCTACCCATATGCATAATCATGTGCCTATATTCCAAATAGTAGAAAAATCAAGAGAAAACTAAGATAACCTTCCATATTGTGAATACATATGTTCCTAACTTTTAAGGACTAGAAATATAAAAGAAAAACTAAGACAACTGTTCATCAATTTTTTTTTTTGGCATAGTTTGAGATCATGAAGCATTTGTTAAGTAACATCATAAAAATAAGACAATTCTGACAGTTGTGCACAAGAAAATTTACTGAGTGATTATTTCAAGAAATCAATACATAAAACTTTTGATGAATAGGTGTCAAAAGAATAGGGGATCCTAACGTGTAGGTCCTAATAAGTGGATTTATTGTCTAATAGGTTCTTGGAAAAAATTTGTCATAAGAAAACGTCACTAATTGTAAGTTTTAGCAACAATTTATAAAAATCATAACAAAAAAAAGTCACTAATTGTCAATTTTTAGTAACGTATGTAAAAAATTGTCGCAAAAAATTTATTTTTAGCCACAATTTTACCAATATTTATTTTCAATAGGACTTGATGGGAATTAAGTCTAACTATTAGGATCTATTAGTACTTTACCCAAAGAATAGTCCATCAAATAATTCATTAAAAAGATTCAGAAAGCCCTAGCCTAGCCTTCAAAAAGGTACACATAATTAGATTTGCCTCCACCTAAATAAAAAGCACTGTAACAAAGGCAAATAAATAGGAAAAAGGAAAACAGGTAGAAAGTGTGAATTACAAACATACCAACAGGGTCTGATGAATCAACAATAATTGCATCATACTTTCCTTTAGGTACATTCCGTAAAAATTCAACAGCTGCCACAATAATGAAAAGAAGATTAACAGGAAAGTCTAGCTATATAATCAACTGTACAATGAGGAGCGTTAATTACGCAAATTATTAATAACCTAGATTAATGGATCCATTCAAAATGGGGCAATAAGATTTCAGATGCACATATTCACTAAACTGCATATAAAAAATAATTGGAACATCTTTTCCACATACCATCACCAATATGTAGTTGCACACGAGGATCCTCAAAGCCAATAGCTAACTCTGGAAAAAACTTTTTACTAACCTACAAGCAAGAAGTTGCAGCAACATACTTGTTACATAACAAAGAACACAAATAATATCTAATCACATGAATGGGTACATCATTCACCACATACATCTATAACCATCTTATCAATCTCACAAATATCAATGAGCTCCACAGTATTGTGGCGAGAGATTTCCCTAAGAACTCCACCATCACCACCACCTACAACCAAAACCTGCATCAAGTAACTCAATTAAATTTGGCACACATACCTAGGGACAAACAGAATAATTATAGATTGCATAAACATGAAGAGCAGAAGATAGCTAGCTCTACCAACAATATTTTCCTCAATCATTGGCAACTTAAATTACGAGTTCTCTTTCTACTTGTAAATATGATGAATTGAGGCTGAGAGTACGTAGAAATACTATTTGTTCACAATTTAACAATGAGACAAAAACATGGTGAGTCTAATATTCAATTCTAGAATTAAATTTGTCATACAATGCCTTCAATCTAATAGAAAGAGTAAATTTTGCACAAATCACTCAAATACTATTTTGTCTGAAATTCCCCGGGAAGAGTGTGGAACATAGTGATAATAAGAGGAAAACCATTTTTAAATTTTTTGTTCTTATTTTGCTACTTTTTATATTAAGAAGATTAAAAAATGAAAGGGTAGTAAAACAGTGAGGAATATGGGCCCCTATAGACCCTGTTCCTCAACAACAATCCCTAAGGAAGAAGTCTCGTCACACTTCCACAGTAGTCCTCAAACCTCTTGGTAGATTGATAATCAAAGAGAGAATATATTTTTTTCACCATAACAATTATGTGTAGTTGGACATGTAACTTCAAATGTATCTTTAAGTACATATGCTTATTAAAGTTCAACTAGAATAAAAGAAAAGGCAAAGAAAAGAAAAAAAGAAGCTGCTATGGATTCAAAAGGTTCCTTAAACTTAATTGCATTATAATTTCAATAATCTAAGTATGGCCATATGTCATTTGAAATTAAATTTGAATAAAAATAGAAACAATAAACGCATCATGAACTATGGAACCCATGATTTATGAAAATTACAGTTTTGGGGGATTGAATTGAACAAAGGGGAAGATGAGTTATCATCTCCTGATAGACACATTCATCTTTCTCAGTCAACTGAACAATGCCATCAAGCACAAGAACTTTCCCATATGTTGAGGACTGCGAATAAAAGAACCAGTATCAGTAGGAAATTCATAAATAAGACAATAAATGGCAGAAAAACAGAAAGCAAGTCATCACTGCAAAGAGTCTACTACTAGAAGATGAAAATGCTGAACCTCAAAAACCAGGATTTCTTGGTAATCAGATTTATCCCTGTACAAAATCTTCTCTACTTTCATTGAGTGTGCTTCTCCTACAAGTGAAAACTCAAACTGACTTAACCATAGCCGTCGAATAATAAATCCTGAAAAACACTGACTAAATAAAAAGGGACAATTTTAATTTTAATTTTAATTTTATTTTTCTTCATTTAGAAGGAACACCAGAACACTCTACTCAAGCCCTTAATAATATAAGCATAGGTAATTATGAACAATCAAGATTTCAATTACAATTTATCATATTGCAAGCATCCCTTACATTACATCTAATAAAAAAAGTACATTCCAGTATGACTCTTTCCCCTCGAGGATATATTGGCGAATGAATTATAAGTTTTCTGGCCTCTAATATGTTCCAAAGGTAACATGATTTATATAGGTGACATAAAAAATGCAACAAAAATAACATATACCTGGCCACATTGGGTTATTGAAATAAACCCGCTTGCTAGCTTTACCTGTAAAAATAGAACAAATAAGAAAAGGAGTCAACAAACACCACCCTTCGACTATCATCAAGCAAAATAAAAAACCTGTACTACAAGGAAAATAAGGATGCTCGAAAAAATGTCCAACGGAAAAAACGGAAGCAAAGAAGTATAAAAATAACGACCAGAGCATGATTCAGGTTCGGAGAACCATCCAGAAACAACTGTTGAATGGCATTTAGCCTCAAGCTCAGTGTTTGAAGCCCTAGCCTTCAAGCAACAGGAAGGGATAATAGCCTTATCCGAATCATTCACATTGTCATTCGCCTTCCCATCCATAATCTTCTGGCATTCCAAACCTTTTCCTGCGCCGTCCTCCATATATTATCTTTTTCTTCTCCAGCTCCAGTCTCAAACCAACAAAAATGTATCCTAATGAGAAAAAATCATTGTCATCAACAACACTGCCGAGGCATCA
The DNA here is from genome assembly GCA_030407325.1 of Camellia japonica. Taxonomy (NCBI): domain Eukaryota; kingdom Viridiplantae; phylum Streptophyta; class Magnoliopsida; order Ericales; family Theaceae; genus Camellia; species Camellia japonica. Next base: position 160,412,843 of record JAPPVO010000032.1, read on the forward strand.
TCAATAATGGTGTCCACAAGCACAAAGACAAAAGGCAAATTTATTATGTGACCCTTTCTTGGATATAAATAAAAGTGAGAAATCCTAGTAGACAAAAATAAGCAAGTTTTTCATGTGACAATTTTTTATTTATATTTTTTTTTGCTTATTCATCTTTTTGGATACAAATAAGCACACCGTGCCAAAAGTGAGGAATCCTTTGCATACAAAGAAAGACATTTCGGCTTCCCTTAATATTGTGATTTGTAAATGTTAAGACAAATTTTCCTTTGAAAGAACCACTAAAGCCATTTTGTGTTTTCACTATGCTTTAACTCAAAAGCAATACATTGTAACCAAAGAGGAAGTATAGCAACAATAACATTTAATACATCTTTTAGAAATAGAAAGCAAATCTAAACACAAGTTTACCAAATTTGCCATGTATTTTCCGAAGCAAGAACAAGAATTGCAATTTAAAATCACAACAAAAGTATAGCATTTAATACACTACCTTTTCGAAATAGAAAGCAAATCTAAGCACAAGGTTACCAAATTTGTCACGTATTTGCCTAAGAAAGTACAAGAATTGCAATTTAAGCATCAACAATCACACACGCACTTAAAACTATTTCAAGTAACGAAAAAGTCAAAAGAAATCCTCTAAAACCCAAGTTAGTCCTTCCCTCCTAGTGGCTTCGAAAAAAAAAAAAATCGAAACCAAGAATTTCAGAACCATGTTAAAAAATAAAATAAAACAAAAAAATCTAGTAACAAATTTCCTTACATTTCCCGTCAAATTGAAATAGTTGAAACTTGAACAACTAAATCGATTGGACGAGAAAGCTGACGACAACGACATTAAATTTTCAATTTCTTTTCCCTTAAGTTATTTCCACAGATTTCTCGGGAACCAAACAGAGCATTAGGGTTTAACATACACAAAAAAAAAAAAAAAAAAAAAAAAAAAAAAAAAAAAAAAGAAGAGGCCCCGAAGTGAAGAAATTGGGGACATGACTTACCTCTGTTTCGACAGATTACACGAAGAAAAGGAAAAATTCATACCAATTGTAATCATAATCTAGAGAGAGCTATAGAAAGAGAAAGAGAAGACGATGCTGAAAAGAGAGATAGAGAGAGAGAGTCTGGGAGAGAGAGATCATGCCTGATGTTAATGGCGATTTGGTTGATCTATATGCGTATCGCTGTATATATATAAACGTATATTTGTGTGTAGTGGGCGGGAAAGACGAATCGAAGAGAGAGACTTGTTTCGCACTTCTCCTCTGCTTCTCTCTCTCTTATCGCTTTCGCAGGGGTTTAGAAGTGGAGCTTGTTTTTTTGGATGGAAGGGAAAGAATTTGTTACACCTTTTCAATCGATGTCTACCAATGCATTTCATAATTAAACCAACCAAAAATATATATGTAAAACCTATAGTGATCCTAATTAAAAAATAAAATAAATTACCTACACTTCACTTGAAGTTTAACTAAATTATAAATTTTTCTTGAGGTTTTATAAATTATATCCTGTCTTTTGAAATTTATATTCGCATAATAATTTAACCTCTACCGTTAACTAAACGTTAAGAATAGTTACAGAAATTCTATTTTCACATGCTTACTTATCTGAGTACACACTTAATGAATCATTATTTTAATAACAATTATATCATAAAGTAAAATTACCATAATAGATATCAAAACATACTCATAATATTATATAAAATATTCTCTATACATATATTTTAAAAAAAAAAAATCTCAATGCACATCTTTTAATAATAAAAGAAAAACTAAACCTTAATTCCTTCATTTTATACAAAACAATAAAAAACAAAGCAAATTAGGAGATTTTTATGATTTTTTTTTTCTTTTTTCTTAGCATTACTTTTCTAGTCAACCAAACAGATTAATATCACATATTTATACATCTAACCAAAAATAAAAGCATTATAAAATAATTAAAAATTCTTGATTGTGGGAAGGAATTTTCATTACATATTAAACCTTTTTTTTTAAAAAAAAAATCGTTTTTTAACTGGCTAAATCTAACATTCTACAATAAACTCTTATGAACTAAACCCTAAAAACAAAACCTTAACTAAGAAGAAGCTGATGAAGCAAAATCTAAGGCTCCGTTTGGTGGAGCTTTCAAAATATAATTTCATACTCACTTTTGAGTGTGGTGTTTGTTTAGCATTTTCAAAAGTTAATTCCACACCTACTAACTTTTGAAAATTCTTTCCAACGCGAAAAAATTTGGACTAACCGGTCGTCCTCCTGAATATCTGGTCGATTAACTGGTACAGTGCAAATATACATATATATATATATATATATATTTTGGAACCTGTTATTTTTTATATTTTAAATAAAAAAAATTCGGAATTTTTAAAAAATTTTATGAGTTTTGAATAGAATTTTGAATTGTGTGTTTAGTTATGAGTTGCAAGTTTTTGTATCAAATATCATATGTCACATCAAAAATCTCTCACTCAATTCAAAACTCATTGACCAAACAAATTTTTCACACTCAAATCATAATTCAAAAACTCACAAACTCAAAATACAACTCTATTATCAAATCATATTTAGAAAACTCTACCAAATGCTACCTGATATTTTCATTATATATGAACTACCATCGAAGAAAATATATTGCAAACCTTAATTGGCTAAATCTAACATTTTCATTATATATAAACTACCAAATCGTTACCATGATGAAACAAAGATACAAATTAAACATCTTAATAGCAAAGACCCAGATGAGATTTCATTCAACTAATCAACTTGTAAATAAAAATATAGGGCTTGTTTGGAAAATAGAAAGATAGGTTTGATGATAGAGGTTAATGAAGATAATGGAGATGGAATTCTTTTGGGTTCAAAGTAACTCTTTGTTAGAGCTTCAATTTCCTTTTGATTGGAATTTACGTTATAGCGATTCTGGTTTTGTCCCGACCTTTATTATGTTTCGAACTCGGGTTCCGTGGTTTATTGTTGTGTCAATGTCTTCTCTTCTCTCTCTAACTCTTGGAATTTGAGTTCTGGAATATGTTGGGCGTGTTTGGAGCAGGTTGGTTATTACTTGGTCTAGGTTGTTGTTGCCTAGATTTTGGTTTCTTCACTCGAACGGGGCTTCTTGCGCTCGAACGAGCCTTGTGTAATTTGCCTCTTCGCTCGAGTGAGGTTTCTTGCCCTCGAGCGAGTTTTGAGGGTTCTCAGGTTTCTCTCCCAGACGCAGATTTCCTGGGAGGGTAAAGTTCTTCGCTCGAGCGAGGTTTCTTGTGCTTGAGCGAGCGTGTGCGTTTGTAAAACTTCTGAAGTTGTGCATTCTGCGCTCGAGCAGGGTCACTTGTTGTGTTTGGTCACTCAAGCGACAACTCCTTCGCTCGAGCGAAGGTTGCGTATATCAATTCACAACTGGGTTATTTTACATCACTTTTTGATTTCATTTCTTCCCAAAACCCTAATCCGGCACACTCTTTCTCTAAAGTTCTCTCTTTCTCTCTCTCTCTCTCTCTCTCTCCACAAATACTTTAAGATCCAAGCATCTCTCAACCCTAGTCCATTTGTTAAAGAGTTAGAGTATCTTGTGGGCTTCCTTTTGATCCGAACAAAACCAAATTTGGAGCATTTTTGAAGTTCTTCATTATCTCCTTTAAGCTTTTACTCTTGAGGTAGGGATATTCTACTCTTTAATATGGGTTTTAACGTAGATATTGGTCATTTTGTATAAATAGTGGAATTTGGGAGGATTTGGGGTGAAGCTAGGGTTTGGGTTGGAATTTGAAAGAGGCGTTTTCTACATTGGGCTTCTTATATGTATGTGAGGTCTTGAATATGATATTACTTGAGAGTAAATGATGAAATTTGGCCTTGGGTTTGATATTTAAAAAAATGGAAGATTGCCCTAATTTGTGTTAAATAATTGTTTTGTATAAATAATGAAATTGACATGGGAAATATGAAATTGAAGGGGTGTATAAATGAATGGTGTTGTTAGATTTGTTAAATCACCCACCTATAGAAATTTGATAAATTATATATCTGTTTAGAAATATCTGTTTGGGCTATCGGTGGAGGATAACTATAGTTGTTGTAGAAACTGCATGCGGATTAGGCGAATTGAAACCCATCGTTTAATTTACCTCATTAAATATGATGGTATGATTGAGATATTGAAAATGTGTTGTGAATAGTCATTGTATAACGATGTCGTTAAATACATTGTATATGTATTATTATTTGGGAGAAGATAGGAGATGTACTCCATTGTTTTGGAGGAGATAGGGGATGGACTCCATTTAAAATTAAGTTTGCCGGAGTATCCAGGGTGAAAGTCCCAAAATCTTATATATATATATATATGGGTGCCGATTCCCTCGGATAAGAATTCCGTAAAATGGCAAGAAAATTGAAGTGTTGAATAATGGTTGCTATTGAAGTATTGACGATGAGTTGTAGTCTCGTTTAGAATTGTTTAGATAACAAGGAATTATATCTGTATGGGGGTGAAATGTCCTATGCCTTCCGTACTCCTTGAACGTCGAGCTTCTCGTGACGGCGTCTATCCCTGCAACACAGAGACGGTGAGCTGCCCGGCAGCGGCGTGCCGGATAGACCATCCGACGATCAAGTCAGGCCACTTGAGGGAGAAGAAGGAGATTATCAGAGAGAGAATGTTTTTGTTAGAGGAGAAGTTGCATACCTCTAACGTTCGTCTTCCTCCATATTTCTAGGCTGGCCATGCAGCCTCACGATTGTACGTGCACTACCTCTGCTGTCCTTCCTGGACAGGTGGCAGTGCTCGCCTCTTACCACCTTACGCGTGTAAAGATTTTGTCCTCCCTCCAGTACATGCAGAACTACCCAACGGTATTGATGCATGCGTGGAGCAGACGTCCTCTCCCTCGCGCCATTGGCCCAGGTGGCACACCTAACCGGAGTACCAAGACCGGACTATCACTTGTGCAGAATTGCCATCACGTGCACATAACCGAGCTATGTATAACCGGCCTGTCCCTTGCCGAAGGGGTGATGCTCACGGCCGAGCTGGTATTGACCGGCTCATCCGGCTAACCGGCTGGGCGGTAGGCCGGCATTCATCCATTACGCATTCATTCTCGGTCACACAGAGCCCGCTTATCTCGGCTGGTCGGCCAGAGGCGGCCGGCGCTAAAAGCATCCGTAGCCTAGCCTGGGCAACTTTAGTTCGGTCGCCAGACGTCGATACCCGCTCTGTCGGATAATAGCTGCTCGGCCAGGCATAGCCTATGTCTGCCCGGCCGAACCCCTCGACCGTGCCCCAGCCTACGAACGACCGGCCAATCTCCGTGATCGTGCAAAACGGACCAGTGGACCGCGTCATTGGAGGAAACAGCATGACGCCGTGTGATCTGGCACGACCCGCGCTGTCATAGCTCGGTCGTACTTACGGTGCAAATTTCCCCTCTCAATATCTATGGGTTGATTTGAATAAATGAATGGAAATAGTTTGAGTTATTGATGTCGTTATTGGTTGATCATGAAAAAAATGTCAGTTGGTTTTAAGTATTGCACATTTATCTGATGCTTATATCTTAGTTAAATTTCATATACTATGTTAGTTTATCTTTGATAGGTTTTGGCTCACTCTACTTGGGAAACCATTTTCAGGTACAGGTGGCATGCCACCTCTAAGGACATAGCTTGGGAGGATTAGGGGTTGAAAGCTCCATTTTTGTTATTTCTTTTGTGTTAAATGTTTATTCAAGCCGAGGGCTTTATATGTATAGAGCTTAAGACTCTTTTGTTATAACCAAGAGATATCTTGGAAAGATATAAGCCTGTAGAGCTTTATTTTTGTTATCAATTAGTGTTACATGTGTAGTTTCAGAATGAACTTTTATGAAGTGTAATGATTAATATCGTTTTAATATAAACTCTGATGAATGAAAGTATAACAGTTCCATTATGTTCATAGATCCTGTGAATGGTTTATTAATATCATATTTTGAAGGCGTTACACTCTTGATTATAGATCTAGCCCATTGATTTGGCCTTGGGAATTGTTCATTGACTCCATGAGAGAGGTTAGATTGATGTGAAAGTGTGTGAAAAGAGGGTTAAGGTGGTGTGTGTACAAGTAGGGATGACAATTTAAATCCAGCCCGATGGGGACCCGACCCCGAATTGAGCGAGTTTTTTCCGAAAAATACCCCCGACGGGGCGAGGATGGCATTCAAAAATCAATCCCTGATCAGTTTCGAGCCGGGGACGGGGATAAGTGTTCTAGCTTCGTACCCGGCTCGGCTCCGTCTCTGTTCCCGGCTGCGTTTATCCCCTATGTGAAATTTACTATTTTACCCATATATATATATATATAACCAAACCTTTATCTCAGGATCTCACTTTCACTTCTCTCTCTCTCTCTGTCTGTGTCTCACAAGCCGCGTCTTTATTATCTCTCTCCCTCACTCACTGACTTCTCTTTCTCTTAGATCTACCACCACCGCCGTCCAGCTCGCACCCCTACCACCGCGTCTCTCATCCAGATCCACCGCCCCACGTCCAGCTTGCACTATCGCTGTCCTCCGTCGTCGACTCTGCACCCTCCGTCCACCTCGTCACTCTTGTACCTCTCCTTCACCTCTATCTACCTCGCACCGCCGCTCCACTTCCTCCGTCGTCCATCACGCCGATCTTCTCTGTCGTTCGTCGCTGTTCTATCGCCTCTGTCGTCCTCTCTCTCTCTCTCTCTCTGAGATCTAAGATCTGTTGATGATTTTGTTATTGTTGTTGATGATGATTTGTTGATACACAGATCTATTGATGATTTTGTGTTCTTGTTTTGTTATGTGAAGTTGTGATTTGTTCTTTTTTTTTTAAAGATTATTGCTTTTTTTTTTTCTTCATTTAATATCAATGAATCAGACTGTACAATTGAACAAAAACATGTTCCTGGATGTCTACAGATTTTTTAATTTAAAAATTGTTTGACAGATAAAAAAAAAAAAAAAATCTCACCAGCTATTATATTCGGGGAATTTGTGGGTCGGGGATACCGATCCCTTATCGGGACAGGGGCCGGAGGAGGTGTTGGGCTCTCTGTCGGGGATCGAGGGCAGGGGCGGGGAATTTCTTACTGTTGGGAATCGAGGACGGGGAGTGTAGTCCCCAGCCCCGGCCCGCCCCGTTGCCATTATTATGTACAAGATATGAGTTAAGGGTATGATTGAAATATTTGGTGTGTGAAATGAGAACAATAATTAATAATCAAATTACTAGGCCTCGTTTGGGAACATATTTTTTTAGTAACTTTTGGGCTTTTGGCTAAAATATGATGTAAAAAAAAATTAGTATGTTTTAGATGACTTTTTAGTTTTTTACGAAAAGATGTACAAAAAGTAGAGAGAAAATGAGAATATTTGACTTCTTAGTATAGGTTGTTGTTTTTTTGGTTTTTTAGTGACTTTTTGGTTTTTAGGCTAAAAAGTGATGTTGCCAAACGAGGTTTAAGTATGTACACTGAGAAATGATGTGTACTGAGATAAGTAGGTGTGTGGAAATAGAATTTCCCAAATGGTTAGTTAACATTACCAAAATATTAATTGATGGACGATATTGCCTTTATTGAAATCCCTTTGATAAATCAACAAAATTTACAAAAGAATTACGTTAGATAGAAAAAAAAATTAAGGCTGTGTTTGGTTGTGCTTTTGAAATGTGATTCTACATGCTAGTTTCAGCTCCATGTTTGGTAAGAGTTTTGGAATTAATTTTCCAAAACTCTGCCGAAAGCTCTGTCCATTCTGCGCGTTCGTTGTATTTTTTTTGGCCAGGGGAAGACCACCCGGTCGTCCCTAGGGACTACCACCCGGACGTCCTTGAGGACATCCACCCGGATGTCCTCTGCTGTACAGAATTTTTTTTTTTTTTTTTTTTTTTGCAATTGATTTATATAATTGGGAAAAATATTTTTTGAAATTTTTTAAATTTTTAATGTGCTTTCAAATAATTTTGAGTTGTATGTTTAGTTATGAGTTGTAAATTTTTGTATATATCAAATATCACATCAACAATTCCCCACTCAAATCAAACCTCTTTTCCAAAACTATTTTCAAAACTCTTTACCAACAAATTTTCTACACTCAAATCATAATTCTACAACACACAAACTCAAAATACAACTCATACTCTCAAATCACATTTACAAAACACAACCAAACGCAACCTAAGTTTTTGGAACCATATTTGATTTGTTGTTTAGAAAAAAATTTCAAAATTTAAAAACAAAAAATAATTTAATAAAAATAAATATGAAAAATATATTTAATTTGTAAAAATTATTTCTAACCACTCAAAAGATAAAATTATATAAAAATAATAATAATTTTTTATTTTTTATTTCCTAACCAAATTAATTTTTAATTTATTTTAAAAAAATTAAAAAATAAATTTTTAGAAATCAAACCAAACATATTCTAAGAATTTTTTGACAAGCCATTTCTTGTGTTTTTAACTTATTTAATTATTGGTTAATTTTATGATATTTTTACCATCTGACACTACAATATATAAGAGTTTTAGAGACCAATTTTTTTGATCTCTAAAAGTAAAAATTTTGTTGCAACAGACATATAGGGACTAATTTCTATCGTCGTGAGGATAGTCGCTAAAAAGTCGTTCTGAAAAATTAAAAATAAGGCTTTTAGTGATAAAAATTCGAAAATGTCAATAATAAATAGACTTTTAGGGACAAAATAATTTGTGAAAATGGTTTATTTTTTGAGACAAAAAATTTGATACCAAAAAGATAATAATTAATCCCTAATGTTCAATTTTCGTTGCTAAAAATATAATGACGACACTTTTCGCAACAAAAATATTTGGTCCCCTAAAAATAATTTTGTCCCTAAATTTTGGTCTCTAAAACCTTAATTTTTTGTAGTGTGATAAGTGTTTTTCCATTTTAATTTTGCATTTCATAACTTATTTAAAAATGATAATTTAGCTAAATCTCAGGGGGAAATCTGTAATTTATCTAAACCTCAAGGGGTAGGTAATTTGTCCTTATTTGTCATAAGGGCATTTTAGTCAATTTATGATATCCGTTAATGGCGTTAATTGCGATGGGGTGAAATGTAATTTTTGAAACCTCAAGGGAAAATCTGTAATTTCGTTAAATCTCAAGGGAGATGTAGGTAATTTGCCCTTAGAAATTATAATAAAATACTATGGGATATTTTGGAAAGATAGTAAAAACTGATCTTTTTGATTTTTTTTGACTTTTTTTAAAAAATGTATAAAAAATGTGAGAGATAATATGATCTAAAATGGGTTAAAAGTTAGAAGATGACTTTAAGCATCTTTCCAAAATATCCATATAATCAAATATTTCATGAGTCAGAATTAAAATAATATCACAATTAAAGAAAAATATTATTCATAACTTAAAAAAAAAAAAAAAAAACATAACTAGAGACATATATGGCACAATAAAATTTCCCATATTTATATCTCCAGGAGAATGTGAAAATGAGAGGTCTCTCTCTATATCTTCACATACCTAATATTATTATTATTTTTTTAAGAATATGAAAATATTTATATTAATAAACAACATACATAAATAAAATCCTAAAGGCCATTTTAACCAACAAAAACGAAAAAAATGAACAACAAAAAAATAAGTCTGCCAAAAAAATCAATTATGATTTGGGAAAAACTACCGATATTTTTTAAAGATGTGATTTGAAAAATAAGAATTACATCAAACCAAGTAAGATCTGTTTAAAAGTCCGCTGCCCAACTCCGCTACCACCACTACCACTGCGAACTTTAGACACTGTCAAAAGTTAGAGTTGAGAAGGAAGTAGATCTACAATTGTATGGGAGAAGTCTTGAGAGAGGAGGGAACCATTGTACATTTAAGGATAGGTTTCTCAAGCTAACTATTTAAATTGTAGATTTATTTGTTATGTAATTTTAGATTATTTATGAAAAAAGTTGGAATCATTCAATAATTATAACTTGTGATTTTTTAGATTTGTATGCATTTATGAAAAAATTAAGATGAATTTGATAATTATAATTAAGGTTTTTTTTTAATTTTTTAATTTTTTTAAAAATTTGTATGCAAAAGATAAACAGTTTATTTTTAAAAATTATCATTGTTTTATACCAAAATATCACTAAAACATCCTGGAATAATTATTGGATTGATATAATTTTTTTACATAAATGTATAATTGAACAAAATGGACAGTTAAGATTGTAGCAGTAGGGCTTGTGGTAGGTCTCATGTGGCCTAATAGTAAGTCAATTGGAGATAAGATTTTCATTTTTTTTTTGAGTATTGCTACAGGGCCCGAAAAATTTTCGAGCCAAACGGCTCGAATTTCAGGCGGTTGGAGGAAGAAGAAGGAAAGGAGGAAGAAGAAGAAGGAGAGGAGGAGCAGAACTGGAGGGGGCCCTAAAAATGGGGTGGAGGCGGGGGTGGAGGCGGAGGCGGCGGCGTGCGGAGGCGGACGAGCGACGAGCTGCAGAGCGGAAGCGGGCGGAGGCAGAGGCGAGGCGGAGGCGGCGATGCGACGGCCGACGAGCTGCGACGATCGGCCGACGAGCTCGGCCGACGAGCTCCGACGCCAACGACGACCTGCTCTCTCTCTCTCGCCTGTTGTTCTCTCTCTCTCTCGCCTGGGTTCTTCTTCTCAACGAAGAAGAAGAAAGAAAAGGAGAAAAGAAAGAAAAAATAAAAAACAAAATCCCAAACGACGTCGTTTTGGAGTTTTGAGCCAATTCGAGCCTCAAGTTTCGGGCCCTCAAACATTTTCCTTTTTTTTTTTGGTGTGTGTACAAACTAACATCAATGTTAAGAGTACTGACACCAAACACAATGTAATTCACAAAGGGTGGGTCTCACATCATGTGAGGTGTTCTTGTTAGATATTTGTATTTCATTTTGTGTTTGATTTATATATATATAAATTTATTGTCTTCTTATTACACAATTCAAAAATAAATATATAATATAATATATATATTTTAATATACATTTTATAATTAAAATACACATATATTCAACTTCAAAAGCCCTAACTCTAACCATCTTCGACAAGCTACTCTAGTCTCATTTCTTGACCACTCTCTTCCATAATCTTCTTTGCCATCGTTGTCTTTTTCTCTTTCCCCAACCGCCCTAATTCCTCTAAGCTAATATTTCTAGAATATGTTTATAGAGCACTAAATTGGGAGCTCTAGAGCATCACTAATGATGTGCACAGTGACCCCCACTAAAATGATGTGATGTTTTGACTTGAGTTTTTTTTTTTTTTTTTTTTTTTAAGCTCATTAGAATTATTAAAAATTAATGGGATGAATCACCACTCTATTATCTATCACAACCCAGTCCAATTCCTATTATAGTTGGCCAGCGAATGTAGAGTTAATGATAGAGAGAGAGAGAGAGAGGCGCCAGATTGCGAGAGAAAAGAAATGAGTTCATAGTGGTGGGTGGTTTGTAATGGTGGGATTTTCGACGATAGCGGTTGCTACTAGTGGCAATGGCAGCCAATGGTGTGCGGAGGAGTGTATTGAGAAATTGCATTTTAGGATTTTGTTTAAAGGAATAATTTAATTAAGAGATAAAACCATAAAAATAAAAATTGCATTAAACGCGTGAAGTGAGCATTTTTTATGTGTGAAAATAATTTGGTGAAAAAATAAAATTATTTAAGTTTCGTTTGGTATTGGTTAATATAATTAATTTTTTTGTGTTGAGACTTTTTTAGCCTCATTTGGTTCAAAATTTTTGATTTTTTTGACTTTTGTGAAAGAAAAAATGTAATGAGGTTGAACGTGATATTTTATCTTATTAACTTATTTAGCCTATTTTGTTATTTTATGCTTTTTTAACTCCAAAATGATAACCCAACCAAGACTTAACATGAAATGACGGATATGTCTCTACAAAAATGTTAGAGATCCTAAAAATTTTACCAAAAGTTTTACCAAATGTCTCACATGGGTGTGAACCACATGAGACGCACATTGTGTGGGTTCTACACCCATGTAAAACATTTGATAAAATTTTTAGTAGAATATTTAGGCTTTCTAACATTACCCATGTCCCTAATCTAGTTAACGTGGGCAAGCATTGAATATGGCTTTGGAAAGTAGTTGAGATTTAAATGTAATTTAATTTGGTGTTAAGTCACATTAAATGTAATTTGATGGACTCTATCTATCGAAAAGTTATTGGGTATTTTTAGAGTACGGTCACATGATATTTTAAAGTATTATAATTGATGGAAAAGATAGGGTTTATGATTTTTGTATTGAGTGATTGAGAAATATGAAGAGATATGATGAATGATAATTAGTGAAGGCGTATGGACATGTATAGTATTCCGAGAATACCCAATAATTTTTCCTATCTCAGACCTATTTCAATTATCCAAAATTGTTTTGTTTTATAAAATTAGTTGAGAAAATCAATTTGTCAAAAGTAAGTTTAATTAGATATTCATAGTCACATGATCAAATTAAATTTATCTTAAAAAATAAAAAACCATAAATTTAATTTTGAGAATAAATTGTTTATATTTAGGGGCCATTTGACAATAGGTAAAATTAGTTAAAAATTATTAAAAAAGTTAAAAATCAAAAAGTCATAAACACAAGTTAAATATTCATTTCTATTCTCTTTATTTTTTGCATGTTTTTTTTTCATAAAAATTAAAAAGTTATTCCAAATCACTTCAATTTTTTTAAACTTATATTTTAGTCAAAAAGTTACTAAAAAAAGTTACTCTTCTAACAAACCCTTAATGTGCAGGGTGATTTCCGTACTGTAAAAATGGGTAGAGCTTCATGGCAGACTAGAGTACTCTGTGTTGGGGATTGGGGATCCCGCCAAGACCTTTTAGAAAATATACCAAGCAGTAAAAACCCCACACTCAAGGAGACATATTTAATGTGGTTGGCCTCAATGCATACGTCACAGGAGAGGAACGGTTATCACTATAAAATGGAGAGATTAAGAAAGATTATAATAGAGGAGGAGCTTACACTCTCCTCATCCCTCACATGTCTCCCTTGTCACACTGAGAGAGACAGTCTCTTCGCTTCACATCTCTCACTCTCTTTGGTTTGCTCTCTTGGTTCTCTCTGATTGCTCTATTCTCTCAACCCCTCACCTCAATTTATAATAAAAGAGGAGTGCTCATTGGTCACTTACCTTCTACTAGCTCCATCCACTAGCTAATGGGGTAGGTGGAGTGGAAAAACCACCTTCAAGGTGGGTTGGTGTTTGTAATGGGTTGAAATCCAACAAATCACCCCCTCAACCCATATGAGGTGATCCACAATAGCACCCCCTGCTTGGAGTGCCCGGCACCTTCAACAAAGTTTGCATAGATAACAAACGGTGAGGCTGCTTGATCGAGGTTTGGTCAGAAACCTCTCCGATGGTAAAGTTAGGGACTAGGGGAGAAGAAGAAGAGAGAATGCAAAGATCTTTTTTATGAAAATGTTGTTTCTCTCCAAGATCTTCTCTCTTCGCCGTTTGTCTTGCTTGTCCTATTTGTGATTGCCTCCCGTTGAGAAAGACAACCACTCCGCCTAACACTTAGGTACAGGTCTATCGTGTGCGCATTTTATCCTTCTACGCTTCCATATCTCCATGTTTTGTTTAGATAGAGGGATAGGAACAAAGTTGTTTATCTCTTGTTGTCTCAACAAATTCATTTCGGAGTGGTTGTTCAACCTAGAAGTCCAACACATTGCTTAACTATTTCGGAGCAAGCCTTGCATGTTGGGCTGAGCTACCTTGCTTGCCTTGCTTCAGAGCAGGTGTTCAGTGTTAGGCCGAGCTCCAAGCTTGTCCCATTTGGTGCGGGTTTAGCGTTGAACGAACTCTAAAACTTAGTTGGTTTCTACCCATTCACTTAAGAAGAATATATAAATTTTTAAATATTTTTCTCCTCTTAATGACGCTCATTAAAACTATCATGAACATAACCTCTTAAAAACTGAAAGTTATACTTGTTCTTGGTTTAAATATTGAGATCAACTTAAAAATTAAATAAAACCTAGCTTCCCTATTGTATAAGATTAAAACATATTATATTTATATAATTTATAAAACAATGCAGAATATTTAAATAGGAAGTGAAAGTTCCATATTCCTAATTCAGATCTGTCTAATTTTATAGAAGTTCAAGGAATCATATAGTGGTTGGTGACAGCACAAAGATGCTAGAAACATTGATGACTAGTCAATATTTGGAATAAGTTGATATTTTTATTGTTCTTAAAGGAATTTGGGGAATCTATTTTGTCAATTAAAAATGAGTTCAGTATGCAGATAGTTATTACAGAAAACAGAATGCTTAATTTATTGTAGTTTTGTTATCTATTATATTGAGAATATGCACCCTCCATAGGAGTGTATTTCCACAACCTTGTCCTGGGGAAAAATGGAATTATGGCTTTATTTAGGGCTGTTTGAGAATTAATTATTTTAGTGATTTTTTTTAAAAAATAAATTTTCTATGAAAATACATATAAGAAGTGGAGAAAATAATTTGATAATTTATAATAACATTTTAATTAAAATATTTGCTTTCCAAAACATATCTCGTGTAACTTATGAGATTGTCTTTTTATTTATTTATTTTTTTAATTTATGTTCGGGTAAAAGTTAATTTATATTGTTTCACCAAAAATTACAGCTAAAATTGGTTGTCATAAGACATGTTTAAGTTAAATGACTAAAATATCCTTTATATATCGATTTTTGACAAACAAAAACCATTTCTCGTCTGTCTCTCTCACCAGACCGTCGTTTCAACCGTCGTCTCCCCACTCGTTCCCCCAACACAACGTCTTTCCAGATCTGCTCAAATCGAGATTCGATTCGGCGAACTGTTACTCCGATGCCATCTCGAGAAGATGTCATTATACAGATACGTTGCCAGTGCTCGCCGGAGTTCGATCGATCACTCCGCCGGAGACACTGTGTGCTCAGAGTGCGATAGAGCGACGAAATCCCTCCAATCGCCGGGCCACTGTTGTGGCTCTCCTTCCTCCGCCGCGACAGGCGACCATCTCAACTGCCGATGATCTCAAATCAGCAATCTGAGATCTGAGATCGCAAACAAATCTGAGGTTCACTGTTAAGCCATTCTCTCTGTAACAGATCTATAACTCCTAGGTTTGGTGCTCTCTCTCTCTCTTCATTTCACTTCGTTACTCTATTCAATACATATATACATGTGTATATACATATAAATCTATCTATTTTGTGTCTCTCGCTTGCAGATCTGTGGAAAACTAAGGTTTTGACAGACGAATCTCCCTGGATTTTTCATCACCAATTTCTGTAAATTTCGATTCAAATTTGATATTTTCTAATCGTTGTTTTGTTTTGATGTGTAATTTTTATCGATCATTGTCTCTGAGCAATTTGTCAATGGAGACTTAGAAGATCGTAGAATTTCCTCACAAATTTATTTATTTTGTATATATACACACAAACATATATATATCTGTAGGGAAATGATACAGAGCTCTAAATCTAGAGCTCTAATTTGAGCTCTAGTGATGTGTCAAAGAAAAAAAAAACAAAGTAAGGCACAAACATCACATTATGGGTGGATGCCAACTCATTAGAGCCCTTCTAGAACCCTATATTTAGAGCTCCCAATCTTTTTCCATATCTGTATGATAAATTTTTTTTTTTGGGTCGTCGGTGGTGGTGGTTGGTTGTTGATGATGAAACAGACTGCAACAGATAAAAATGAACACTCTTTTTCTGTGGTGTATGCGCCACCTAAATAAACATATAGAAATGAACAGGTAGAAAATAATTTGAACAGATAAAACAATTAACAAATAGTTTCAATAGATAAAAATTTTTGAACAGATAAATTTCAACAAATAGATTTTATTTGGATAAATATTTGAACATATAAGGAAATTTGAATTGAAAAAGATTAAAAATTAAACAGATAGGGTAAAAAAAATTAAACAGATAAGAAAAAAGTTAAACAAATTGGGGAAAATTTTGAACAAGTAGGGAAATTTTTTAAATAGATAGTCAACAAAAGTTAACAGATAAATTAAGGGGTAAAATTGAAAACAGAATGTCTTTTAAAACAAACAAAATGACTTTTCACTAAACTATTTCACAAAGACTGGATCTAATGTCTTGTACCCTTTTTAGGTTAGACTTTTCAACAATTATCTCTTTATTAAATTTGTGCTAGAGTCTTGTTGTAATTTTTATTTATAACTTATGAGACATAAATAATTTAAATAAGTTAAACAAAAATTGATTAATGAGAAAGAAAAAAGTACTAAAATTTATACTTTTTGATTTGTAACAAGCTACTCGAAAGAAGCTATGCATGGAACCTAAGCCTAGAGGTGGACATCGACCCATTAGCACGCAAGGCTTATCTATAATTTATACGGTTTAGAATTATAATTTAGGTCCATAGGGGGTTTGGGCAAATTTTTTTAGTGGTACTTATTGACTAGTTCTGTTAAGTAAAATTATTTACCTTTTAGTCTTACTTATTTTTCATATATCTATCAATATTTTCAACGTACCCTCTCCTCACATTCTTCATTCATATTATCAATAATATCATAACTCTTCCACCGCCCAACTATCACCTTTGGTTGCTGCTTTCGATAGCTAGAAAATATCTCTGATCGCCATTTCCTCTCTCTGATCACCGGAGACCTCCTCCAGTCTTCGACAATAATTTTCCAGTGACATTTTTTCACAATTCTCTGATCATTTTTTTTGTCAAAAACAATGTCATCTCCACCACTATGACTTCCATCGTCACTGTTTTTTTACAATACTTGTTCGGTCATTTTTTAACAAAAATAACGTCCATCTCCACCACATCACTACCATCACTACTTTCTTAGATCTGATGGCGACAAAAGAATAGAAGAAGGAAAAGAAGAAAAATGAGAGAAACGAAGAGGATGAAGAAGAAAATGAAAGGACTTACCAGAAAATATTTTTCCTCTGTGTTGTAGATCAACATAGTCATACCTTTTCCATATGCTCTCTGTTCTCCTTCTAATGATAAATTTATCACTGGTACATTTGTTAAAAAATTTACAAATGGCAAATTTCATTTTTTAGAGAGAGAGAGAGAGAGAGAGAGAGGGGCATCACAACATTTTATCATGAAGCACAATAATCAAACACCAGATTATGGCTACAAAATTTATATATAGATTAAAAAAATGCACATTCATAAAAGTGATAAATTTATCACTGATGACTTTATTCAGGCTGGTTCTTTCAATTTTTATACACTTATATATCTAGTTTACAGAGAAACTCAACGTTGCCGAGGGTTATAATACTAGATCGGCATGTCAAAGTAGTCGATCAACGTTGGAAATAGCCAAATTTAAAGATTTCAGTGAAGATCGGGATAGAAAATAATAGATATGTGGTGAAGAATGATGGTGGCAGGGGTGCCGAATATAGTGGACCGATGATGGAAGAGAAGGATGGTGACCACATCGGTGATGGCAACGAGAGAGGAGGGCTAGTGTAAAGAGAGCAACGAAGACGGCGAGGAAGGAAGATGATGACGGCGAGGAAGGATGATGATGATGATGATGATGAGGGAGGAGGAGGATGACGTTTATGGTTGAGTTGAGCGTCGTTGAAGGCGACGGACGATAGTGGTGATTGAGGCAAGCGGCATTGAAGGTGATGGAAGACGGCGGTGATTGAAGTGATCGACATTGAAGGTAACCATGGCAATGGTGGTGGCTCGGTGATGGTGGTAGCGGTGGTATGAAACTGTTTAGAGAAATGGTAGAGAGAGAAAGAGAAGAGTTTTCTGTGTGTGTGTGTGTGAGAGAGTAGGCACAAATGGTGGAGGAAGAGAGAGAATAAAATATTATTTAGAATAATACAAAACACTCAAGGATAAAAAAGAAAAACAATAAATGGGTCATGACGTATGTGTACATAAAAAGTCATGACCTAATGTGTAATAAGTTCTAAAAGGAAGATCGGCCCATAATAAGCCTAATTTTTTATGCCCAATTATTATGTGGGTCAAGTTGGAAAAGTACTTCAAGCTTAGCCTGGCCAGGCCCACCCACAAATAATATTGGACAATACGTTTTTATATATGCATATATATTATTTATATGTTTTACATTATTTAGCTTTTTTTCTTATAAACATATATTATGTATTACTAGTCATGTAAGAGAATTGGTTAGAAAATTTAAACTACTAATTTTGAATAGGTTAAACAGACTTAAACCACTAAACTAATTATATTTTGATTTTAAAATATATAAAAAATATTAAATAATATCCAAGTCAAATGAATAGATTTTGAATTTTTTATTTGTTTTTAGACGGGCTTAAAAATAAAGCATAGCCTTGATCCCAACTGAAATGTTATTGTATAATATGGGTCGGTCCGAATCAGATCCAGCTCGGCCAGGTCCACCCCCTACACAAGCCCAAACACTAATTTGAACAGTGGATGGACTTTTTAATATGCAGTGTAGGACTTGAATTCAAGTATTCAACCCATTACTGCTCCTGTTGCGGCCCAATTGACGAATTATTATTATTATTATTTTTGTTTTTGTTTTGGTCTCTTATGCATTTTTAAATAATAACAATGTTTTACTTTTCACATATTTTGCACTAAAATTTAAAAAATGATATTTTCAGAAAAATACACAAAAAGAATGAAAAAAATGAGTTAAAAAGCCTAGCATATATATTATGCTACAAATCTGTATATGTAGATCCTATTATATATATTGCTATCTACATACACATTGTACTCTTCACTTTTTCCAGTATAATAAAACTAGTATGAACCGTGAACATAATAAATAATCTTGTCAAACCGTGTAAATATGTGTCTGGTTTCTTGTGTATAATTTCTCATTATTATTTGTGATTGAAATTTATTCCGCAACACATATATATAGTCAGCTCTTGAGTTGGTTTGAATTAGCCTGAGACTAACCAATGAATCGAAATGAATCATCCATTTAACTAACAGTTATTTTATGTACATATAATTCAATCACAGAATTGAACACCACTCTTCAATCTAAACAAAATCAAGGAATCTTTACACTGTGTTTGGTTCGGGGATTTGGATAAGGATTTGGAAAGAGAAAGGAAAAAGGTGTGTGAAACTAGGTGAAATATAGGTATGTTTTATTCACATTTCACCTCCCTTTTCTATTTCTATTTCCAAATCTCTCCTCAAATCCCCCAACCAAACACAGCATTAGTGTTCAAAACTGAGAAACGCCCTGACAAAAGGGTGAATGAAAGAATGAATGAATATAGAGATAAATACATATCACTCTCATCACACTCTGCATTTGCCAAAATTATTCGATTCCACCACCACCACCGCACTGATATTATCTCTGCTCCCCGAGCCATCTCTAGCTTTGTTAGTATTGCAGCTGCCTCAGCAGCATGGCTTTCATTTACGCCCTCACTGCTTTCGTTAAGTCTTCTCCTCTTCATTTTGCTATCTAGACATCTCCTGACGACCTAGCATGCAAAGTTGTTTGACACCATGTCCCATAAGCTGTCAGTTGCGAGAATCAGAAATTCATCTGTACTGGTTCTTCTGCTCACTCAGACTTTTGGTTTCGGTATTACAAATGGTTTGAGGTAGTGATCCCTTGCATTAATGGTTCATAATTTAGAAATATTGTTAAGTGTTTACATTTCTACAAAGCACCAAAAAGTATCTAGAAACAATGGTGAAATGGATTAGTGATTTGCTATGGTCTATGGCAATGCCCAACATGAACTCAATATTCAATAAAACCAATTTAAGTGCACAAAAGATTTCACAAAATGAAAAATAGATGAGAAATAGAATGCAATGCCTAACCTAAATGTTTAACATGAATATTTTCCAAAATAGAGATTTGGATGTTGGCATGGTTCTAAATAGAGATATAAAATATGTCACCAGTTGTTTGTCACCATTTTATATCGCCTATTAACATGAATTCTTATGATTAATTCTCTTGTTTGGAGATAATTATTAAAAAATTAATGAAAACACATAACATCTTGTCGTGTAATTTTTTTTATTTTATTTATAGGTACATCGGAAATAAAAAAGGAGGGAAGAAGGTTAAGCCCTCTCCCTCAAAATTTATAGGATGTCCGTAACCAAGAGGCTGCGTATCTCCGCTGGAGGGTCATTCACTACAAGCAAGTCCTCTGGTTGCTTAGCTTCAAACTTTGCAAGGGTATTGGCACAAACATTGCCTTCTCTCATTGTAGTGTAATTTGGTGACATAAAATGATGGGGAAAAAAAAGGTGATATATGGCAGTCCACTTCTATATATTGGCATACCCATTTTTTCTTTTGATGTCAATATACTGTAACAACCCCGACCTGTGATTAGCTACTAAACCTTATTTAAGAATGCTTAATCAGTAATTAAGATGAAGTTTTGAGTTAATTGCATGTGCTATGGGTTAATTGTGTTTATATCTATTCATGGTAGAAATATCTGTCTGTGTTTCCGTTTCGGTATGCGAATTAAAGGCCTTGTCGGCATTTGATCATGAAATTGTCTAGGCTATGTGTAATTTGAGATTTTTAGAATTTTATGGTAGGTTTAATTAAAATTTGATTCGGAATCAAATTATTAGAATATGATAATGCCAATAGATTAGTCTTAAGCCTAGTTTAATTAAACTTCACTAATTGACCTATATAAGGCTTATGTGTACACTTTAGAATCATCTCACCTTCATTTCTTTTAACACTAAAACGTGAGAGAGAGGGAGAGCTAGAGATTGAGACCAAAAAGAGAAAGATTGAGGAATTAGCTGGAACTTAAACTAGAGACTTGAAATTTGGGAATAGCAACTTGGAATTCTTGCAAATTAAGACTTAAAGGTAAGACTTCAACTCTTTAGTTATGTAATTGAGTTGTTAAGTACATGAAATCAAGTGAAATAGGTGAATTAGCATGGGAATTGAGCTAAAAGAATGGAATTGGGAACCAATTCATGCATGCATGTGCATTTCATGAAGTTTTAAAGTTATTTTCAAAAGAATTCTTTCATGCATATGGTAATTCTAGTTTGGTTTTGAGAATTCATCACATTCTATGTCATTTTACCTTATTTGATCATGTTTTGGAAGGTTAGAGTTCATACCATTGCATGCATATTATGTTTTCACAATTTCAAGTTTGATTTTGAATAATTGGCATGCTTTTGGGCTTTGATTTTGTGAAATGATCTTTAATTCATGTTGTTTTATAAGTTTAGACATGTTTTCTCAAGTTTTGGGCCCAAACGATGCGTTTTGAAGCTTTGAATTTGAGTTTTGGAGCTTAGAGAGAAATATGGAATTTTCAGAATTCACACTCTTCGCATGAGCGGTGAGAGTTGCACTCGAGCGAAGGATGCAAGCTCCCAGTACTTTTGTAGAGTTTGGGGGTTGGCTCGGGCGACAGAATCTGCCCTCGAACGACCATAATTTATTTTGCACCTTGGCTCAAGTGACCAAGAGTTGGCTTGAGCGTAAAATTTGAGCTCCCAATACTTTTGTAGTCATGGGCCTAGGCTCGAACGACAGAACCTGCGCTCGAGTAACCACCATTTGTTTTTCCTTATTGGCTAGAGCGACTAAACCCTTCGCTTGAGCGTAAAATGAGAGCACTTAGAAGTTTTGCAGACCAAGGGGTTTGCTTGAGCGACCAAAGTTGCGCTCGAGTGAACTGTCCTGTTTTTGAAAATTTGACTAAGTGTTTCAACTTACATTTTGGCATCCTCATTGCATCTTAGGCATTTCTAAGCATTAATTAAGACATAATAATGAGGACAAAGATTAGAAACACACCTAGAATGAGTTAAGTGTTTTTCGAGCGTGTGTTTCAATGTGTATCCACTATGTGTTTGTGTAGGTCACGCGCTATAGACTGTCTGATCCGTCTGTTATGACTATTCTTCTACCGGAGCTATCTGTGAGTAATAACTCTGTAAAGCTATGTTTGATTATAAGTAATTTCAGAATGATAAGATATGATATGGTTTATGAAATGCTATTTTGTGAATCATGAATGAAAGTTCAATATTCTGAAATGTATTTATGGCATTCTTAATTGACGTGGCCCTCGCTCGAGGGAAACAATACTATGGCCAATATGCACGTGGCCCTCGCCCGGGGGAAACAATACCGTGGCTTATGATCATATGGCCCTTGCTTGGGGGAAACAATATTGTGGTCTATGTTCACGTGGCCCTCACCTGGGGGATACAATATCATTGCTACTTGTGCACAAGGTTTTGACCTTAATGGTCGTCGATATCGGCTATACATGTGGGTCTCAGGACCAATTTGATCTGATAGCTAATAGATGTACCATATATAACTGCTTATGACTTCTGGATAAGTATGTGAATCTGAATCTGTTTCTGATATGAACTCTGATTTCTATATCTGTTTTGGACATCATTCATAAATCGTTTACTCTATTGTTATTCACTAGGTTCCAGCTCACCGTATTATTTATATATGTAGGTGACCAGGTGCATGACCAAGCTCAGAGTTGATTGCCTGGAGTTTCGTTTTGTCAGCTATCTACTGTGCCTCCTAAGGAGGTTCCTATTTGAGAAGTGGTCCAGTTTAAGACTTGTTTTTGTATTTCTTCTATTACTGGCTGTCACGACCCAAACCCGCCCTTATGGGTTTAGCACCGTAACCGGCCAGTAATCCGAGATTACCGAAGGCTTGCTTAATAGTAATACAGTAAAACAAAGTACATGGGCATGGCGGAAGCCAAAACAGTAATTAAACAATGTCCAATGAGCTGTGACAGTCTGTATGCAAAAGAGTTTCATACATATATGCAGTCTCAGAGTCGCCACCTAAATATTTTATTTTTGGGAAATTTAGGAAACCCTGACTCGGTGCCAAAGGCCACGTGTCCGTCATCACCAAAGTTGCCTCGGCTCGGGAACTTGGGTACGATTGGGGAAGGTCACTTCGTGAGCACCCCCGCTCGCCCGGTCAAAGACCGGCCTCTACTAACCATGATATCTGTTTTTGAAAACATTGTATGCTCTTATTCCGATTATTAGCCTAGGTTACTATGTGATGCTCGCAGCAAACAAGTATAGACTGGGCCGCCTGAATTGGAACAAAACATTTCATGTTTGTTTGTTTGAAAATGGTTTGATGGTGCTACCCGCAAGTAGGCTAAGACGCGGATTTGCCACCCTCAGGTGGGCTTAGAAAACATGATTTTGCCACTATCTAGTGGGCTTAAAACAAACATTTGATGAATTGTCCAATCCAAGTAACTCAACCTCCACCCACAGGCATTCAAGGCAGTTATATCACATAAGCACATAGCCTCATGGTAAGCATGCTATTCATGGCAGTCACTTACACACATGCAAGGATGCTAAAGCATAAGTACTTACCGAGTACTCCAAGCCAAAATAGAAAACTTATTAGAAATCATGCATGATCCTAAATATACAGGAATGTCTAATGCAACGCATGCAATAATGCAACTATAGCAGGCTCGGCTATTCTAAACATGGTATATGGAATGCTACAGCTAACACGTATTCAATTTGGAATTGAAATACAAATGCAGTTTGTATGATGGCCGAGCCCGGTGCGTGCAAAACAGATGAATGATGCAAACATGCTGTCATACTGTATGCTAATTGAAATATGCCCTATATCTAACCATCGTAAGCGGGTAAATAAAAGGGAGAAAGAAGTGGGGGTTGGAAGACATACATCACACTCACCCACACTTATTACAGTTATGACCTCGCGCAGAGGGTCCGAATAAATAATAATACAGTCCGAAATGAAGGAATAATACAGTCCGAAATATACAGTCCGAATATTACAGAAAGTCTTAATTAATAACAAACTAAACTAAGAAAGCTGTAAACTGGCATGCAAGCCAGGGGCTGCCTTGACTCTGATGAATGATGTATGCTGGGCTGCTTTGCGCGGAAATCCACTGGGATGCCCAAATTAGCCTCTGTTTGCAATGTTTCCCGAAATGCGTGCCCGACTCCGGAAAGTTGCTGATTCTCCATTTTGCTGCAACAGAGAGTAGGAAAAGGGCATAGCAATGTATTTCACAAATATATGCATGCCTCGATTCTCGTGCCACCAATCACGCATATCGATGCATGATGGCCGAGGAATCGGATTGCACAACTCAATATTGGGTGTAATGTAGATGAATGCTACAACAAAACCTAACTCCATCATGGATGATCCGGAGTGTCGGTGACTTGGGAATTGAGACCCGTTCCGTCACTCGGAGTACGAAACGCGCCTCGTTTCCCGTGCCCGGGGTAACTCCTATCCCGAACACGATGTAATATGCATGATATGCGTGAATGCAACTAAAATACAATCCTAGCATGCACAATGCTATGAAAATGAGATGCCTCGAAATACGTGCACACGGGCACGCAAACCGAGGCAATGACATAAAGGCATGAAATGGCATAGAAATGATATGCAATGAGACTAAAATGAGATGTCTCGAAATGCGTGCCTACGGGCACGCAAACCGAGAAAATGGCATACGGAATGCAACAAGACTAAAATGAGATATGCGATGCAATATGAGCTTACACCAACATGAGAGAGCCTCAGCCACACTCACATAAGAGGCCATGAGATGAAAATGAGATGCCTCGAAATGCGTGCACACGGGCACGCAAACCGAGGCAATGGCATACGCAATGCGATGAGACTAAAATGACATACAGAATGCAAAATGGACTTACACTAACATGAGTGAGCCTCAGCCACACTCACATAAGAGGCCGTCGGATGAAAATGAGATGCCTCGAAATGCGTGCACACAGGCACGCAAATCGAGGAAATGGATAAAGGCATGAAATGGCATGCAAATGCAATGATGGGCTTATACCAACATGAGAGGGCCTCGGCCACACTCACATAAGACGCCGGTGAATGAAAATGAAGTGCCTCGAAATGCGTGCACACGGGCACGCAAACCGAGGCAATGGTATTAAGGCACAGAATGACATGCGAAATGAGACGTGGCATATGGCATATGGGAAATGCAAATTTCGGCAGCCAAAATGATGCAAAAACAGCCTCCGAATTGTAGCAAAATTACACCCGATGCCCGAAATGCTATGCTAAGCACCCGAAATGGCCTACAGCTATGCCAAACATGCGCAGTATGGACATGACATGTAAATACAGATGCTAGGCAGCCCCTAAACTAGCATTTTTCCAGCACAAAGAATGGCCAAACAACAATCACAAGTATGGAAAAAATAGCATGCAAAAATGGGGGAAAAGAGGGGAATAATGAAGCAAATGATATATAAAATGCTCAAACTGAAAAATACAGTTCTACAACATTGAAGAGTGACTAAAAATATGAACATTTTCTGTAGATGACATCCCCCAATTCAGTATGTAGATATGCTCAACATAGCATGCAAAATAAAGCCAACAAAGGCTATAACATGAGATACCAAAAGGATGCATCAAACAGTCTTGGACCCTTAACAAAATATGAAGAGTAGTCCAAAATAAGACACTTTTCAGGCCTGATGATGGCCGAAAAAACAAGCTAAGCAAGCCTAACAAAGCATGCAATTTTACGGTAAATTGGAGGAATTGTGAAGCAAGTGTAAGATAGAGTTACCAAAAATGGTTGAGCCCTTCTTCAATGTTGAAGAGGGGCTCAAAATAGGCCCACTCACAGTATATTTCATGCTCGAAAGCAGATCACTCATGAGCTAAAAATAGCGTGCAAAAGTAAGAGTAGAACATGAATTCAAAGCAAGTGGCATGCAGAGCATGAAAACAAGGTTGAGCCCTTATTCAATGTTGAATAGGGGCTCAAAATAAGCACAATATCAGTTCATGAGATGCTCCAAATCAGATCACAAATAGGCCAAATAAATCATGCAATTTTACGGTAAATATGGAGAATTACAAAGAAAGTGCATGATAGAGAGGCCAAACATGGTTGAGCCCTTCTACAATGTTGAAGAGGAACTCAAATATAGGCCCACACATAGTTTATATCAGGCTCAAAAATGAATCACTCATAAGCTAAAGAAAGCATGCAAAATAATGGCATTCCAAGAGGTATTGAAAGAAGAGCATGATAGAGATGTCAAACAAGGTTGAGCCCTTCTACAATGTTGTAGAGGGACTCAAAATAAGCACAAAATCAGTAGGGGTCGGAGCCCAAAACCATAAGCAAATAAGGTAGAAAATTGAAGCAAAAATGTGCTAGAAAAAGGGAAATGAAGACTTACCCTTGAAGACAAGTCTTTTGATGCTTCTTGGCTTGAATTTGCTGGTCCTTAGCCTTTGAAAAAGCTTCCCTTGCTGCTGGAATGGAGGTAGTGATGGTGAGGCTTGGTGTTGATGAAGGAATGAGCTAGAGACTTGAAGGTTTTTGAGATTTTTGGAGATGGAGATGGAATCAAATGGAGATGAAATCTTGAGAAGAAATTTGCTAACCCTAACAAAGAAGAGGGTCAGCCCCTTAAATGGACCAAAAGGGGGTGTAAAAGGGGAGGGAAATGCACCCAAGCTTTCCCTTCCAAAATATCCCCCGGAGGAAAAGATATTTTGGAGACACAGCTGCCCAGCTGTAAAGTGTTCAAAAGGAGGAAGCAGGCCGGCCATGCACTTTTCTTGAAGATGGCCGGCCGGCCACCCCACTGGTCGGCCAGCCACTCCCCATGGCCGGCCGGCCAGGGTCAAAAATGAAAACAACAATTAATGGCCGGCCACCAATTTTTGGTGTCCTCCCAGGTGTGTAGAACAAGACCCCATGGTTGGAATTTGGCAACTCTGAAACAGGAGACACAACATTCAACTTGAAAGAGAGGCTCAAAAATGAAAATCAGAATTACTGGCCGACCACCATTTTTCAGGGTCCTCCCATGTGCCCTCATCACAAATATGTAGTTTTGGTTGGAAGAAAATGGCCCTAGGGTGTTCAACATTAGCCCGGAAGTGAGAAAAACGGGCGCCGGAGGAGCATAACTGGTTATTTGAGATAATTGCTGGCCTCCCACTCTCCAGTGATCTTCCTGATGCTAAAACAAAGGTACCTGCCAAAATTGAACAAAAACTGATGCAAAATGAATGCTCGGGGCCCAAATCACGCCGTTCGGGGTCCCGAAAATAGGCTGTAGGCACCGAAAGTAGTGTTCGGCCACGAAGTGGGTATCTGAGACCCCAGTGTTCCTCATTAGGGAGTAAATGAGATGCATGCCAAAAACCGGAGAAATCAGAGATGATTTGGCGGTCCCGAACCGAGGCACACGGCCTGACGGCTCCGAAAACCGGGAACCGAGCTCCGAAATGGGCAAAATGGCCTACGAGCACGAAATGTAGCCCACGGCCATTGAGAGATAGTCTACGGGACTACTCCCTCCCCTCAGGAAAGAAAACAGAGAAAACCAAGTCTGGTTCGCAAACCGAGGCAAGGCACAGAAGAGAGTTCGGGAGTCCGGAGGCAGGGCGCACGGCCGCGACTCTAAGACTTCTGAACGAGCACAACATGCAACATCACCGAGCGCTCAATCGGTGACGTCTGAGTCTTAAGGTCGGTCAAAAATGGGGTGTCTACACTCAGGTCCTGACCAGTTTGACCAGCCTGAAGCCCTGGAGGAAGTTGAAGCCGCAGCCTTATCCCATGCAGAGGATTGTGAAGAGGGGCCTTCTATGTCCATATTTGTAACCTTCTGAATCAAAGGACTAAAAGCAGTTTGTCCACAATCTAAGGGTGAATCAGAAGAAGGATTTCCCGTGTCCATGTTTGCAACTTTCTGAATCGAAGGATTGAGGGTAATGTTTTCGTAATCCAAAGGTTGGTAATTTGCAAAAGCATCCATGACCTAAATATAGAAAGGCGGGTAAAGGTGGCTAATGAATGCATGGAAGTACTTTCGAGGAGAAGCAGCATTACTCAATGGCTCTTCATGTGCCTGATCAATAGAGAAAAAAGTTGATTTGGCCATAGTCTGTTCGAATGCTAAGGTATTGGGATGTTCCAAAGGGTTGAAAGAGAGTTAATGCAAATGATCATCAATAAATGACGGTTGTGTTTTCAGAATATAAACTCCATGCACGTTCTAAAAGCGTGGGAAAAGGCTTTTGATCCACTAATATCACCAAGTATTGGGCATATTAGTGCGGGGGGTAATGTTGGCTACATATTTTGTATAAGCCTGTTACAGTTCGACACGTGGCAGAGTAAGGGTAATATAGGAAGACTATTCAAGTCTTCGATCCTGATCGTACACATGGCAGTTAATATTGGTTATCGCGTGATCTGAGTAGCATTGGATCAGTAAAGAGATGCAAGGTGACGTGGCTTCAGCGGTTACTTACATTCAAATTCAAATATAAGAGGGAAGCTCACTGCAAGTGATGGCGTAGTGGAACTACCTATAAGGCAACATGATCGACGATCATGGAAGAGTAGTTCGACGGTTTGAAGTGCAGTTCGAAGGTCATCCTTGACAAGTATAAATAGCAGGGAAGCCCCCAGAAAAAAGACCCAGACTTAGATCAGACAAACCAGTCTTACTTTTCATATCTTCTTTTCCAGTTTTACATTTCCAGTCTTTACATTTCCTGTTCTTTAAATTTCCTGCTCTTTACATTCCTGCACTTTAAATTCCTGCACTGCCTTTTCGTTCATAGAGTAGTTTCAAGTAGATTGTTGCTGTAAACCTCTACGAGGCTGAGTTGGATCATTGTAAGTTTTCATTCTAATGAAATACTTCAATTGCTCTTCATTTGACTGTTATTTTGCTTAATTTCTCCTAAGTCAAGCCACCCAGTAAAAGTCCTCTTCATTGAGGCTGAAAGAACTAAAACACAATCGTCTGATAATTGGTTGGTAATTAACATTTCTGTAAGACTGATTGATCCTTGCTGGCACGCTCGCATTTACGAAAATACCCTTCGAAAGCCAAAAAGCCAACAGAAACATGTATGATCTATGTATCAATGAAATCGTAAACTAAATCTATAAATCACAACAACGTTTTACATACCTATAGATCTCGATGTAGCAAGAACTCAAAAGACTCGACGCCCATTCCAGTTTATAACCCTTTCCACCAGCACTTCGATTCTCTCAAACTCATCAGGTCTATTAGACTGTGCAAAAAAATGATCATATCAACAAAAATAGTCTAGAATTGCGAAATAAGTGGGAGATTAAATAGATCTTTATATAAAAAAAAATATATACAACGTTTGATTCATCAAAACCAATATATTGATATCTTGATAAGTTTATGGGTTTAGAGTTATTGATGCAATCTGTCCTTACAAATTAATTGATTCTTCAATTACACAAATCAAATGCATATTTGTGGCTTGAATTTGGATCATTGATTAGGCTTAATCCCTATAATTACAAGATATGATCGTATTCTTCACCTATAAATATAGGTGTTTTCGTGTATGTAAATTATTTGAGTGAATCAAATACAATGTAACTGACTGACATTTTGGTTTGTGGGCATACACACAATGTGCTCAAACTACATAAATTAGTGTTCTTCATTTTTCTTAAACTTACATAATTAAGATCATGACTCATTCAATGAATAAAAATCTCTCATTCATTCACATTAAACAATTTTTACAAGTTTTAAATTTTAATAATATATATAAAATTATGATCTCTAAAGATCAAAATATACTACTTCAAATTACCTTATGATCATCAGATAGAGATATTGCAACACCTCCTCAAGACAGCACAACTCTCGAATCGCCGCAAGTCACAACCACCACCCCTCCTCTCTCTCCACCACCACCACCACCGCCATCGAACCTACTGTCACCACCAACAACGCCACCGTACTCTCTGGTGCCTTTCCACAATCATTCACTTCCTCATTCATCTTTTTAAAACACCCCACTATCACCTTCTTCCAATCTAACGACGCCATTTCCACTCCATCTTCTTCCTCTTCTTCAAACTCTTTCACTAGTAACCGGTGTAACCGGTCACGACAAGCGTGCGCGACACGTGAGCCTCTATGTCTATCGTACACTCCGAAGAAATCAATCTCTCGATTCCTGATTAGAAGCCCTAGCTTCACTCTCAGGGCATCCTTATTTCTTTTCTTCGTTTGATCACCGAATCGATCTATGTGACAAGCACGTGCTCCAAGTTGAATCTCAAACACGCATAAGCTAAGCCAACACGGTATAGCTTAGCCCAAGCTTAAGATTAAGTACAAGTTAAAGTCTAAGACCAACCTAGCGTATGCACAAGCACAAGCCTAGGCTCAATCCAAAACCAAGACTAACTCGAAATCTAAAGCCCAATTTTATTGGATGCCCACTTTATGAAACAATTCTCATTCACAACTCAATAGTTTTTGGCCCATCATTTTTATATTGTAATCTTCTTACTTAAGAAATACAACCACTCGGACCCACATCAACGGGCTGTTCGGTTCCACTTTAATTTAGAGTTAAAGTTGTCGAAAAAATCTCACTGTGTTTGGTTTCAATTTTTTGAATTCAATTTTCTGAAATTGAGTTTTTGTTTTTCGTATTTTTTTAAATTTTTATTTTTAGTGAATATTTTAAAAATTGTAAGTATTTTTTTTACTGTTTTAGATGCACCTTACTTAGATGTATGTAAAAAGTAAAATTTTGTAAAAAATATTAAAAAAATTAATAAATACACAAGAATCTGAAAAATGCTAATATTTTTAGTTTTATTTTATTTTTTTATATTTTTGGTATTTATAGTGAATTTTTTAAAGATTTATTTCACAAATATTATACTTTTAAGTGTATTTATATTAGTTGTATCTAAAAATTAAAAAAATTCAGTAAAAAAAAAAAAAACATGAAACATAAAAAATTTCAATTTTTGAAAAGTGAATCTTGAGTTTTAAAACCAAACAAGTTGATTATTTTCCAACACAACTACCATCCACCACCGACCACCCCTCTCTCTCTCTCTCTCGACTCCAATTGCTCTCAGCCCCTTTTATCTCCATTTTCCTTTGATTTTAATGTGAGCAAGAGCCAAGAGATTAATAGAAGAATAAGAAAACAGAGTGGTGTGGATGCAACTATCAGAATTGTGGATAAAATATTTCTTTAAATTTAAATTATTTTTAGGTGATGAAATCCCTATTTTAGAGGCAACACAACCTATCTCTGTTTTTTTACTAAGTTCAGTTGAGAGTAGTGGTTCTGCTTCTACAAACTAGGTTAGAGCAAAAAGAAAAAAAAGGTAGTTTTTGTGTGTGGGCGGGAAGGGGAGGAGAGGAGGAAAAATGTGGGTGAAAAGATGTGGAGTTTGTGTCAAAATGGAGGTCTTGTGGGTTTTGATCACTAGAGTTTTAAGAAAAGAAGTGAACATGGTGCTTTTGAGCCCACCATGTCCTACCATTCTTGTTTTCTCAGTCTAGTGCAATGACTCGTGATCTACAACAGAAGAAAAGGGGGTTCGACTTGCAATGACGAGGTTCATGAAAGAGGGTAGGTGGTTCATGGTGGTTGGCGGAGAAGTAACGGTGATGGTGTAGAGGTCAGTTCTCCAATCACCCATTCTTAAGAGTGTAAAAATGGCCTGCGGCTCGTGGGCGGCCCGAGATGGGCCCGATCCGATTAGGCTTGAGCCCAGCCTGGGACCCTGGGCCTAGGCCATCATTTTGAAGCCTAGCCTGACAGATGGGTCTGGTCGAGGTCCAGTGTTATTTTTGGTGCAAAAAAATAAAACTTTTGGTGAAAAAAAATAAAAAAATAGAAAAAAATGTTCAAGCTGAGCCCAAGCTCGAGCGCAAGTCCACCGGCCAGCCCAAGGCTCGAATATCCCCCGGGCCTAGGCCTGGGCCTAATTTTTTGGCCCGTGGGCCGGCCTGAATTTTGGCGAGAGCTCGCGAGGCCCGACGTGGGCTTGTCTGAGCCTGGGTCGGGTCAAATTTGCACCCCTACCGATTCCCCTTTTTTTTTCTTCACAATTCATATCTGAGAGAAGAGAGAGAGAGAGAGAGAGACCATTGTTTGTTTAAGAGAAAGAGAGAAAAGAGGGAGAGAGGACTGTTGGTGTTGACAAACAGAGCAAAGAAATACGTGGGTCTTTTTATGCTTTTGTTGGTGCCACGTAATTTGGGCATAGCGGGCTAAGGATTTTGTGTAGACCAAATATTATTGTTAAAATAACTATAATTTTACATTCATTTTTCATAACCATTAGATAAGAAATGAAAACCTTTCATTACATGAATAGAATGGAGAGTAAGTTTATGCAAAATATTGTTTAATTAGCAAAATTGTTTAATTTGCACCGATTCACTTGCTAATTGCTAGTTAATTTGATATTAATTTCAAATTTATAATCCATCTATGAAATCCTCCCCTTCTACAAGAGTGTTCACGATGCAGTTCAGTTGGTTTGAGAGTAAAATTATAATTCAAACCGTAAATGGCAGATTGACAAATAATCAAATCAAGGTTTGGGTAGTTTGGAGCGTTTTCAATTTGCTAGTTTATTGAGGAATATTTTTAAACAATTATCAACTATTTGCATAATATATAACACTAAGCTGCATAATATATTTCATATACATAATACAAACTAATTTTACATATTTTTTTCATAAATATAACTACTAATTTGTAATAAATTTCACATAAATCTCTCGCACCTCATTTTTACTTTCTTTGATATTTCATTAGGGATTGAAAAATGTATGTATTAACTATAACAGAGTGGTTTTGAAGGCGAATATAAATTTCAAAGTTTAATCCGCAATTAGTAGATGAAATGGTGAGAATTGGGCAGTTTTAGTGAATTAGGTAGTATTTTGCACAGCCTTACCCTCTGCCATAGTTAATACGTATATACATAATATATATTTACTTATTTCCGATGTAATATAAAATTAAATTAAATGTGAGTGATATTGGAGATGTAGAATTTGTTTCAAATTAGTATTATATGTGTACAAAATATTATGCAAAATAATGTTATATATTTTTTGCATACGTTCGATAATTGTTTAAAATTATTCTTCAATTAACTAACAAGTAAAACTGCCTAATCTGTGATTTGATTACTGATAATAAATTTGTCACCATCCACAATTTAGTTATAATTTTATCATCAATTATACCACACTACACCGCAGAGAGTATTGCTATAATAATTATTTTTTGGGACGTTTTTTTGAACTCACTAGTGTTGTTTTGAAAATTCAAATAATTTTCTCTTAAATATTTGAGTATAGGTTATTATTGAAAAAATCATATTAGTAGAGTGATTGGGATGGAATTGTTAAAACTTTAATTCCAAAATAATTTAAACTTTTTAAAACTAAAAAATAATATTCATTTAAACAAATTTATTTTTCATTTTTCATTATCCTAAAACTAAAAAATAAATATTTAAAAAAAAAATATTCTACCGAAACAAACAAAGCGTTAGTGGTGTTGGAGAGTCGAGTACAGACACAGTGCAAGAAGAAGAAAAAAAGCGAAATCAGCTAACTACTGTAGAAAAAAAGTGAAGTCAACTAGCTAAGCAAAGCAAGACCCGTAAATCTGTACAAATTTCCAAGGATTAATGTGGTTAAAAAGAAAAAAATGTAACTAAATATTTTATTAGATATTATCATCCTATAAAATGCTGATCTTTTAAAAGATTTTTTTTAATGGAAAATTAATCTTTATTTTTTCCAGCTTACTTTTTTGGTTTAAGGTGAAAGCTTTTTTTGTGATGTCTTATATTTTTACTACACATTCAAAATTACTATAAGGGACTTTTTATGGAGGTGGAGGGTTGAAGTTGAAAATTAGAGTAAAAAGCCAAATCATGCTTCACCTAGGCCCATGCAGAGGTCTGAGGCAACACATCTGATCCAAAGTTTTAGAGGTATATGTTATATTTTTTTGTTAGAGTTTTTATTGTAGACTGGTTAAGTTTAGATGTTCAAAGTTCTGTAATTTTTATTCCAAGTAGTGGATTTGATTTCCTTCCCTCTATGAATGTAACCATATTGACGAATCACATTTAAATTATATTTTGTGTATTTAATTTATTTCTCTTTATTGTAAATGCCATAACTTACAATTAAAAATTTTAGGTGTTATTGTACAGTGTCAAAGCAATATTTCTAAACAATGACAAATGAATCCAAATTAAACAAAAATTTATACTTGCGTAGCTCCAATCAAGCTAGTTTTGACTAAAATCTTTCACGAAAAATTGAAATGCAATCCAAAGGAAGCTATCTAAACAAAATACTAAGTTTTCATACAAAAATTTAATCTAATGATGCACATATAGTTTCCCCATCATATGTTTAACAAGGCTGCCTCAATAATACATCAGCAACAGAGGATGCCAACCATTATAATTTACTTAAACATGAAGCATTTGATATGAGACCATTTAAGGTTCACTTACATTCAAAGTGATGGAATTTATGCATTCACCTGATGGCTGTGTCAATTCTATGATCTTCAGTTGGCATCTCTTGTGGCATAGAAAAGGTTTGGGAGGCATCTGCAATTGTTCAACATTCCCTTCAAGCATTTCTACAGCTTGTTCATCGAAGGACGGTCACTAGGCTTCATTTGTATGCACCACAAAGCCACTATTATCATCTTCTTCACATCTCCCCTTCCTCCTCATTAGTCTCTCCCATTTCTATGTCCCTTCCTTCTTTGAATTGATCATAAATCCAAGAAGGAAAGTAAATTTGGCTTGTATGATCAGCAAAGGCATTCAAATTCCTCCTCCTACCAGTCATTTCCATTAACAACATTCCAAAACTGTAAACATCAGCTTTATATGAAACGCCTCCAATGTTTTTGTAGAATAACTCTGGAGCCATATAACCATTTCCCCCCTTGCTGCAGTCAAAGTCACAATGCTATCATTAGTTGAATACAATTTTGCAAGCCCAAAGTCGGAAACTTTTGGAGTGAAATTCTCATCAAGAAGAATGTTGTGAGGCTTGATATCAAAATGCAAAATTTGCATGTCACAACCCCGATGTATATTCAATCCCGCGAGCCACTCCTAGAGAAATCTCATACATTTGCTTACAACTCAATGGTATGTATCCTTCTTGAGAAATATATACTTTTCTAGAGATCCATTTGGCATGAAGTCATATATAAGAGCTCGCTTAGATCGCTCTGCACAATATCCAATTAGCTGAACCACATTAACATGATGAATCCTTCCTATGGTAGCAACTTCATTGATAAATTCTTGTCCATTGGCTTTGGGCTTGCCCAATACTTTTATCGCTACAAGATGACCACTTCTAAGCTTTCCTTTGTAGACAGAACCATAGCCTCTTCCCCAACTTGTCCTTGAAACCTTTGGCCATCTTTTTAATGTCTAAGTAAGAGTAGCTAATTGGCATGAGGTGATTTTGACTTCGTAGATAACCTTCAATGTTATCGAACATCGATAAATGCCTTCTCTTAAACTTACGGATTAAAAATGCAAACGCACATAAGGCAAATAGAATTCTTGTTCCTCCTGTATATAAAAATCACAAGATGACAAATTAAATTTTTTTTGTCCTACCATTGTTAGAATTTGGAAGTATTTAACCTAGTGGTGGACAAACATCGGGTCAGGTTCAGACTCAGTTGGATTTAAGTTAAGAAATATATAGAAAATTCTTGTGCCCAACTCCAACCTAGTCTGACTTCGGCCTAGAAGTCTCAGCCCTAAACTATTACAATCCCGAGCCCACCAAACAAGCCCATATATTAAATAAAAACTAATATTATAAAATTCAGAATCACAATGATTGAGACCCTTTTTTTTGAAGACCTCCATAACCTCCTTTAGATCTCAATCATTGATGGTATGGGCCCCACAACAATACACAATGGTTGAGATTCAAAAGGGTTGTGGGGGTCATCAAAAAAAGGGGGTTCTAAGCATTTTTCTACATATTAATAGGTAATATCAAGGTAAAAAGGTGTGTACCATAAACAAGGTATAACATTTGTGGATTTAATACCCACAAATGTCATAACTCAATTCTATGAGAGTTGTAATTATAAAAAAAAATAAAATTATAATCAAACACCACATAAGATATAACCAAAGAGTTTTTGGATCATAACTAGAATAATATCATAACTAATATTATAATGAGTCATAACTAACCCCACAATATGTATAACCTAATTATATAAGGAGTAGGAGTCACTGCGGTGGTGCCCCTGCTGTGCCTGTTGTGCTGTTCAAACGGCACCGTTTTTTTTTTCTTCTTTTTGAGGATTACATTAACTTCTTATTTCTTACCACCAAAAGAAAAAAAAAAAATCCTAAACTCTCAAACCTTAAAATAAAAAACATAAAATTAAGAATTAAATCCTAAACCCTAAAATAAAATATAATTTTAAGAATTAACCTTAAATCCTAAAATAAAAAATATAAATTTTAAGAATTAAACTTAAATCCTAAAATAAAAAAGAATATTTATTCCTACCCCTAAATAAAAAAAAATTAAGAATTAAACCCTAAATCTTAAATCCTAAACCCTAAAATAAAAAAAAAATTTATCCCTAAACCCTAAAACCCTAAACCTAAATCCTAAACTCTAAAATAAAAAAATAAAAATTATCCTAAACCTAAAATAATTTTTTTTTTAAATTAAACACTAAACCCTAAAATATATATATATATATATATGTATTTATTTAAGAATTAAAGTAAAAAAGTGACCAAATATAGGGGTAAAGTGTAATTTGTCATGCCGAAAAACATAGTGAGAATATGAAAAAAAAAAAAAAGAAAAAAAGGTGAAACTATGTCTCTCTTCTTCTTCTTCTTCTTCTTTTTTTTTTTTTTTTTTTTTTTTTTTTTTTTTTGTGGTAATGAAATGAGAAGTTAATGTAATCCTCAAAAGAAAGGAAAAAAAAAAAAAACGGTGGTGCCGTTTTGAACAGCACAACAGGAGTAGGAGTCATTGCGGTGGTGCCCCCTGCTGTGCCTGTTGTGCTGTTCAAAACGGCCGTTTTTTTTTTTTTTTTTTTTTTTTTTCTTTTCTTCTTTTTGAGGATTACATTAACTTCTTATTTCTTACCACCAAAAAAAAAAAAAAAAATCCTAAACTCTAAACCTTAAAATAAAAAACATAAAATTTAAGAATTAAATCCTAACCCTAAAATAAAAAATATAAATTTTAAGAATTAAACCTTAAATCCTAAAATAAAAAAGAATTAATTATTCTAAACCTAAAATAAAAAAAAATTAAGAATTAAACCCTAAATCTTAAATCCTAAACCCTAAAATAAAAATAAAAAAAATTTATCCCTAAACCCTAAACCCTAATCCTAAACTCTAAAATATAAAAATAAAAATTATCCCTAAACCCTAAAATAAAAAAAAATTAAAAATTAACACTAAACCCTAAAATATATATATATATATATATATATATGTATTTATTAAGAATTAAAGTAAAAAAGTGACCAATATAGGGGTAAAGTGTAATTTGTCATGCCGAAAAACATAGTGAGAATATGAAAAAAAAAAGAAAAAGAAAAAAAGGTGAAACTGTGTCCCTTCTTCTTCTTTTTCTCTTTTTTTTTTTTTTGTTTTTTTTTTTTGTGGTAATGAAATGAGAAGTTAATGTAATCCTCAAAAAGAAAAAAAAAAAAAAAAAAAGGTGCGCGTTTTGAACAGCACAGCAGGCACAGCAGGGGGCACCACCGCAGTGACCCCTACTCCATTATATAATTAAGTCATAATTAATACCATAATAGATCATAATCAAATATTATAATATTGTAATTACAGGCATATGGTATATAACATTTCTCATAATATATGTTAACAATTGGGTCAAACCTGGCCACAAGAAACATTCCTAAATCCAACCCATTTAATAAGCAGGCTTAAAAAGTCATCCTAACCCAACTTTGTGAGCTTAAATATCAATCTTAAAAGTCTTAAAAAAACAAGTTTGACAGCCCAGGTCGTGCCCAACCCTAATCCACCTTAAAATCAATTGATAAAATAACTTTTTCCAGTTAAAAAGGGGAGTGATTTACCTATGATTGTGACCTCGTAACCGAAATAACGATCTATAAGAAAAATTAAACACAAATTAGCCGACATGCATAAAATTACAAATAAATTAAACTAAAATCCAGAAACGAAAAAGAACTCACATTGACAATACTGAGGATTCACATTTGCTTGAACGTGAAAGACACACCCGTTAAAACTAACCATAATGAAATATTCAATTAGTCTTAATTATCAAAGTGATCAAAAGCGTCTTGATAGGAATGAGAAAAGTAACCGAATGAGATCCAACGATTTGAACATTGGTATGATAAATGTTCACAGCAACATATAAGAGTTTTAGGAATTAATATTTTTGATCCTTAAAAGTAAAAATCTTATTGCAAAAAATATTAATTCCTATTATCGCAAGAATAATTGTCAAAATGTTATTCTGAAAAGTCAAAACACATGTTTTTAGCGATAAAATTTTGAAAATGAATAAGGAGCTTTTATTGTTTTCTTCCAAACAACTTTTGAATTAAATCGTATGCGATTACTCACTACAATAAATGAAGATTTTAAAGATTCAAATATAATGGTAAAAGTACTTGTTAGGGAAGAAATATTTTTTTTTGTCAGAAGTGTCGTTATTATATTCTTAGCGATGGAATTTGAACATTAGTATTACCATTTACAACAACCAAAATTTGTCTCTAATTTTTTTTTTTTTTTTTGGGATCAAATTATTTTGTCACTAAAATGTATTTATTAGCAACATTTATAAAATTTTTGTCAGTAGAAGCCATGTTTTTGACTTTTCAAAACATCTTTTTAATGACTTTTATTACAACGATATGAATTGGCCCCTAAATATTTTTTGCAACAAAAATTTCACTCTCTTATAGGTTGTAATGACTTTGAAACAAATATGAATGGAGAAGGGAGAATACTTACAGTAATAGTTAAGAAACAACCGATCTGCATTTTTTGAAAGAAATAAATAGTGTTAGAGACCAATGCATTACTATTTCGTGGAATGTAGATAATAGGTCTTATCAATTGCATCTATTTTCAATGCCGTGTTGACACATAATGTGATAGATTAAAAGTGATATAAAAATGTGACAAATCTAACATTATTCGTGTTTGATTTATTGAAATGAAAGTGAAATAAAATGATTATTTTACTAGAATTTTATTTTCACGTAAGCAAAACAATTAAGGGGTGGAAAACAGAACATGAGTCCCCATCAAGAAAGAAAAAGAAAAAGAAAAAGAAAAAAAAAATAGAGCAAGAGACTGATAGAAGCTTGTATAAATTAACTGCTACGAGATAAAAGGTCAATCCCAAGCCTGATTTCTCCTTTAATTTTACAGGCTAGTGTTCCATTTGGCTTCTTGTTTTTCAATTTGTACAATAAGAATTTTTTAATTTCAAAATGATCTTGCGGATTAACTGCATACCATATATTTTTTATTTTATTTTAAAAAGCAATCCCCAATGTATATTCCAAGGTAATTACACTCTCATAGTTTTACTTTGTTTTTGGGGCTGGACTATCCTTCTGTCTAGATACTATTTGGACTCATGAGACCCGTTACAGGTTCTATTTTGATATTTTAAACCATTCATTTTTTAAGATCTTTTACGTATATCATCTACCAAATTCAATCCGATAACTCTAACTTGTTTAATTTATTGTGTTTGTCACTAGGAAAAAAAAAAAAATGAATAGTCTATTTTAAAAAATATACTTATCGTCTATTTTTTGGAGACATTTCAATAAATTGAACATATTGTAATTATTAGATTGTTCTTTCTTTCTTTCTTTCTTTTCTTTTTTTTTTTTTTTTAAATAATATACATGAAGGATTCTACAAATAAATCATTGAGATTATCGAAATAAAACTCGGGATGAGCCCCATGGACTCGAACAACACTCTCCAGTCTAGAGATTTTGAAGTGCAAACAATTTTTTCCCTTGTTTTTTAAAATGTCTTCTAATTACATTGATTAAATATTAGATTTCTAACTCTTGTTTTAATGCCGATGTATGAAAAAAAAAAACACTCAAGTTTAATGTGTTTCTCTGTAACCGACTATTTTAAATAAGTAAAACATAAAACATAAGAATAAAAATAGAAGAATAAAAGTCAGAGGGTGAAAATGATAATTTGCACTATAAATTTTTAAAACAATTCTAGAATGTTCAAATCAAGCACGTCAAATTTAAGTTTCACAAATTTGTGAAATAGTTGAGAAAATGAATCAGTATTACGGAGGCAGTGTCCGGCCCAGGGGAGCTTTTTGTGTTTTCTTCTAGACAAAATTTGAAATAAACGTTGTGTGATTGCTTAGAAATGAAACAGATATAGATGGAGGAGGGGGGAATACTTACCCAACAAGTAAAATGCCAACCCAACTGCAATTATTGAAAGAATAAATAGTGTTAGAAATCAAAAACATTACTAGTCCCCTTGAAATATAGAGGATATTAATGTGAAAACGAGAACATGAGACTGATGGAAACTAGTAGAAATTAACTAGTTAAGCCCAAAGCCTGACTCCTCATTTCAATTTACAACCTTGTATTGTCTATCATTTCAAAATTATGTGTTTCATCAAGCTTTGTTTTGGAGTTTGTACAAATAAACTATGCAGAACTTTGAATTTCTACAAATAAAGATTTATCACGCATATCTTTTGTATTTTGTTAAGGGTGACATCAGCTCATCACTAATATGTAGAATAGAAAAACTCACTTTCAAATGTAATTTCTTATTTTTCAAAACAAATTCTACACATATACATATAGTGAGGGTTTTTATGCATATATTATAATTTGTTATTGAAGGAATTCCCCCCCCCCCCCTATCTTTTTCATAATTGTATGTAGATATACATGTATTGAATTTTATTGAAATATAGAAAAAATGTGCAATATGTATCTCTAAAAAGGTGTATATGGTAAGAAATGAAGGTTATGAATGTTTGTAGTATGTAATATGATACTTTGTGATAAAGTTACGAATAGTAAATTCATGGTGTGCACATTAAAATTATGAATTGTGAAATTGTGATACTTTGTGATTTTTTTTATGACATTTTATAATTTTTGTTATTACATTTTAGGGACAGAAAAGTTATAGCAACTTTTGCTATGAGAAAAGTCATGACATTTTATGTTCCGTGTTATGAATTTTGTGTAAAAATAATGAAGCATATAGCATATGCACCTTTTTAGAGATGCAAACTATAAGCAACTTCAGGCTGACCCTGAGTTATTAGGGGTCTAAGGCGAATTTTTTAAATTAGGCCCTTCATATATCATTACCCCACCCCTCCCCCCCCAAAAAAAAAAAAAAAAAAATTGTTTGGATAAATAAAAATGGATAAAATTTATTTCTATTGCATTACAATTTAACAAAATTTAGATAACAAATATATATATATATATATAAAATACTTGAATTTTAATTAGTTGAATCAAATCTTTATTTTTTAGCTTACCAATGCTATAATAACTAAAATTAATTGGGGATAAGGATGAGAATTTTCGACATAATTCAAACAATATTTAAAATTGGCAAGTTTGGGCTGACTAGTTTTCAACATGAATCCAAGTATGACACGATTCAATAACATGAATTATTAGTTATATATTTTAATGTTCGTTAAGGGATGCCATGATATTTTTTTAATCTTTTATTTAACTCCATCTAACTGAATAAAAAAGTATGTAAAATAATAATTAAGGCTAATTTCTTTTTTTCATTTAAGATATGTATTTTTTTGTTACCTTTTAGAGTCAATCTAGTAAAAAATATAAAGTAATAAGGTACAATTTTTTAATTAGAAAAATGCAATTGAATTAAAATAAAATATTCTATGAATAATTTCATTTAGTAGAAATAAATTTTACAAAATTTAACTTATGGGAAAAATTTTAATCTTTCCATACACTTGCTAAGTTATTTTTAACTAAAAATGAAAGTTTTCACATTAAATATTAATTGAATACGAATCAAAATAACACCATACGACAACATGAAAATAAATAAATTGAGCTAATATTGAAATAATTATGAAATAACATGACATGATACACTCCCCTTGTTGAGGGCCCTAAATTTTGTTGAAAATTGAGGGCCTGAGGCGACTATCTTAGTCGCCTCACCTTAGGGCTGGCCTGATAAGCAACTCCATTTAATATTTTTTGAAAAAACTATAAAAAAAACTTAGGGTTCTACTCTTATGACAAATGAATTCTAAATTTTTAATTTTATTAATTTAAATTTAAAATTTATTTTTAATCTAAATTATCTGCATATTTTTGAGAAAAATTATGACATTTTATATGTCCATGTTAGGAAATTTTGTAAAAAAAAATAATGAAGTGTATAGCATATGCACATTTTTAGGGATGCAAATTATAAGTAACTCCATGTAATATTATTTGAAAAAATTACAAAAATAAGTTAGAGTTTTATTTTATAACAAAATAAATTATACATTTTTAATTTTATTAATTTAAACTCTAAATCTTTTTATTTATTTTCAATCTAAATTATCTTCCCATTTTTTATAAGTAAAATTGGTAGAAAAAAATATTTTAGACATTTTTATAGATTTACATTGATTTTAATGATTAAAATATTATTTTTATGAGTTTTACTTAACAAAAATAAACGAATAATTTAGATTGAGATTTTTTTTTAAAAAAAAATTAAGATTTAAATTGATAAAATTAAAAACTTAATATTTATTTTACTATAAGAGATTATTTTTCCATATATTTTTTTAATTTGATAATAATAAAATGTTTATTATAAAATAAAAAATACTAATAAAATAAGATTTAAAAAAAAAGGGTGTTTTGGACGTACACACCTAGAAAGTCCGAAAGAGGATGATGACCATGGCAAACGGCGGCGGTGTAATGTTGAGTATAATTGGAGGAGCAATTCGGCTGAAGTCTGCAATATTCGTTGTCGTTGATACGCCAGTCAAGATCAAATCCCTCAGCCAACGCGTTGTGGACCTCCAACAAGCTCGTCATGTTACGTTCTATTAAACGACCATCTGGAAGCCGAAACCTTATCGGGAAAACCATGTCGACGCTGCATAAGTTTGCAACATCTGACCAATCAAGAGAATGGTTTCCGACCAGAACGTATGAATGCTTTTTTCGACGATGACGAACCTCTGACTCCTCTCCACCTCCTCCTCCTCCTTTGTTTTCACAGAAAGCAGTACTAATATTACTAGTAGTGTTTATGTAGAGAGGAGATTTCACTGGTTTTTCACAACTCACTAACGCTACAAATGATTCTGGATAAATACTGTAATCTATGGGACCTACTCTTTTAGAAAAGTTGCGAGGAGTTAAAGAAAGAAGAGGAAGAGAAGAGAATTATTCTTCTGTATCCCCACTCCACCAGGCTGATGCTGGCGTAGTAAGTTTCATCATAGCTGATGGGCCTGCACGTAGTATGTACCAGAAAACAAGTGTAGTACTGTCCGATTGTTCTCGCATTCAAGTTCCACATACTGGTATCCACATTTATCAACTGGATCGGATTTGAGTCGAAAGGGAAACGGATGTCATGGATATCTCCACAAGACGAAGAATTACAACACATTACACAAAAGAGAACATGAACAGAAGGCTTACGTAACCAGCAGCAAAGAGAAGTCTTCCCCTAAACATGGATACACACAGAGGTTTAACAGGGAAACAGAACCACAAATTTTTGTTGGCCACCACGAGAGTTGTAGAGACTTACAAATGTAAAGAAGGCTTCGAATACAAGTAATTGTCTGTCTCCTAATTGAGATTTATAACCAAAACATTTATGTCACGGTAAATTACACTCACCTCTCCCAAAAATTAAAAAAAAAACAATTAATTCAGCACTTTCAATATAATTACACGACTCTCCCTTGATACTTTAATTATTGGTTTTCTTGAAAAAGTGTTAATTACGGGTGTTTTTTTTTTTTATTATTTATTTTTGGACTTCATTACAAAATTTGTTAGTTACTCTGTTTTTTTGTTTACTTTGTTAACAAGTGTTGATTATTTTTATTTTATATGTTTACTTTGTTAACAAATGTTGATTACTCTCTATTTTGCTAACAAGTGTTGATTACTTTTTTTTATAGGTAAAAAAGCGATACCCAATTTTATAATAATTTTTCTTTGCCGATTTAATGTCGCTAAGATGTGCTAGATTGAAACTTGACCGAAAGTTTAAATGGTTGACTGTCACTTTTTAAATGTCATGAGATAAAGTGGATTGCGGGGCTTTCAAGTGTAATTTGCCAATAATGTTATATAACTTATTTTCTTATCTTATTTTATTTATTATTTTTTGTTTTGATAATTGGATATTCAAGTCAGTTTACGCGTACCTTAATTAATTTTGGAGAACCAATTCCACCGTCTACTTGCAGGGCTCATTTAAAGTCAAAGTATATATCTTATATGGACTAGTCTCGAAAAAAAAAAGCTGCTCCAAATTATGCTTGCTAGGCCAATATCTTGATGTATCACCACAATATTAGTAGAAATCATATTTATTATGTGATGTATCGCCACAATATTTAAAAAAA
Source organism: Camellia japonica (assembly GCA_030407325.1). Lineage (NCBI taxonomy): Eukaryota > Viridiplantae > Streptophyta > Magnoliopsida > Ericales > Theaceae > Camellia > Camellia japonica. The sequence continues at coordinate 160,457,535 of JAPPVO010000032.1, forward strand.
TTAAATGGTAAGACCTATTCAAGTATCTCCAATGCTAATGCGTCTTGTGTTTGACAAGTCAGGCAACTACTCCGATGGATTTATTGGTGGTTGAGTTGAGACCACAATCAACCTGTGTTGAACGTTCAATTGCTTAGCCAAGTATTTGGGTTTGTCTTGAGTATTGCAAATTCGAAGTTTAGGGATGGCAATTTGAACCAGGCCCAACGGGGATCCAACCCTCTGACCCCGATTAGAATGATTTTTCCTCGAAAAATACTTCCGACGGGTCAGGGATGGTATTTAAAAATGAATCCCTGACAATTTTTGAGCCAGAGACAGTGATACATTTTCCAGTCCAGCCTCAGCCCGTCCCAGTCCCTGTTTCCCCCAAATTGAAATTACATATATACCCCTATATCCATTCATATATACATAATATATCCCTCTATCCACCATCAGACAATAAAACAAAAAGCAAAGACAGAGAGAGAGGGAGAGAGCAAAGAGAAAACAGAGAGAGAGAGAGAGAGAGAGCACTGAATCAGAGAGAACACCGTCGCCGAATCAGAGAGAAAACCATTGTCTCCTCCTCAGCGCCATCGCTGCTGCCGTGATGCCAGAGTCGCTGAACCTCCATACTCTGGCGTTGGTTCCCTCTGCCATGGTAGATTTGAGCAGATCTCTCTCTCTCTTTACTCAGATCTCTTTCTCTCTCTATCTCGTTACTAAGATCTCTCTCTCTCTCTCTCTCTCTCTGTGACACACACTCAGATACACAGATGATGTTGTTGTTTTTGTACGGGGATTTTTCGGGGAAACCCGATCGCCGTTAGGGGGCTGGGGGGGTAATGGGTTCCTCGCCGGGGATCGAGGGTGGGGACAGAAAATTTTATACTTTTGGGGATCGGGGACGAGAAGTGTAATCCCCGGCCCGTTGTCATTCCTATCAAAGTTTTATTACCATATATGTGGTTATGATAGCTTATAATTTTTAATTATGAGTTAAGTAATATGTAATTACGACTTAGATATCGTTTGGTATTTTACTATTTAATTTAAAGTCAAAAAAATATAAAAAGTCAAATAATCAGCATATTGTGGTGTTTTGAAAAGATGGTAAAAAGTTAGTTTTTTTTTGACTTTTTTGACTTTTTAAACTTTTTTTTTTGTAAAAAAATAAAGAGATGGTGTGACCAAAAAAACCAAAAAGCTAATGTTCACAAAACACCCCATTATACAAAAATGTCAAACATTCTATTGTCTCTTTACTTTTTGATATATCATCTATAGAGAGGTTATGATATTTTTTAGTCTTGATACAACTTTGTTGCATAATCTTACCACTTTCAGTTATAACCAAAGTATTATAATAAATCATAACTAAACGAGTATTGTTAATAGCACCCATTTTTTTGACCCTTTATTACAATTTTATCCCATTATAAAATTTCAATTTAGTTCTTGTTACTAATTTCTCAAACGTTAATCCTAACCTTATCTACTCCCACCAACTAGCTTTGGCTACCACACTTCCTAGCTTTGGCGATCCAGTTGAGATATAATCTAATATCTCTTGGTAACTAAAATAAAAATTACAATAAATTATATTTAACACTACAATGATTCATAACTCAAAAAAATTTAGACCTTGCAACCACACTGACTCATAATTACACATTACTTAATTTGTAATGAAATGATTACAAAACATCGAACCTAGAGGAGGCGTTGGAGAGCCTCTCTCTCTAGGCAATTTTCGGCTTCCCTTTATAAACTTTCCGGCATGTCTTCGGCTAGCTCCCAAAACGCTTTCAAAGTGTAGATTTGAGTTTTTTATGGTTAACAAGAAGGGTTTGAGAGTTTCTTTTCTGATTTCGACAAAAATTTTTAAATTTTCAACACTCACAATAGTTCACTCTTCTTTAAATCCTCCTTCCATGCTATTATGGGTTTTCTTTCTTTTCAACTCTGACTTTTGGCAGTGATTGAAGTACGGCGATGACAGCGGTGAAGTTAGCCAGTAAGCTTCAGGGACGCCGTCCACTACGATGGCTAGTTTGATCCAGATCTTACTTTTCCCAACCACATCTTTAAGAAGATTGTGATTTTTCTTGTATCATAACTATTTTTTTGGTAGTTTTATTTTTGTTGTTTATAGTTTTTGTTAAGTTGTTTGTTTGACCCTTTAAAGTCTTATTGTTTTTATTTTTCTTGATCTATATGTTTGTTTATTTTTATTTTAATATAATTACTTTATAACTTTGTAAAAAAAAAAAAAATTACAAAACATCATGATCAAAAATATGTACTCCTAAAAAGAGAATATGGATAATAGAATTTCGAATTATATCAAAACCCACCCAAATACTTCTTAAAGTGGTGGCTAAGCAATTGAACTTTAACGAATTCACTCAGCCACTAGTCCACGAAATATTAAAGCTAGCCCTTCTGAAAAATGTGTGGTTAAAGACAAGTCTACACATTTATATGAGGGTTCACAGTCAAGTCTAATTTAGAAAAGAAAAATTAAAAATTAAAAATTTAAAAATAAAATAAAATCTGAGAAAATATGAATATATAGAATTTTGAATTATATCAAGACCCACTAGGGCTGTTCAAAAATTCGTTTAAACCAATAATCCAGACTGAACCAGACCGAACCGTACGGTTTGGTTCGGTTCTATTAAGAACCGGTTCAGTTTCGGTTTAAGAAATATAAGAACCGTAAAAACGGTTCGGTTAATGAATTTTATGAAAAAATCACGGTTCGAACCGAACCGAACCGAATTTTAGAAGATATATATATATATATATAATATCGAGTTTTATTTTTTATTAATTGGTTTTTTGTAATTTTAATGATATTCGGATGATATAGATATGTAATGTTGAGTAATGCCTTAATATTATTAGTTTTTATCATGAGTTAAATATAATTAGTTTGAGTAATTATTTTGCTAATATTAACAATTTATTCTTGTAAATAGAAAATTTTGAAACTTTGAACCAAACCGAAACCGAACCGTTATTTCGGTTTGGTTCTGGTCCGATTTTACAAGTGTAATGGTCTGGTTTGGTCTGATTCTCAAAATCACAGAACTGTTAGAATTGATTTAGTTCTTAAATTTTCTCAGAACCGAACCAATTCGGACCGTGTACAACCCTAAGACCCATCCATATACTTATCCAAGCGGTGGCTAAGAAATTGAACGTTTAACACAGTTCGATTTGTGGTCGCTGTTCAACCACTATTCCACGAAAAATAATGCTAAAAATCTTAAAAAATTTATAACATTTTTCATCCAAGAGATGTTAAAGTTAACCCTTCAAAAAAATGTGTGGTTAAAAGACAAGTCTACACATTTGTATGAGGGTTGAAAAGTCAAGTGCACTATAGAAAACAATGCACAATCTCCCTTTGAAAAAAATGTGTGGTTAAAAGACAAGTCTACACATTTATAGGAGGTTTGAAAAGTCAAGTGTACTGTAGAAAACAATGCACATCTCCCTTCTAAAAAATGTGTGGCTTGTTTACTTTTATTTTAATATAATTACTTTATAACTTTGTAAAAAAAAAAAAAAATTACAAAGCATCATGATAAAAAATATGTACTCCTAAAAAGAGAATATGGATAATAGAATTTCAAATTATATCAAAACCACCCAAATACTTCTTAAAGTGGTGGCTAAGCAATTGAACTTTGACGAATTCACTCAGCCACTAGTCCACGAAATATTAAAGCTAGCCTTTCTAAAAAATGTGTGGTTAAAGACAAGTCTACACATTTATATGAGGGTTCATAGTCAAGTCTAATTTAGAAAAGAAAAATTAAAAATTACAAAATAAAATAAAATCAAATCAAATCTGAGAGAATATGAATATATAGAATTTTGAATTATATCAAGACCCACCCATATACTTATCCAAGTGGTGGCTAAGAAATTAAACGTTTAACACAGTTTGATTTGTGGTCGCTGTTCAACCACCATTCCACGAAAAATAATGCTAAAAATCTTTAAAAATTTATTAAAATTTTTTAAATCTCGAACATTTTTCATCCAAGAGATGTTAAAGTTAACCTTTCAAAAAAATGTGTGGTTAAAAGATATAGCAATCCCAGTTTATCTCGACCTTTATTGTGTTCCGAACTCGGGTTTCATGATTGTATATTGTTGTCTATATCTTGTTTCTTCCCTTTAATTCTTTGAATTTGAGTTTTGGGACTTGTTGGACGAGTTTGGAACAGGTTGGTTGTCTTTTGGTACGAATGGTTGTTGCCTAGATTTTGGCTTTTTGCGCTCGAGCGAGCCTTAGGTAATCTGTTCTTTGCTCGAGCGAGTCTTCTTGCGCTCGAGCGAGGCTTCTTGCGCTCGAGCATGCGTCTGCGTTGGGTGACAGACCTGAAGCTTCTCATTCTACGCTCGAGCGACGCTTCTTGCGCTCAAGCGAGGAGACCTTTATGTGTCTGGTCGCTCAAGCGAGAACTCCTTCGCTCGAGCGAACCTGTTCATATCAGATCGTGAATGAGTCATTTTAGATCATTTTTGCAGCTCACTTTCTCTCAAAAACTCTCCATGAACGCAGGTTTTCATACTCTCTCTCTAGAATACACATTCTCTCTAAGATTTCATCTAGATCTGTTGTGTTCTTGACCCTAGTGTCTTTGAGAATAAGGTAGAGGGCTTCAAGAGCTTCGTTTTGATCCAAGAAGTAATTGATTTGGTCATCTTTGAAGTTCCACCTTGTTGCTTGGGTTTTCTACACTTGAGGTAGGGAATTTCTACACTCTAATATGATTTTTAGCTTAGTTATTTGCTATTGTGTATAGATGATGAGAATTGATTGTGGTTTGAACAAATCTAGGATTTGAGTGTGAAATGAAAAGAGGGGTTTTGATGAATATGAGGTAATTGAGTATGAGGCTTGAATATAAGATCATGTTGTGCAAAAATAGTTAATTTTGGTGTTTGGGTTGATATTTGGAAAGAGGGAGATTTTGCCCTAATTTTGGTTAAATTATTATTTTGTATAAATAATTGGGAATTAGCATTGAAAATGTGAAATTAGAAGGTTGTGATTATAAATGGTGATATTGGATATGTATTATCTCACCTATGTAAATTTTGAATAAAATATCTATTTGAGATTGAACATCTCTTTAGAAATAATTGTATTGGAATATCGGTGGAGGATAGCTATGATTGTTATAGAAATTGCATGAGGATTAGGCGATTTAATGCTAATCCATTGTTGGTGTCATTGAATATGACCATGTTATAAATACATTGTATATGTATGTTTATTGGGAGGAGAAAGGGGATGTACTCCATATGTGATTATGTTTATAAATACATTGCATATGTATATTTGTTTGGGAGGAGAAAGGGGATGGACTCCATTTTAAAGCAAGTTGGCCAGAGTGTCCTGGGTGAAATACCCGAAATTTCATATTTAAATGGGTGCCGATTCCTTCGAACGAAATATCCGTAAAATGGCAAGTTTGAAGTGTTTATGTGTGTTTCACATAGTTGGAGAACCATGGAGTTGTAGTCTCATTTTGGTTGTTGATAGATAATGAATTTAACTCATGAATTGAGTAGCATATATAAACTGAAGATGAATTGAAGGAAAATGGAATGAGGTTAGGTCTTAATGGCATATGAATATGTAGGCTTTGTGGGTGTTTTAGTATCGGTATCGTTTATGTATGTGGTACTTATAACTTTGTTAAACCTCATATATTATGTTAGATTATCTCTACTGGGCTGTTGACTCACCCTATACGGGAATATAATTTTCAGGTGCAGGTGAGATATTTCCTCCAAGGCAATAGCATGAGTGGACTTTCGGGAAACAAGAGCTTCTTATTTATGCCTTACGTGTGTATGTTTGTTATTTGTAAAGCCAAGGGCTTAAGATGTAATGAGCGATACTCAATTTATGTAACCAAGCAATAACTTGGGAAGATGTAAACCTACATGACATTTAATTGGTTGTTAAACAGTGAACTCTGATGTATGAAAGTATATTGTTTCTCATATTTATTCCGTATATAAGCTATCTTCATTGTATCATTTTGGGGGCGTTACAAAAGACAAGTCTACACATTTGTATGAGGGTTGAAAAGTCAAGTGCACTATAGAAAACAATGCACAATCTCCCTTTCAAAAAAATGTGTGGTTAAAAGACAAGTCCACACATTTATATGAGGGTTGAAAAGTCAAGTGTACTGTAGAAAACAATGCACATCTCCCTTCTAAAAAAGGTGTGGTTTGTTTATTTTTATTTTAATATAATTACTTTATAACTTTGTAAAAAAAAAAAAAATTACAAAACATCATGATCAGAAATATGTACTCCTAAAAAGAGAATATGGATAATAGAATTTCGAATTATATCAAAACCCACCCAAATACTTCTTAAAGTGGTGGCTAAGCAATTGAACTTTGACGAATTCACTCAGCCACTAGTCCACGAAATATTAAAGCTAGCCCTTCTGAAAAATGTGTGGTTAGAGACAAGTCCACACATTTATATGAGGGTTCATAGTCAAGTCTAATTTAGAAAAAAAAATTAAAAATTAAAAAATAAAATAAAATAAAATAAAATAAAATAAAATAAAATCAAATCTGAGAGAATATGAATATATAGAATTTTGAATTATATCAAGACCCACCCATATACTTATCCAAGTGGTGGCTAAGAAATTGAACGTTTAACACAGTTTGATTTGTGGTCGCTGTTCAACCACCATTCCACGAAAAATAATGCTAAAAATCTTTAAAAATTTATTAAATTTTTTTAAATCTCTAACATTTTTCATCCAAGAGATGTTAAAGTTAACCCTTCAAAAAAATGTGTGGTTAAAAGACAAGTCTACACATTTGTATGAGGGTTGAAAAGTCAAGTGCACTATAGAAAACAATTCACAATCTCTCTTTCAAAAAAATGTGTGGTTAAAAGACAAGTCCACACATTTATATGAGGGTTGAAAAGTCAAGTGATGCACATCTCCCAGGGAGCTTCTATATGAACACACCATATCCCCTCTTCTCACATACTTAATGAGAGAGTGTGTTGGGAAATTATGTGTGAAGGATGTATATAGAGAGAGAGTGATGTGTGTAAATAGATGCTCTCACACATCTCCCTTCTAAAAAATGTGTGGTTAAAAGACAAGTCTACCCATTTATATGAGGGTTGAAAAGTCTATAGTCTACACATTTATATGAAGGGTTAAAAAGTGAAGTCTAATGTAGAAAACAATGTACAATCTCACTTATAGTCAAGTTGATAGAAAAGAAAAATTAAAAATTAGAAATTAATTTGCACCAGGGAATTCGTTGGACGTTAGTTAAATATATATATATATATTATTTCTTTAAAATTTAAAAGTATATATAATAACTTTTATAAATTTGATATAATTATATTAAATTTTTTTAACATTTTAATTCATATATTAGTTAACCTATTTTTATTATAAATCCGTAAGTCATATAAACAGAAAAATAATGTTATATATTATCATCTTTTTTATATTAAAATGTAAGACTATAGTTAATCTTATCCATCTTCGGTAAATTAGTAGGTAGTAATAGCTGGACTTAATTCGTCAATGAAAGTTAATTTCATTAGAATCATCACTTAAAAAAAAAAAAATTGTGATGATTTTTTGAATCTGTTGCTAAAAACTGACAATTAGTAACGTTGATCTGTAAAAAAATTTTTAAATTGTCGCTCAAACTTACAATTAGTGACGTTTTATGTAAAAAAAAAAAAATTTAAACTGTCACTGAAAACTAACAATTAGTGACGTTTTTGTCGGTATTTGGTAAAAAAATATCTCTTATTATCACATGACCTATTAGGCAATAAGTCTACCTATTGCGACCTGTACATAAGTCCCCCATTTATCTTCTTGATTTTACTTAATCTGCATTAGTATTGGTCCATTTACACTTAGTAAAAGGGATGTTAGTGTAATTATGCTCAATTTACCTTAGCCTTTTTTTAGTTATTATTATTTTTTTTTATAATTTTTTTCAAGAAGTTTTTTACACTTTTAAGTTCTAGTTGACCACGGAGGCTAGAAAAGAATTTAAATAAAAAAAAAAGAGAGAAAATATTATTTTGCCTTCTAAACTTGGGGTACTTACGTGTAAGTCCTAATAAGTGGATTTATTATCTAATAAGTCCTATGGGAGAAACTTGTCATAAAAAAAGTCACTAATTGTAAGTTTTAGCGATAATTTATAAAAATCATAACCAAAAAAAGTCACTAATTGTCAATTTTTAGCGACATATATAAAAAATTGTCAAAAAAAAATTATTTTTAGCGACAATTTACCAAGATTTTTTTTTCCAATAGGACTTGATAGGAATTAAGTCTAACTATTAGGACCTATTCGTAGTTTATCCTCTAAACTTTCACGCGGTTTTCAATTTGACTCCCAGACTTTGATTAATATCAATTTTACACCTAGGTTTTCAAAATTTTGATCAATTTGATCCTTGCCGTTACATTTCATCTACAATTAGACGGAATGTGCTGACGTGACACCAAAGTTCATTTGAAATTTCATTTTACCTCCCAAACTATACCTTAAAAATCAAAATTTCCCCTAAATTAAAATCAATTTGTCCCCCTCACGTTAGCACATTCCGTCCAATTGTAGACGGAATGTGATGGCAGGGGCCAAATTGATCAAATTTAAAAAATTTGGGTGTAAAATTAATATTAATTGAAGTTTATGGGTCAAATTAAAAAATGCGTGAAAATTTGAGGGCCGAAGTGATAATTTCTAAAAAAAAAAAAAAAAAAAAACATAAAGTATGGAAAAAGTCCACTAAAAAAAAGTAACACTTTTCTTGTCTTTAGCAATTTTATTTTATTATTTTTTTTTATTCTTTTTATTCTTTAAGAATGAAAAAACTAAAAACAAGACAAATTTAAAAAAAATAAAAAGTAAAAGAAATTGGAACCCATGACTTTTGATGTAAGAGGTAGGAAGACCACGTACTCGTAATCCCATCTATGAGATCTCATTACAACATGAAAATTTTAAAAACTCTTCGGATATTGATTTGTGATTATAATTTAATTTTAAATAATGAATAGTAATCCTAATTAAATAGTTAATAACAAATCGATACAACGATTTAACGTGAAAAAAAATCACGGGCCAAAACTACAAAACAATCTACTAAGAAGACCAAAAAAAAAAAAAAAATTACACACGACAACTCTCAATTACCTAACGAATTCATACCTGAATTGAACCAAACCTGATGGGCTTCTTTCACTACCATCTTCACCTCAGAATAGCTTTACCCAACGTTGAATCCACAACGCCGATGTCGAATCTACGACGATAAGTCACTTCGAAATCCATCAAAACTTTTGACCCATATTTCCCAGAATCCACCGATAAATACCTCCATCTTTTTGTGAATGAAAGAACAAAACCAACCATTGATGTTTGTTAATATGTAGTTCGTTAATCAATCAATCACTTTCTATAGATTAAGGAAACTCATATATAAACACCTTCTAAGATAGAACACTTTATATTTTACTCCTCTCTGAGAATCTGGACGGGTTCAATCCTAAAAGTAGCAAATAGTGCACTTTATACTAAATAGAGGAAGACCACTCGAGCACTCATTTTACTACTTGAGCGATGTGACTAAAGGCAGTGCTCACATATAAGCCAACTGCTTGAGCGCAACATCCACTGCTCGAGCGATAAAAGTTGCTTCCCCAAAGTTCAAAACACATGCAGAGATACTAAATGGACCACTTCAACGCTCAAGCTCACAAAAGACTGCTTGAGTGGTTAATCAACTTTGACTTCTTTCTTGGCTTCAGGGGTGCTGCCCCTCGACCATATCTGGGTGCTGCCCCCTGGATCCCTGCAAGTTGACCAGTCAGCTTAATCCCCGTACTTAGTCAACGAAGAGGAAAACAAGGAGAGCGCAAAACAAAATACGGAATGTGAGCACAAACTCCTCTACTCAGGCACAACTTGGGTTGGATTCACATCTATACTCTCATAACTCACAGATATTATAACGTGAATAAAAATACAATTGGAAAGAGTTTTGTCCAATAGGATTGTCAATTACAAAAACCTAACACAACAAATAAGAGTTTTAGGTATTAAAGTTTTCTCCTTGAAAATTTTCTTACAAAAAATATTTGCAGACCAATTCTAGTCATTGCGAGGATAGTTGCTAAAAGGTCATTATGAAAAGTCAAAAAAAAAAAAAGACTTTTAGCAACAATTTTTAAAATGTTTCTAATAAATCCATTTTTAGTAGGGGTGATTACGGATCCATCCAACCTGCTCACCTCGACCAAACCCGACTGATTTTAAACGGATGCGTGTCTTTCGCTGGATGGATGCAGATGAAATATTTCAAAATCTGTAGATACGGTTCAGATGATGGATCAACTATAGCGATCCTGGTTTTCCCTCCATTGGTTGTTGCATTTCGGACTCGGTTCCGTGGATGTCGGTTGTTGCATATGTTTCATTTCCGTCCCTTAATTCTTTGTATTTGAGTTTTAGGATGTGTTGGGCAGGTTTGTAACAGGTTGGTTGAGTTTTAGTCTCTAATCTTGTTGCCTAGATTTTTGATGATCTGCTCGAGCGGGTCTTTTTGCACTCGAGTGGAGTTTGCATCATTTCAACATTTTGTGCGTCTGCAAATGTACTGCAGAAGTGTCTTTCACGCTCAAGCGGAGTTCCTCACGCTCGAGCAGGTTTTTGCGCTCGAGCGGGTGTCTGGAGTCTGTAAAAGTATTGGAGGAGTGTATTCTACGCTCGAGCGGGTAGTGCTTTGCTGTTGTGCCTTGGCGCTCGAGCAGGTATATTTGTGCTCGAGCGGGTAAAATTTTTGTGTCGTACGCTCGAGCGTCTTATTCTCCGCTCGAGCGGACTATAGGTATATCAGATCGCGACTGTGTCATTTTAAATCACTTTTTCGACACTCCCTCTCTCTCTAACTTTCCAAAACCCTGATTTGAGAGTTCCTCTCTCTAGAATACATCTTCTCTCTTCGAAATCATCTAGCTCTAGTGATCTTCCACCCTTGTCCCTTTGTAAAAAGTGTGGAGCTTGGCGTGGCCTTCATTTTGATCCGAAAATCATTGGGTTTGGAGCATCTCGAGTTTTCTTCATCATCTCCATTGGGTCTCTTCTTTTGACGTAGGGATAACTGTAGACACCCCATTTTTGACCGTCCTCAAGACTTGGTTGTGCTTGTAGGTACATCCAACAACTAGTTCGATTCCTCGCTAAGTACTCGACTGTCACGGTGGAACGTCACCGGTTCGAGCTTCCCGGACCTTGTATCCTTTCTGCCCCCTTTTTGGACCTTGGCTAGGTCCTTTCTTAGTGGACCTTTTGGTGAACTGCCGGCCATGGCATGGCACTGCCGGCCATGTCTGTGTTCCTACCGGCCATTGGTGATGCCCTGCCGGCCATCAGTGAGCCACTGCCGGCCATTGATGATGGCCGACACCCCCTCTATCTCAGTTGGTTTTCCTCCAGATCTTTTGAGTCAGCTGGTTTTTTGTTTGCTCCCCTCCATACATGTGTATGGAGGGATGGAACCCTTGTAAAGCTTCTTGAAGAAGCTTTAGCTTTGCATTCCTCTATATAAGGAGAGAGCCTCTCTCCTTAAGAGGGGTTCAGCTATTTTGAAGAGGTAAAGCTCTCTTTCTCTCTATATTGTTTGTATTTTGTACTTAGAAGTTGGATTTCCTTGCACTTTTGCACTACAACACATAGAGATACACCACCATCATTGTACCAAGCTTCTTGGGAGGTCTTCTTGAGGTCTGAAAACTGGTTTCCACCCCCTAAAGTTGCTGGTTTCAAAGAGGGTCTTCAAGGGTGAGTATTTTCCCCATTTTTGCACTTTTTGTACCTCACTTTAGCCCTCCTTGCATATTGATTTGGGCTTTTCTTATAACTGAAAAAAGTCTTGTATTTAAGTGCTTTTGAAGTTTGTTTAAGGTCTTTTTGCTGCTAGGGGTGTGTAACCCCCTTGCATGCTTTGTTTGGCTTTATTTTAAGCCATTCTTTGAGGCCTCTGAGCTAGCCTTGGTTTGGCCTCCTTACCACTGAAATCCAGTGGATTTTCAGTGGTAAAGGTGTGGTTTTGAGGTCCCTAATCAGAGGGGGTGCCCCCCCTCTCTTTTAGTTCCTCTTTGCTTGCATTTTTGGCCTTCCAAAGGACCATCCCTCTATGTATCTTTGAGGCTTGGTTCAGGCCTATTTTTGTGACTTTTAGAACCTTCCTTGGCCCTGTCCATGGCTGGTTTGGTCATATTTTGCATGCATCTAGTATGTGTAGTGTAACTCCATTCATAGCTCATCAAAGTAGCATGTGTGCTTAGCTTGTGTTGAGCCCATTTCAGTGGGTTTTTGGTGATGTTTTCCCATGCCATGAATTTGTTTTGGGTTGGTTTTGTCACTCCATGCTTGCATGATACACTTGTAGTGTAAATCCCCTAAACTAGCTTCATATGCTCCATGCTTTGCCATGTCATGTTAGCTTGTTTGGTTTACATTTCAGCATGTATTTGGTCATCATTTGGCATGTCATGACCCTATCCATAGTCGGTTTGATCATCCTTTGCATGCTCCATATAGGTGTAGAACAAATCTTGTTTACTAGCCCTTTGTGCATGGTGTTTTGACTCATCATACTAGCATATTTTGGCTTTGCTCTAACATGATTTTATGCTTATTTTGGGCTTTCCTTGGATTGTTTTAGGCTGCCATGGCCATATCACTCATGCTTTGTATAGCTATAGTGTAAATGCTTAGGCTTTGGGTTTTGAGGCCCCTACCATGCCATACATATGATGTTTGCATGCTTTGCCCTCATTCCATATGCTATTTCAGTCCATGAAATGTTCTCATACACTCGCATTTGACATGCCTTGAATGCTTTATAGAGTTTGTGCTTTATGCCTCAAGAATTGACCTTTGTGCATGCCATAAAGCACAAGCCTTTGGCTTATCATTTCAGTGCATTTTGGGTCTTATTATACCATGATGTAACTCAGTTTTATGTTGTCTAAGTCTTGTCACGATTGGTTTTAATAGGTGTAGTGCATCGCCTCTTTAAAGCCTTGCGTGCTCCATGTTTTTGGCTTTGTGTTCTAGCGTATGTTGGCTAGCTTTGAGCTTAGTTTTGGTCTTGTTTGGACCTACCCTAGGACTGTTTTAGGTCCCCTTGACCCTTTGGGGTTTGCCTTGTATGGCCATGGCTTAAGTCCCTTTGCTCACTTTGAGCTTTGAGCATCATAATATGCTATGCTTGCATTGTTGATTTGATTTGGCATCACTTCACATAGATTTCAGAGCTTACCTCATTGTCATACATTCATGTTTGTTGCTCCTTAAGTGTGCTTAAGAGTTGTCCTCTTTGTGACTTAATACTTGAGCCACTTGGCATACATGTTTGCCTTGCCATTTCATGCTTTTCATGCCATCAATTCATCACTTTTGGCCACTGATTTGGGCTTAGTTGAGAGCTGCCCACATTAGTTTAAGTCCATCCCTTTGCATGTTGTCGCATGCCTGTCTTGCATATTGTTGTATGCTTGCTCCATCTTTGCATGTTGTCGCATGCTAGCCCCATTACATGTTGTTGCATGTTCATGTTGCATTTTGCCATGTTGTCCAAGGTTGTTGCCTCACATCATGCTCATATGCTTGTTGCATGCTTGAGTTAGTTACATGTTTGCACACTTAAGTCTCATTGCATGTTTGCCATGCTTATATGTTGCATCGTTGTTTGGATTAAGTGTTAGTCCGAGCATGATGAATGAGGGGCGTTTCATACTCCGAGTGATGGAACGTGTCTCAATTCTCGGTCGCCGAAGCTCTTGATGATTCATGATAGAGTTCTAGGCTTTACTCGTTGTATTGGCGCATTCATTTTCATATTGATTTGCACAGGTTGGATCTTTGGCCATCATGCATCGGGATGCGTGATTGATGGTCGTGGGTCCGACTATGCCTCTCCCTCGATGTTTTGAGGTGATTTGGGGTGGCATAGTGCATACATGCCCTTGGGAGACCCTCCATTTTCTCTATTTTGTGCTTTGTTACAGCTTGGTGTCACAGCACACCAGTGGCCGGCAGTGCACCACTGATGGCCGGCAGTGTCACACCCTTGGCTGGCAGTGCTCTGTTGTTGGCCGGCAGTGCTCCTTTCATGGCCGGCAGGCCACTGGTGAACCCTCCAGCAGTGTTTTGGTAAGTTCCACCAACAAACACTGGAAGACACCCTGCAAACAGAGCCTCTAAAGAGCAACCGGAAGGTGTTTCAAGGCGAAGAACCGAAGCGAGCATGCATATCTTCCTCTTCTCCAAACAGAACTGGAATAACATTCATTTACTGCTTACTTGTTAGTTAGTAGTTGTGTAATAATTAGTAGTAGCTAGTTATTAATTCGGTTTTGTAATAATTAATTAGCTCGTGAGTTAGTTAATTAGGCGGCTTGTATTATTTATTCGGACCCTCCGAGCGAGGGCACAATTGTGTAATAAGTGTGCGTGTGTGTGATGTATGTCTTCCAACCCCACGTCTTTCTCCCTTTTATTTACCAGCTTATGATGGTTAGATTAGGGCATGTTTCAATTAGCATACTAATGATAGCATGTTTGCATTCATTCATCTGTTTTGCATGCACCGGGCTCGGCGCATCATACTAACTGCATTGTATTTCAATTCCGAGTTGAATACTTGTTAGTTGTAGCATCGCATATGCTATCTTAGAATAGCCGAGCCTATTGTAGTTGCATTTTTGCATGTGTTGCATTAGGCATTTCTGTATAGCTAGGATCATGCATTGATTACTAACTAGTTTCTGTTTTGGCTTGGAGTACTCGGTGAGTGTTTATGCTTTAGCATCCTTGCATGTGTGTGAGTGACTGCCATTATAGCATGCTTGCCATGAGGCTATGTGTTTATGTGATATAACTGCCTGAATGCCTGAGGGTGAAGGTTGGGTTATTTGGATTGGAACAATTCATCGACTGCGAGTTTTAAGCCCACTAGATAGTGGCAAAACCATCTTTTCTAAGCCCACCCGAGGGTGGCAAAATCTGCATTTTAAGCCTACTTGCGAGTAGCAAACCGCTTTAAAAAATAACCATGAAATGTTTCGTTCCAATTCAGGCGATCCAGTTTATACGTGTATGCTGTGCGCATCACATAGTAATTCTAGGCTAATAACCGGAATAAGAACGCATAATGTTCTCAAAACTCGATATCATGGTTAGTAGAGGCTGATCTTTGATCGGGCGAGCGGGGGTGCTCACGAAGTGACCTTCCCCAATCGTACCCAAGTTCCCGAGCCGAGGCAACTTTGGTGATGACAGACATGTGGCCTTAGGCAACGAGTCAGGGTTTCCTAAATTCCCCAAAATAAAATATTTAGGTGGCGACTCTGTATCTGGCAAAGCAGTCCATGTTTGGCACTTCTTTCAAAAAAATCTGTTTTCAAAAGCGATTTGCCGGATTTGGACTCTTTGATGATTCATCGGTCTTGCATTGCACTCTGCGAGATTAGATACAGGACCGTGACATTGAGTCCTGAACTGTAGTGAGCCCAAATGAACAAAATGGGATTTCCCTCCCAGGACGTTCGGGGACGTCTACAGTTTCTGGCGACTCTGCTGGGGAGTTTGAGAACTTGACTCGAACTCATGATATCTGGTTTTGACTACACTTATGTGTTTCTTTGCATTGCATTTGCATTGGTGCGCCTAGGACACCGCGTTTGCCATATGCTATTCCTGAACGGTTTGCCGGAGGCTCGCTTTGCGAAGTGGCCATAAGGCTGACCGGTTGCGAGCTCTACCACGACGGGAACACAAACCCCGGTTTTACTGGGGCACCCTTTTGACCATTCGACCTAGTGCATATTCGGAATCCATAGTGACCATTCCAAGCTAGGACGGGTTGCTTACCCGATCATAGGTTGTTTGAAGCCGCTGCATGCGTAGTGAAACCCTAGCTCCTGACAAAATAGGACAGGGAAACTTTACCCCAACATAGGGGTGTTTTGACTCTCACTTGTTTGTTATGTGCTTTTAGAGTGCGTCTCTATACGAATGCATGTATCAGCTAACAAGTTTGGGCATCAGGCCTGCGGGCACCGGTTCAGTATTTTGGGTATCAAGGCCTGCGGGCACCAGTTCAGCATTTTTTTTGGAATCAGTTATCTGCGGGTATCGGATTCAGTTTTGGAGGCAGTGATTTGGGAATAATGACCAGTGTTTGAGAACAGTGTATTTCAGCTTATCAACTGTGTTGTAATGCCCAACTGTGTGTTGTGTGTTTATTTTAAGCCGTTATGCTGTCCGTTTATCTGCTTGTTTATTTCCTTATTATTGTTTTATTTATCTTTTTGCTAGGTAGTTTAGCACAATTGCTTTAGACCAAGCAGATATTCCCCAAGAACTCTGGACAAGAGGTCGCCGACTCCATCGATTTGAGGATCTGGTCGACGGACAACCAGTGTATCATTCCCTACCCCCGGTTATCAGACGGAGGTCGAGAAAACGCAGTGCATCCGAGTAGAGGTTGCTAAAGCAGTGGATTATCCTATCAGTGGACAGTCGGACTGAGGTCTCAATTGTTGCTATAGAGATAGACCTGCCAGTAGTTCAGACAGATCAGGGCAGTATGTCAGGAACGCCAGGAGTTGAGGAAATGATGCGTCAGATGCAGGAGACCATGAGAGCCATGCAGCAAGACGCTGTTCGCCGGGATGAGTTCGCCAAACAACAGGCCGAGATAATGGCCCAGCAGGCAGAGCTAATTGCCAGGCTGTAACAACAAGCTGGGGCATCTGCTTCACACCCAGTTCCTCCCCCACCAGGAGTTCCAGTGCCCGGGGAGGCACCAAATGTCCAGGGAGATACGGACATCCCAACGGGGCCGGCTCCGCCCCCGATTCTACCTCAATTATCCAAGGCACCTACGCCTGTCAATCAACCGGACTCCCCCTTTGAGTTCGAGGTGGACCATACAGCATTAAAGTTGAGCAAACTCGAGAAGCTGTTCAAGAAATTGCAGGGGGTAAAGTCCATCCCAGACATCGAGGACAGATATACCGATGTGGCTGTGATGCTGCCAGATAGGTTCAAAATGCCTCAAATCGATCGCTTTGACGGATCCGGGGATCCCATGGTCCATCTTCGGTTGTTCTCAGATATACTACGACCGATGGGCCTCACCAGACCGCAGAAGCTTTCACTATTCGGCTGGACCTTGTCAGGTGTGGCCGCTATCTGGTATGCAAAATTAGAAGACGATGTTAAGCGGAACTGGGACGAGATGGCCGAGGCTTTCATTGCACAGTACTCCTATAACACTCAAATCGAGATTACAACCCATGATCTTAAAACAACAAAGCAGGAGCCTAAGGAGGGCTTTTCGGATTTTGTGGCCCGGTGGAGGGCGAAGGCCTCAATGATGACCCTAAGGCCTACAGATAAAGATCAAATCCGGATGATTGTGCGCAATCTCCAGCCAAAACTGATGCAGAAAATGATTGTGCTCCCCTTCCCTACCTTTTCAGATTTGCACGAGATGGGGGTACAAATTGAGGATGCTATGAAACAAGGTCTGATTGACCAAGATAGAGAGTAACCCCGAAGAACCTTCAACCGCAACAACAATACAGGCACCAGCAATGCCGCAAATGCTAGAGCTTCGGAGGTAAGCATGGTCACCACCATCCCCCCTCCAAAACCCATGGCAGCTATACCTTTCTCCGGTGCGTCCGGAAGCAACACACAAGCCACCAGATCCTAACCCAGAGGCCAAAGAACCTTCACGCCTTTATATATGCCCCTGTCCAAGGCTCTGGGGGTATTAATCAGGAAAGGGCACTTAAGGCCCCTGGAGCCGAGGCCATTGCCAGAAAAACTCCCTCTCTCTCATAATCCAACAAAATACTGCGCATATCACCAACAACATGGTCACGACACTGACCAATGTTTTAGATTGCGTCACGAGATTCAGGATCTCGTTGACAAGCAGGTGATTGTGCCTCCAGAAAAACCCAATGTCACAACAAACCCTCTCCCACTGCACAACCAAGCTCCACCTCCCAAAAGAATCAACTTTATCCAGACTGGGGTCGTGTCTTACGATCCTAGCATCTATATCACTCCTTCCCACCTACCCAAGTCGGAGGTGCTCCTTCCTGACTGCACTGACTTGTGCATGTTGGACATCTCCAGAACCCAACCCGAACCATCGTTGGTGACTGTCGAAGACAAAACATGGGAGATTTCAGGGGAGAATGGGATTGCTGAGTCAGAGTCTGAGGAATCTGGGAGTTTTGCTGAGGGGGTATACAGTCCGAGTGACCACATTTTATCAGTGGGCCAGGTTGGGCCGAACTTTGAATTGCCAGCCGGGGCAGAGCTTTGCATGATACAGGGGAATGAATCTGGTCAGAGGACAGATGACTTGGTAGCTGTGGAAGAGGACTTTGCTAACCTCCAATTTTTCAATGAACAAGAGCCAGAGGGCATGGTAGTCAACTGGTCAGATTTTGAGGAGTCAGCAGAGGTCATCGGGTGGCTTGATGACCTACCAGATGTTGTCGACGAAGCTCAGTTGGAACGGGGCCCGGCAGGGGCAAGAACATCAGTTGTGGTCGGAAGGGCCGGAAATCAGAATGAATCGCCGGAGAGCGCCGGTGCCAAGAATTTCGCTCAGGACTTGGGCATTGTGAATGCAGGAAGTGTTGAACAACCAACTGTACTGACGCAGTTGGAACAAGAAAGATTCAGGGATTCTGAGAGAATCAGGAAAGCTAAGGGCCTTGTGGGGACCGAAAGTGCTGTGTGCACGAAGATAGAGAATGCTGCGAGCATGTGGACGGAGAGTACTGCGAGTACAATGGTACCGGAGCCAGATAGGTGTCTGTTGGCTGCCGACGGAATGTGGTGGGAGGACGATAATTTATGTCTTGCCCACACAGACGAGGATTGGGGGAGCAACCAGCCAGATGATACCTGGTACATCGGCGAAGTCGATCATATGACTAGAAGCGGGTGGTATTTCAAGCCCCCGCATCTAGATCAACCAGAGGCATCTGGGAAAGATAAGGAGGCAGAGAAACAGAAAGAGAAGCAACTCGAAGAAGAAGCTGTACTGAAGCAGTTGAAAAAGATACATGCAGATATCTCCATCTGGGGACTGCTTATGGTATCGCGAGTGCATCGACAAGCTGTCTTATCGGCCATGGACAAGGCCAAGCTCTCAATAGACACCACGCCCGAACAGCTGGTGGGCTTAGTTTTTTCGGGAGGGGCTACCCCGATGTTGACTTTCTCTGATAAAGAATTGCCACCTGAGGGTGCGAATCACAACAAGCCACTCTACATCTCTGTGGAGTGTAGAAACAAATGGATTTCGGTGGTTCTTGTTGATACCAGATCCGCCATCAATGTCTGCCCGGCAAGAACTGCATATGCAATCGGTTTAAAGACCACGGACTTTGTGCCAACAGCCCAGGTGATTCGGGCATATGACAACACGAGCAGAGAAGTAATGGGGATAGTGAAAATTCAGACCAAGGTTGGGCCGGGACAGCATGAAATAGACTTTCACGTCTTAGAAGTTCCTGCGACTTTCAATATGCTCTTGGGGCGGCCGTGGCTGCACTAGGTGAAGGCAGTTTCGTCCATCTTGCATCAGATGGTGAAATACCCGCATGGGAAGGGAGTAGCCATTGTTTTTGGGAATTCATCGATCCATCCACCGCCGGAAGTATCTACGCCAGTTTTGGAAATTGAGCACGGTATGGAGGATGTGTTCTTATCCAGTTTTACCCTGGCTGAGGCCCGGGTTGTGCAGAACATCATGGCTGTTAATGAGGGGTTGTATGTCAGTGCTCAATCAATATACCTCATGAACAAGCTTCAACACATCCCCGGGATGGGATTGGGAAAGAGCGGTCGGAAGGGCGTCGCAGCATTGGCCGAAGTGCCACACAACCCACACACCTTTGGCTTGGGTTATCTGCCCACCAAAGAGGATTGGATAAGGAAGGGTAAGGAGATGGCTGGGAGAGCCAGAGTGAAGAAGGCGGGGAATCCTTTTGACTTAATGCACCGGCCCATTCAGGGTACCCTAAATGGACGCTTCGTCCGGGAGGGGGAGAACTTTCTGTTTTGTGGCTTCCCAGAGCCGTGGTTGAACGCGAAGAGGAAGCGCGTGCCAGGTTTCGAGATCTTCTTTGATCTGCAGTTATCTGGGGATGACGTTGCCGAAGAGCAGACGGACCCATTAGCTGAGGATAAGCAAAGCAAGAAAGTGGAGTCTGAGGACGCCGAAAGTGAAATGGGGGTAGCGCTGGTGTGTCTACTTTCAGATCCTTCGATCGAACAGAAGTGCTTGGGGGATAACTTCTTAGTATGCGTGATCGGGAATGAAACGGTTGCGGGCCTACCAGCAAACATTTTGGATGCATCTATCGCACTTGTGGGGAAGTGGTTTTGGAAATACTCTTCAGATCCTGGGAGACGCTCTTGATCCTCAGCTAGTCACCTGCAAAGACAAACACTCCGGTCGGGGGTGCCGGGGTTAGCACTCCGACGGGCAAGTCAGTTCTTATACTCAAGAAAGCTTGTTTACTAAGTTTGGTGAAGTGATTCTTACATACCTTTCTAAATCTGAAGCTCTTGTATTTATACTCATTCTTTGGACCTCGGGTCCAGAGCCCACTTTTTACTTATTATCCTTTTGTTTATTCCAACATACATCTCCCTGTCTATTCGGCGATCTCAATGTATTCGGTATCTTAGTTGATTAGTACGGAGCCGAACAGTCTCTGACTTCTGGGATACATCCCTTCTAACTCTTCTATTTATTCGGCTCCCACAATTGCCCCTCAAGCATTCTCCCAACGTCTGTTGGCTGGAGTGCTTGGTTCCGAATTTTGAATACTCAACCAAAATTTTGGTGATTGGGCCCACAAAGCATACGTCTAAGTACACCCCCTTTTGGTTGTCGCACCGACTTCCCGCCTCTTCGTACATACCTATTCATTGTGATTTTAAAGATTGGCGTCCCTTTGGATTCGCATTCCATGATACTGGTCGCTGGGTTGCCTTTTGGATCGTTCTTGCAATTTTGTCTCCTCCAATATCTTCTTCACCCTCTGTAAGTTTTCCACTTCTTTGCTTCGAGAACTATTCCCATTTTATTCTTTGGCATATTTGTGTCAACTGTAGGGTATGGTGAAACATTTGAAAGGCCTCCTCTCATCAGATCGAATTGCTGGTTTTAGACGCCATTTCTCTATTCCTGATGACGTCCGTCTGTCACTTTTGGCAGATGGCACCCTTGACATGGAGAGGGAGGATGAAACCACAATCGTCTTTCCTCTCTTGTCAATCGCAGAGGGTGGAGTCCGCTTCCCTCTACACCCATTTCTAAGGGCTGTGCTTTGCCATTGGGATTTAATCCCTTCTCAACCTAACGTGAATTTCTTTAGAATTATAATGGGGATTGTAGCGTTGAATCGTCACCTTGGAATTAACCTTGGCATTCTGGCTATCCGGCACTGCTATGCCTTGGCTAAGTCCTCCGGTCGGCAAGGGCGTTATTTCCTTAGAGCTAAGGACACCGACCATCAGCTAATCACTATGCTTTCCAGCTCTGGGAAACGAGTTGATGATGTTATGGTCGTTGTCTAGGGTAACTGGGAATTTGGCGAAGGGGAGGATCGTGTTGACCCTATTCCTAGACGGAGGGGCGAGCCAGGTCGCCGAGTATCTCCTTGTTTTTGTCATGTGTTCATTTTTATTGTAAAACCTATTCCATTGAAATCTTACGGCTTCGTCTCGTGCAGGGAGGGGTTTGAAAAAGGTACTATCTTCAACCCACGACGCCGTTCTTTCAGATATTAGGGTTGCTCTCAGGTATTTCGGCCGTCGAAGTCTTCAGAAACAGGGGAGGGCGGCTCACATTCTGCTTTGTTACGAGTCGACATACATAACCTTCTCGGCGGCGGAAAACATACTGATTCCGAAGGGTAAAGATTCCTTTATTGCTCTTATTCTGTCTGACTTCAAAAACTTGAGGCAGGTAGGCTTTGAAGGGTCCGATTCGGAGCGAAATGAGGTAGCTGATATCGCCGAATCAGATCAATCCGAGACCGAGTCTGAGGAGGTATTGGATTCCGCCGATCCTCCATTTACATCGGGACCAGGGAATCTTCCTTCTGCCGACGTTTTTCAATGCTTAGAGGATCTTCCCGTCATAGACTCCGCGGATATGGCCGGATTGAGTCTGACAAAGCTTGCCAAAAAGGCGAATGCGGAGAGGTTAGCCGCACGGCGAAGAGCGGAGGGCCTTTCGTTTGAAATACCGCCCGCCACCGAATCTCGACTCCCCCTCCCTGTTGCCGAATTAGAGTCCTTAGGGGTTGTAGAGGAGACGGAAAAAGGTCAGAATGCCGAATCTCCGTTGGTCGGGGAAGTCGGCCAAAAAGTTGAGGAAAAGGCAGAAAAACGCTCTGCTGACCTCAAGGCCGGTTCAGACGAACAAGGTGGTAAGCGTCCTCGATTGGAGGGATCTAATGAGGTTGTTCCTTTTGTCATTCGTCCAATGGTAAAGGACATGCCGGTTCCCTCTAACGCTTCGGCGCTTAAAGATCCAAAAGTCGCATTCGGTGTGGCTACGTCCGTGTCGTTGCCGTCTGATATGGAGGCTTTCCGGGTGGAACAGATCTGAATGCGACAGCACTAGCGCACAATCGGCACTTCTGGTACGTATTCTGACTTTTCTTCACTTTATCCAAGTACTGTTGAGGTTATGTTTTTGGTTCTTCCTTTGTAGACCGTCGGAAGGATAGCCGACATGGGACGTCGGCATCTCGACGCCGTCAAACAAATTGACCGCTTACGAAAGCAAGTAGAGGGCCAGAGGAAGAGGGCCGAGGATGCAGTTTTGAGAGCGAACAAGGAAGCTTCTCGGGCCGAGGCCGAGGTAGAAAAGGCTCGCATTGCAGATCAATCCCGAGCGGACGCCGAGAAGAAGGCGGACGCGAGCGAAGTGGCGCTGAGATTGTCCCAGAAGGCGGTTGCTAGCCTGGAGGCTGAGTTGGCTGACATGAAGGCGGCTGCTTCCAAAGTATTCGAAGCTGGGAAAGATGCTGGGCTCGCCGAATATGTGGACCAGGTCCCGCGGTTCGAAAACAGGGGGTTCAAGCATGGCTGGCACAATGCCCTTGCTGTAGCTGGAGTTTCACTGACTATGCCAGTGCCGTATGAGCAAGTGGATGTCGAGCCGTTGGAGACTGATTCCGAAGGCTGAGCTGGGCAATTGACTGTTAGGATTTCACAAATGTATTAGGATTTCACAGATGTATTGTTACAATTGTTTTGTCAGACATTTTTGTGCGGGCTTATAGCTTATTTATTTTGCATATATAAAATGTCATGAGTTGTGCTCAATTTTGCTGATGAAGAATGATGTTACTTAATTTTGAGCCCGGACGATCGGACTAAGGAATCTGCCCTTGCCTTAGCCAGGGCGTGGGCTCGCGAAGCCGAATGAGCCGATGGCTTTGAATCGTGGCCTGGCTCAGGCATAAGTTACTCGGTGATCTCTTGAAAAGATAGCGGCTAGATTAAAGAATCTGCCTTGCCTTAGCCAGGGCACGAGCGAGGAACCGAATGAGCCGATGGCTCTGAATCGAGGGCTGGCTGAGGCATAAATTACTCGGCATTATCATTTGAAAATATATCGGCTAGATCAATGAATCCGCCCTTGCCTTAGGTTAACCGGCGATAGCGCTTGAAATATAGCCGACTAGATTAATGAATCTGCCCTTGCCTTAGCCAGGGCGCGAGCCTAAGGAACGAACGAGCCGATGGCTCTGAATCGTGGGCTGGCTGAGGCGTAAATTACTCGGCGTTATCGTTTGAAAATATAGCCGGCTAGGTTAATGAATCTAGCCCTTGCCCCAGCGATACCGGCGATAGCGCTTGAAATATAGCCGACTAGATTAATGAATCTGCCCTTGCCTTAGCCAAGGCACGAGCCTGAGGAACCGAACGAGCCGATGGCTCTGAATCGTGGGCTGGCTGAGGCGTAAATTACTCGGCGTTATCGTTTGAAAATATAGCCGGCTAGGTTAATGAATCTAGCCCTTGCCCCAGCGATTACAGCGATAGCGCTTGAAATATAGCCGACTAGATTAATGAATCTGCCCTTGCCTTAGCCAGGGCGCGAGCTTGAGGAACCGAGCGAGCCGATGGCTCTGAATCAGGGCTGGCTGAGGTGTAAATTACTCGGCGTTCGTTTGAAAAATTAGCCGGCTAGGTTAATGAATCTAGCCCTTGCCCCGCGATACCAGCGATAGCGCTTGAAATATAGCCGAATAGATTAATGAATCTGCCCTTGCCTTAGCCAGGGCGCGAGCTTGAGGAACCGAATGAGCCGATGGCTCTGAAGCGAGGGCTGGCTGAGGGGCATACGACGTTTGGCGCTCAGTCTTTCTGACGTTTTCTCGGGGAAGCTGCATGTACCCCAGAATAAATGGGCGAGTTCATGCCAACAACTTGACTCATTTCTTATTCAGGCTTGATCCAAACCTGGCAGGGACCAACATTGGCTGGGTTTAGAGGTCAAATGAATCGCAGAAGCGAGCCTATTCACACGGGAAGAAGAGCATCCATGGATCGGGAAAAAGAGCGGCCCCCTAGTCGTCGAAGCAGATCACCCGAAAGGACGGACAACGGGGAGATTCCCCGCGCCCACGACCCTTCGTTGAGCCTGACGCGGCGCCACGACCGTTGAGTTTTGTGGTTCTCGTGAAGAATAGACCAATGACGGAGGCGGATTCTATAATTAAAGACCCAGATGTGGCAATCAAGTTTCGCTCGGCAGATTTTTCCGCCGGAGGTCCAACAGTCGATGGTCGGACGTCGAGATTTCGAAGTATTTCGGGATGGCATACATGGGGCTGTCAAGGACTGTATAGCGCTTATGAAGTCGGGATGCGTCTGCGCGAAGCCCGACGCGAGTGAGAAAAACAACAAAGGAATCGTAGTCTGGAGGCTCGCGCGAAAAAGGCTGAGAGTGAGCTTCGGGAGCTGAAGAGTGTTCGAGCGGCCGAGTCGGTGGTGGACAGTCAAGCGAAAAGCATGGGGGAGGGCGCGAACCGAGAGGCCTTGGGTTATGAGAGCGGATATCAGGACGGCTTGAAGGCCGGGATCAAGAAGACCAAAACAGACCTAGCTGGCGAAGTCTGCCGATGCGAAAATCGTGGTTTCAAGCATGGCTGGATCAAGGCCCTTCAAACCGTGGAAGCTCTTGGGTCCGTGGGCATAAATTCGGCTTCGCCCCTATATCATCGGCATTACTTCCGTATCCCGAGTTCGAAATTGAGAAAAGCGACGACGAAGACGCCGACTTAGTGGGCCATAATGTTGATAAATAGAATTACTTTATCAAATGCTTGAAATGTTTGGCGGCTTTTGAATAAATATAGAATTTCTTTATTAGCAGCTTTTGAAAGTTTGCGCGTAATTAAACGCCCTATCTCAATTTATTGTCAGCTTTTGTTTGCGTGATGATAAACGTTCGAACATGCATCGATCGGCTCCAATTAGGAACCATGTAGTTGGTCAGTTAAATCGTGATCCCACGAAGGGCTCCGAATCGGAGACTTATTCGGCCAATCGTGATCCACGAAGGGCGCTCCGAATCCGGAGACTTATTCGGCCCTCGATGTATGCACCAAAGGGCTCCGAATCCGGAGACTTATTTGGCCAATCGTGGTATCCACGAAGGGCGCTCCGAATCCGGAGACTTATTCGGCCCTTAGATGTCATGCACCCAAAGGGGCTCCGAATCCGGAGACTTGTTTGGCCAATCGTGGTATCCACGAAGGGCGCTCCGAATCCGGAGACTTATTCGGCCCTTAGATGTCCACCCAAAGGGGCTCCGAATCCGGAGACTTGTTTGGCCAATCGTGGTATCCACGAAGGGCGCTCCGAATCCGGAGACTTATTCGGCCCTTAGATGTATCACCCAAGGGCTCCGAATCCGGAGACTTGTTTGGCCAATCGTGGTATCCACGAAGGGCGCTCCGAATCCGGAGACTTGTTTGGCCAATCGTGGTATCCACGAAGGGCGCTCCGAATCCGGAGACTTATTCGGCCTTAGATGTCATGCACCCAAAGGGCTCCGAATCCGGAGACTTGTTTGGCCAATCGTGGTATCCACGAAGGGCGCTCCGAATCCGGAGACTTATTTGGCCAATCGTGGTATCCACGAAGGGCGCTCCGAATCCGGAGACTTATTCGGCCAGATGTCATCCCCAAGGGCTCCGAATCCGGAGACTTGTTTGGCCAATCGTGGTATCCACGAAGGGCGCTCCGAATCCGGAGACTTATTCGGCCATCAAGAAGCGTATGAGCTGAGGCATAAAAACGAGAAACTTTTGCATTACAGCAGAGTATGTACAAGTACCAAGCCCACAAATCGGGTCATTGGTAAAATTTTCGTAGATGCGTTGAATTCCAAGGCCGTGGCAGGCTTCTTCCTGACATGTCCGAGAGCCGATATGCCCCTGTTCCTGCAATGGAGTCTACTTGATAGGGGCCGTCCCAGTTCGGACCCAGCTTTCCGTCGGCCGGTCTCCGGTCGGGGAAGTACTTTCTTCAGGACCAGCTCTCCTGGAGTGTAACGGCGCAACTGAACTCGTTGATTGTACGACTTAGCGAGCTGCTGCTGATACCGTGCCATGGAGGCCAGGGCGCGGTCTCTTCGTTCCTCGATTAGATCCAGGTCCAGGGCGAGCATCATGTCATTTCGGCCCGTATCAAAGGCTTGCGATTTCAAAGTCGGGAGGCCGATTTCCAGGGGTAAGATTGCTTGGGTTCCGAAGCATAGAGCGAACGGCGTTTCTCCGGTGGACCTCCTCGGCGTTGTGCGATGCGCCCACAATACACTCGGCAATTCTTCGACCCATTTGCCTTTAGCTCTTTCCAGCCTCTTTTTGATGCCGTCCAAGATGGTTTTGTTAGAGGCTTCGGCTTGACCGTTACTCTGGGGGTACGCGGGCGTAGAGAAGTAAGGCACGATACCGTATTTGCTGCACAGTTCTCGGTATACGCCACAATCGAACTGGGTGCCATTGTCTGAGATGAGAGCTCTTGGAATGCCGAATCGCGTAATGATGTTTCTCCATACAAATCGCTTTATGTCGGCATCTCGTATATGTGTTAGAGCCTCCGCTTCGACCCATTTTGTAAAGTAATCTGTTGCTACGATTAAGAATCGCTTGTTTCCTGGGGCCCTTGGCAACGGTCCTACGATATCAAGCCCCCATTGAGCAAACGGCCAGGGACTGGTGATAGAGTTCAACCCTTCGGCGGGCAAATGGGTTAGTGGGGAGAACTTTTGGCATTGTTCGCATCTTTTAACATAATTTTCTGCGTCGGCTCTCATTGTCGGCCAATAATACCCCTGTGTTATAGCTCGATGGGCCAGGGAGCGTCCGCCAGAGTGGGCACCACAACTGCCCTCATGTATCTCAGTTAGAAGCTCCTCCACTTTATCCGGGTGTACGCATTCCAAATAGGGACCGGAGAGGGACTTTTTATAAAGCCCTCCTTGTGGATCCAGATAGTATCGCAGGGCCTTATTGCGTAGCTTGTGTGCTTCTTTTTTGTCCTCTGGGAGTTGTTCAGAAGAGAGGAATCCGGCATGGGGTCCATCCAGCTTGATGCGGATTCTATAACGTTGACGTGGGTTTCCTCCGAAGGGCCAATACTCGGCTCCGGGATGAAACCTACTTCAATGGTCCGTTTGAGCTCAGAATTGATGGCGGAGGCTAGGCATGCCAGGGCATCTGCGTGTGTGTTCTGATCACGTGTTATTTGGTTCAGTTCGTGATGGTCAAACTTCGTTAGCAAAGAGTTGGCCGTTTTCATATAGGCCGCCATACGGTCGTTTTTTGCAGCGTACTCCCCCTTTAGCTGGTTGATGACCAATTTTGAGTCACAAAACACTAGCAAACGCCGAGCGCCGAGAATATGTGCATTTCGTAGACCGGCTAAGAGGGCTTCATACTCGGCCTCGTTATTTGATGCTTCGAAGCCAAGCTTGACGGCCTGCTCTATTACTGCGCCGTCGGGAGACATGATTACTACGCCGGCGCCGCAGCCCCGTTGGTTAGACGATCCATCACAGTATAGCTGCCAAATATCCCCGACATAAATTCTCCAGTTCGGCTTTGATCGAACTTCAGCCTTTGGAAGAACGTCGGCAGGTTTAAGGTCGGAAAGCCCGCCTGTGAATTCGGCAACAAAGTCGGCCAGCACCTGTCCCTTGATTGCGGTTTTGGGTAAAAACTGAATGTCATATTGGCCGAGTTCAAGAGCCCATTTTGAAACACGTCCTGATGCTTCTGCACTCCGTAGTACTGATCGGAGGGGATAATCTGTTATCACCCCAATGCTATGCCCCTGGAAGTAATGCATCAGTTTTCTTGCTGCCATGACCAAGGCTAGGATGAGTTTTTCCAGCGGAAGATAACGTGTCTCGGCATCGACCATTGCCTTGCTCACATAATACACTGGCCGTTGCTGCCCTTCCTCTTCTTTTAATAGTACGGCGCTGACGGCCCTATCGGAGACTGCCAGATACAGAATGAGGGGGTCACCGGCAGCTGGTGTTGTCAAGAGAGGTACTGACCGGAGGTAAGTCTTGAGCCCGGTGAAAGCTGCTTCGCACTCGGCGGACCATTCAAAAGCTTTGCCTTGACGTAGCGTCTGGAAGAATTGTCTGCAGCGGTCTGTTGACCGACTGATGAATCTATTGAGTGCAGCGGCCATCCCCATCAACTTTTGGACTTCTTTCACTGATCGGGGGAACCGAGTTCCAAGATTGCTGTGACTTGCCTCGGGTTGGCTTCGATTCCACGGTGGTTGACGATATAACCCAGGAATTTGCCGGAGCCGATTCCAAACGCGCACTTGGAGGCGTTCAGTTTCATTCTGTATTTGCGCAAGATGCCGAATGTCTTCTCTAGATCGGCTATGTGATCCTGTTCTTCTTTGGACTTGACCACCATATCGTCGATGTAGACTTCCATAGTGTGGCCGAGTTGTTCTTTGAACATAACGGTGACCAGTCTTTGGTAAGTTGCCCCTGCATTCTTCAGCCCAAAAGGCATAACTTTGTAGCAGTAGGTTCCTCTTGGGGTGAGGAATGCAGTTTTGTCCTGGTCATCTGGATGCATGGCGATCTGATGGTAGCCTCTGTAAGCATCGAGGAAACTCATGCGTTGGTGGCGCGCCGTTGCATCGACGAGTTGGTCGATTCTAGGTAAGGGAAAGCAGTCCTTGGGGCAAGCTTTGTTCAGATCCGTGAAGTCGACGCACACTCGCCAAGTTCCATTTTTCTTCTTCACCACCACTGTGTTGGAGAGCCACGTGGGGTAGGTGACTTCTCTAATTGCCCCGGCGTCAAGCAGTCTGTCGACTTCTTCTATGACGGCAGCAGTGTGCTCTGCGGCAGACCGACGGCCTTTCTGAATGATGGGCTTGCATGTGGGGTCGACGTTCAGGTGGTGCTGTGAAACTGATGGGTCTATACCCGGCATCTCGTACGGAGTCCACGCAAAGACGTCGAGGTTGGCGAGTAGAAAGGAGATCAGCTGCTGTCTATCGGCTTGGTTTAAAGAGGTGCCGATCATGAAGAACTTTTCCGGGCTTCCATCGATGTCAACTCGGTCTAAACCTTCTGTGGCCTTTTCGCTTGGCTGCCGCCCGACGTCATCCAGGATTTCCCGATTGGGTACCTCAATGGAGTTTACCTGCAATTCCTTTGGCATTTTGGCGGCCAGGAGGTAACATGCTTGTGCCGATTTTTGGGAGCCGCGGATCTGCTCAATGCCGTGTTCTGTTGGGAAACGTAACAATTGATGGTAGGTGCTTGGGACGGCCTGCAAGGTATGCAACCACGATCGCCCCATGATGAGATTGTACGGCGATGGCAGCCGGACGACCAGGAATTCTACATCCACCGTTCTGGAACCCGCTCGAACGGGTAGGTTGATCTTTCCCAGTGGGTATTCAGGGTTGGCATTGAAGCCGAATAGTGGATAAGGGGCCGGAGTCAGGTCCGATTCGGTGAACCCGAGTTTGATGAAGGTTTTATAATACATGACCTCCGAAGTGCTGCCCTGGTCTATAAGAACGCATTCGACGGTGAACCGATTTACGCGTAGCGCGACAACCAATGGATCGATGTGAGGGAGTGTTACGCCGATCAAATCAGAGTCGTCGAAAGTGATGCTTGGCGATTCTCGGGGTCGCTTTGCTGGCGTGAGTTGCTGCTGAGAGCCTGGGAGGGACTGGATTGCATGTACGGCCGAGGCTTTCGGCAGACTGTATATCATATGGATGTTATCATGCGGAACACTTCGCTGGAGACGTTCGTCTTTTGTCAACTCCTTGAAGTAGTCGGCTGAAGCACAACGAGCGTCGGTGTTTTGCTGTCGGGCCCGAGACCGTAGATCGCCTGCCCTTGGGGGTCGCTTAGAAACCTGGCGCACTGTTTGTTTGGACTTTGCTATTTCTAAGGCCTGATCGCGGCGAAGGCGCTCGTTCTCAGCGATGGTGTTGTCTAAACCGTGTTTGGTCTTTTTGGCTCGTTCCATGATGGCTAGCATCGTCTCCTGTGCTGAAATCGTTTGTGAATCGACATTCAAGGCACGTCTTGCAGCGATGATTTCCTTCTCGAGCATATTTGCCGGAGTGAGGTCGACTCTCTGTGTGATCGCGTCGGTGGCTATCGGAGAATCTTGAGTCACGCCTTCCATGGATGTACTTGAGTATTCCCACAGACGGCGCCAATTGTGGGGAAGTGGTTTTGGAAATACTCTTCAGATCCTGGGAGACGCTCTTGATCCTCAGCTAGTCACCTGCAAGGACAAACACTCCGGTCGGGGGTGCCGGGGTTAGCACTCCGACGGGCAAGTCAGTTCTTATACTCAAGAAAGCTTGTTTACTAAGTTTAGTGAAGTGATTCTTACATACCTTTCTAAATCTGAAGCTCTTGTATTTATACTCATTCTTTGGACCTCGGGTCCAGAGCCCACTTTTTACTTATTATCCTTTTGTTTATTCCAACATACATCTCCCTGTCTATTCGGCGATCTCAATGTATTCGGTATCTTAGTTGATTAGTACGGAGCCGAACAGTCTCTGACTTCTGGGATACATCCCTTCCAACTCTTCTATTTATTCGGCTCCCACAGCACCCTCTCTCATTTGGCAGTATGAAGAGGGATTTGTGTCAAGCAGCATCGGGTCAGGTAGTGAGCCGGAATCTGATTCCTCCGAATCTGTTGGGTCGGAATCAGGTTCTAGCTCGACTGAGTCTGAGTCCGGTATTCCTGGGGGTGATAACCCGGATACCACAGTGCTGTCCAGGTCGTCTTTTTCTTTCTCTTTTGAGTCTGTTGTAACCGAAGAATCGGACGATTTGGATGTGCTTAATGAGAATGATGTGGCTGTGGTTTCTGAGTACTTTTCTGTGCCCTTGATTTATTGCATTAACTTAGACTTTCAAAATTTTGATGAAAATGACGAGGAAGAAATTCCTCTGGTTTTGCAATGCTTAATTGAACAAGAGCAAGAGAGATTTGTTAAACCCTTAATGGATGAAATCACTACTGTGAATATTGGTACTGAGGAGGACCCTCGGCTGGTCCAAATCGGGTCCACGTTGTCTTCGGAGGAACGCGAGCGCTTAGTCGCTTTATTAAAAGATTTCAAAGATGTTTTCACGTGGTCCTACGAAGGCATGCCTGGAATCGATCCTGAGATTGTACAGCACCGGATCCCTCTTGATCCCGAGGCCCGACCCGTTAAACAGAAACTCAAGAGGATCCGTCCGGACTGGGTCTCAAGATTAAGGAAGAGGTCACCAAGCAAATTGATGCAGGGTTCCTGCTGGTATCTGAATACCCGACTTGGTTGGCCAACATTGTTCCGGTGCCGAAGAAGGACGGCAGGATCCGGGTGTGCGTAGATTTCAGGGATTTGAATAGAGCCAGTCCGAAGGACGACTTTCCTTTGCCGCATATTGATGAGTTAGTGGATTTCACAGCGGGGCATGCTTTGCTTTCGTTTATGGATGGCTTCTCAGGCTATAATCAGATAGTGATGGCACCCGAAGACCGGGAGAAGACTGCTTTCACCACCCCATGGGGGACTTATTGTTACAGGGTGATGCCATTTGGGTTGAAGAACGCTGGAGCTACATATCAACAGGCTGCGACCACAATATTGCACGACATGATC
Source organism: Camellia japonica (assembly GCA_030407325.1). Taxonomy (NCBI): domain Eukaryota; kingdom Viridiplantae; phylum Streptophyta; class Magnoliopsida; order Ericales; family Theaceae; genus Camellia; species Camellia japonica. The sequence continues at coordinate 160,489,905 of JAPPVO010000032.1, forward strand.
CATAAAGAAGTTGAGGTGTATGTAGACGACATGATTGTCAAGTCCAAAGAAAGAGAGGGCCACTACACCGCCTTGCAAAAGTTCTTTCAAAGGATCAGAGAGTTTCGGTTGCGGCTGAATCCTCAGAAGTGTACGGTCGGTGTTACAGTAGGGAAAATGCTGGGGTTTCTGATTACACAGAGAGGTATCAAAGTCGACCCTTCCAAAATCAAGGCCATCTCAGAAATGCCACCACCAAGGACTGAAAAGGAGGTGCGAGGCTTTCTGGGTAAAGTGCAATTCATAAGATGGTTTATCTCAAAATTAACCTTGACTTGTGAACCACTTTTTGGCCTGCTGAAGAAAGGAAAGAAATTCCAATGGGATGGCTGATGCCAAGCTGCTTTTGAACAGATCAAGGAATACTTACAGAACCCACCCGTGTTGTCACCGCCAGAGCCGGGGAGACCGTTGATTTTGTATCTTTCAGAAACTGAGACTATAATGGGCTGTATGCTCGCGCAAGAATCAGAGGACAAAGTGGAGAGAGCCATCTACTACCTGAGCAAGAAGATGCTGGAGTATGAGACTCGCTACACACCGTTAGAAAAGGCTTGCTTAGCCTTGGTATGGGCTACCAGGAAGTTGCGGTACTACCTGTTAGCTCACTCCGTAATGTTGCTTTCACGATTGGATCCCATCAAATATCTTTTCGAGAAACCAGCACTTACGGGTAGGCTAGCTCGTTGGTTGCTGTTGCTTTCCGAATTCGATCTGAAATATGTGATGCGCAAGTCAGTCAAGGGAAGAGCTGTAGCAGAATTCTTAGCCGATCATCTAGTGGAAGGGGGTGAAGTAGTTGAGTACTTATTCCCAGATGAGGCCATTCTTCATATCGACGATGAATTTTGGACGATGTACTTTGACGGAGCATCAAACCAATACGGGTATGGGATAGGAGTATTGCTGATAGCACCCAGCAATTCCCGTATCCCTCTAGCATTCAAACTCCGGTTCAAAGTCTCGAACAACGAAGAAGAATATGAGGCATGCATTGCTGGTCTAGAAGCAGCCCTGGAATTAGGGGCAAAACGGTTGGACGTTATCGGGGACTCAAACCTTGTTGTATCTCAAGCAAAAGGAGACTGGAAAGTCAAAGAAGAAAAGATGATAATGTATCACCAGACCTTGGACTTGTTAATTCCTCGGTTTGAGAAGTTAAACTTTATTCATCTGTTAAGAGAGAACAACATGTTCGCAGATTCACTAGCAACTCTATCTTCCATGATAGACATCCCGTTTGGAGTCCGGATGCGTCCAGTCATTATCGACCAAAAATTTGTGCCGGCTTACGAGTCGATCGCCGCTATAGATGAGGTTCAAGATGAGAACCCCTGGTATTACGATATTTGGAACTTTTTGGAGAAGGAAGCATATCCACTAGGGGTAAATGCCAAGGATAAAAGGGCAATCAGGAGAATGGTCATTCAGTTCATCATCTGCAGAGGTAAATTGTATAAGAGAGGCCATCTGGGAATGCATAAGCTGTGCGTGGAAGCTGAAGAATCAAAACGCCTGATGGAAGCCATCCATGGAGGGGAATGCGGTGTGCATATGAACGGGATAATGCTAGCGCGGAAGATCCTCAGACAAGGTTATTATTGGTCCACCATAGAGGAGGATCAGTTTATTCAGCAAGGGGAGAGACAAATCTCAACTTCACACCCCATGTTGGACCAAAGCTATTTTGGATGGTTTTCATACCTTAAAACCCTCTCTTTCAAAACATTTTTGAAATAAAGTTTCTACAATGTTCCGAGGCTCACATTTTGTCAAATAATGAGTTTTTCGATAAACCGAGCAAGGACAAAGTGGAGATGAATGAAAGAGAGATGAAATCTTTGAAAAATCTTTCAAAACACCTTACTTAAGTTGAAGAGAAGAGGAGAAGAGGGGAGAAACCAAGTTAGAGAAGAAGTTCGGCATGAATCTGGGTAGAAGAGGGACGAGCAGTCCTCGCTAAATCAAGCCCATCTGTCTACACACTTAGAGTTAAGCTATGAGGCCACCACCGTTGGAAAGAAGACTTCCGAGGCTTCATTTTGCACTCAAGAATCTCTTAAAGCCAAGTCCGGGTGGGGAGATATGATTGGTTGAAGTTGGGCATCATCCCGGTTGGATCGAATCTGCGCGGCTTCACCAAAAAGGGCATAACGTTTTGCACAGGAGGAATTTTAATGCAAGGTTTGTGCCATTGGAAAGCTAACTTCCGGGGCTTCAATTTGGACACCAACCGGCCGTTTTTTGACCTTACCAGCCATCCACCGGCCAGACATTTAGCGACCGGCCAGCATAAATAGCAGGTCGGCCAAATATTGTGCCGACCGGCCATTTATTTGCCGATGACCCTTTTTCTTGGCCGTTTGACCCTTTTGACTCTTGCAGGCATGGTGCATGCCAGCTGTGCCAGCTGGAGTGCACAGACCCGACCCCCCATGCACATGTGTGGTTGTTTTGCACCTTTCCACCCTTTTGGCCCCAAACCTCTTCTAGAAGGTTGACCCCTTTGCTCAAGCTTCTTGAGGAAGCTTGAGCCCTTTGCTTGGCTTCCTCAAGAAGCCTTGGTCCCTTTGCTTGGCTTCTTGAATAAGCCTTGAGCCCTTTTAGCAAGCTTGTCTTAGAAGCTTAGTCTTGCCTATATAAGGAGCTCTCCTCCTCCATTGTAAAAGGTTGGTTGGTGGAGCAAAAAACCAGATATATATAGATATATATCTGATATATATACACACTCTTCTCCATATCCTCCATAGCTCCCTTCTCCAAAGCTCAAAAGTCCATTACTCTGGCCCTTTGCACTACAACACCTAGCACCACCCCACCACCTCCATTCCAGCAGCTTGGAGGGTCTTCTCAGAGGCTAGGAGGCACCACTTCTCAAGCCAAAAGGCAGCTAAGGGTTGGTCTACAGGGGTGAGTACCTTTTTCCTTATTTTGAGCCTTTTTTTGTATCCTATCTTGGCCATTCTTGCTTGTATATTTGAGCTCCGGCCATAACTGAAAGTAGCATTTTTTTGAGCTCTATTTCATCTTCATTAAGGGCCTCTCACTGTTTGAGGCCTCCATTTTGCACTTGCTTCATTATCCTCTTATATGCCTATTTCTTATGTAGCATTTTAGGCCTGTGTGTAATCTGTTTTGAAGCATGTTGTAAACTGTAAATAGGCTTATTTTGAGCCCTTCTTCAACATTGTAGAAGGGCTCATCACTGTTTGAGTCCTCCATGTGCTACTTTCTTTGATATCCATATTTTAGCCCCATTTTTGCATGATTCATTAGCCTATTGAGCTTCTATTTTTGGACCTTGGTCCGAACTTAAAATGGCCTTTTTTTGACCCCCTCTCCATGTTTCATTAAGGGTCTATTGCTGTTTGAAGCATCATTTGTATACTTTGTGTTGTAGCCTCTCTTTTCGCCCTTATTTTGCATAGCATTTTGAGCATACTTGTATCTGTTTTTGGGGTTTGTCATAAACTGTAAAACATCATATTTTTGGCCCCTATTCAATATTTTAGGAGGCCCCTTCTCTGTTCGGGGCCAACGTCTGTGAGTTGCTTCAATATCTTGCTTTCGGGGCCATTTTTGTATGCTAGCTTAGCCCCATTTATGCTCACTGTTTGGCCTTGATTTAAACTGTAAACATGCTTTTTTTGGGGCTTCCTTGCTTCTGTATTCACACTTCATGTTCAAATTATGCATGCATTGCATAGCTATAGGCCATTTCATGCGCCAAATTTCATGTTTCGGGACTTGTTCCATGCATTGGGCACCATTTCACCATGTTTCGGGGCTGTTTTGCATCTCATTTTGCCTCTGAAATTTGCATGCTAGTATGCCATTTTCCATGTTTTGCCATGTCTTGTTAGAGTGGCATTCCGTGCCGTAGGTTCGGTCCTCGGTTTGCGTGCACGCGTGCACGCATCTCGAGTTGTCTCTTTTTTTTATCTTATGGCCTCCTATGTGAGTGTGGCTGAGGTCAACTTGTATTGGTGTAAGCCCATCTTGCATTGTGTATGCCATGTTTCAATGCGTTGTGCATGTTATGTTGTTAGAATTGTGTGTGCGTGTAGTTGCATTGCATGTTTGTATGCTTGCTTGCATGCTTAGGTCGCATGTGCATTGTTGTGCATTGCCTCGCCTCTTGATCAACCATGATTGAGGTTGGGTCCCTTGTATGTTTTGTGTGCATTGCATTTGACATTGAAATGCATACTTGACTCTTTGGCCATCATGCATCGAAATGCGTGATTGGTGGCCCGAGGGTCGAGCACCACACTCCCTTGAGTCTTAAACATGATATGGAGTGTGGGTGCAAACATTGCTTTGAAGATACATTGCCATGCCTTGTTTGCCCTCTGCTGCTGTCAAACAGGTTTCTGCAGGAAGTTTTGGCCGGTCGGCTACATACAGTGCCGACCGGCAATTAATCAATGGCCGATAACTTCATCAGCGGCCGGTGACCATTTCCCATCGCCGATGGACATTCCTCCTAGACGGTGGCACTCCACAGTGTGCAGAGAGCATACATTGGGACTTGTGCAGTCTTCAGAGGTGCCAAATAGTGAAAACAGAGGCAACACGTGTCATGGCAATGAATTTCTGGGCGAAGCAAATCCGAGCATGCGTGCATCCCTCTTCCCGAGGCCTTTTACTGCTTTCCATAGCTTAGTGAATTTGTTAATTAATTAAATAGAGTTTTGTAATATTTAATTAGCTAGAGTAGTTAATTATTTATTCGGCCTGTATTATTCTTTTGGTCCCTCGAGCGAGGGCGAATTTGTAATAAGTGTGGGTGCGTGTGTGCATGTCTTCCAACCCCCACTTCTTTCTCCCTTTTACTTACCTGCTTTCGATGGTTAGTATTAGGGCATATTTAATTTAACATACCTTATGCTATGCATGCGTGCATCCGTACATTTGTCTTGCATGCATCGGGCTCGGCGCATCATACTAACTGCACTGTACTTCAATTCCAAGTTGAATACGTGTTAGTTGTAGCATCATCATATGCCATCTTAGAATAGCCGAGCCTATTGTAGTTGCATCTTGCATGTGTTGCATTAGCCATCTTAACATGAACTAGGATCATGCATATGATTACTAACTAGTTTCTTTTGTCTTGGAGTACTCGGTAAGCATTTATGCTTTAGCATACCGCATGCGTGTGAGTGTTGCCATAACAGCATGATTACCATGAGGCTAATTGCTTACGTGTTATAAACTGCCTGAATGCCTGTGGGTGAAGGTTGGATTGTTTGAGTTGGAATAACTCGTTGAAATCCGTATTTTAGCCTACTCGCGAGTAGCAATTTCAAAACTGTTTTCAAAACAAATGGATATGCAATGCTTATTTCCAAATTAGGCGATCTAGTCTATACTTGTTTGCTGCCGCAAACATAGTAATTCTAGGCTAATAACCGGAATAAGAGCACATAACGTTTTCAAAACAAGATATCACAGTTAGTAGAGTGCCTTTGTGCTTGAGCCTCTTAGATGCCATCTAGGTGCTCCTTAGGTTTTGTTTAGGTCTTCTTGTGACCTGTTTCGAGTCCCCTTAGCCTTGTGAGGCTTGGTGGACTTGGCCTTGGTTTAAGCCTTCATGGCTTGTTTCAAGACTTGGGCCATTTGTTGCATATTTGGCTTGCTTTATTGCATGATTTGGCCTCATGTTTTGCATGAATTTCAGAGTTTTCCATGCATGCTTTTAGCCCATGTTTGGCCTCTTTAAGTGTGCTTGAATGTTGCTTATTCATGCTTGGGTTTGGAACCTTAACATGTGTATGTGTGTATGTGTGTTTGGCCCTCATAATTTAGCATTGTGGCTACTGATTTTGGGCCTACTAGAGTTGCCTAATTCATGTATAAGACCATCCCCATTGGTTTGCATGCTTGCTTGTGTGCCTTGCATAAGTGCATCACATTGGTCATTTTGCATGATAGATAACATGCTTAGGGTTGCATCACATTTGCATGCATGTTAAATTGTTTGCTATTTGGATGAAATGTTCATTTATACTTGTCGACTAGATAATTAGGCAATGTCAACTCCAAAAGGCGAATGCTTGTAGTTCATGGAGTGGCTATATGGCACACATCGATCGGCGTCGGGCCTAGATATTTGGCCGATCAGATTAATAAATCTGCCCTTGCCCCAGCTAGTGCATGAACTCCAAAACGTTCAAGTATACTTGCCGATTAGATAATTAGGCAATTTCAACTCCCAAAGGCCGAATGCTTGTAGTTCATGGAGTGGCTGTGGCAAACATCGATCGGCGTCAGGCCTAGATACTTGGCCGATTAGATTAATAAATCTGCCCTTGCCCCAGCCAGTGCATGAACTCCAAAATGTTCAAGTATACTTGCCGATTAGATAATTAGGCAATTTCAACTCCCAAAGGTCGAATGCTTGTAGTTCATGGAGTGGCTGTGGCACATATCGATCGGCGTCGGGCCTAGATACTTGGCCGATCAGATTAATAAATCTGCCCTTGCCCCAGCCGGTTCATGAACGTAGAATGCCGAATATCAGTGGTGGATGGGACGATTGGGGCATGACTAGATTTAGTTGGCGCCGGGCTTCAATATTAATGAGATTGCCTCGGAGATGCTGCCCTCATAGGGAATAAATAGACGTGTACTTCGCGGACGAGGGTCCTATTTATGTGCTCAGTGAGCAACTCAGTCCAGCTCTTTGAGGAAGATTAAACAAGTGCAAATGTCAAATAAACTTTTCTTCAAAGCAGAGGTGAAACGAAGATGCTAGCTGAGCTGGGCGGTGCATGAGTCGAAGCGGTGAAACCTTCACGCATGGGCAGTGGGACTGCAAGGAATCGGGAAAGACACCAATCTCCTCGTCGTCGAAGTAGGTCGCCTAGAAGGGACAATCAACCACAGCGTAAGTCTCTTTAACCCCCATCCCGGAAGGGAATCCGACGCGACTGTAGACACCCCATTTTGACCGTCCTCAAGACTTGGACGTCATCGTTGGAACACTCGGTGATTATCCATGTTTGTGTTCGTTTGGAGATTCCCGGAGTTCTCGGCTACGCGCGCCGTGCCTCAGGACCTCCGGACTCGACCGTTTGTGTTTGGTTTTGCACCAAACACTTGTGTTTTGCCTTGGGAAGGCAGGGAATGCTTTGTGAGGCATCCCCATATACCACCGGCTGTGGCTAGAGGCCACCGGCTGGCTGGTGTGGACACCGCACTATATTATTGCCGGTCGGTGGCACTCTTTTTGGCAAAATGACCATTTTGCCCAGCCGGCTACTGTGCAGCTGCTTTCTGAGATATTTTTAGACAGCTGTTTAGCTCTTGTTTCCCCTCCATACACGTGTATGGAGGGATGAGCTTGCTTAGGGACTAAGCTTGTAAGCTTTTTGCCTATAAGAGGGAAGGCTCTTCCCTTTGCTCAAGGGTTACAAAATCTGAGAGCTTTAGACATTATTAGAGAGTTAGAGCTCTGGTTCTTTTAGGGTTAGAATAGATATACACTCTATCTCTCTCTTTCTCTTTGAAATCTAGGTGTTTTGTGCCTTACTATTGCACACAAGCACCTAGTGTTCCACCTTCCTCTTGGTTCTGAGGTTCCAGAGGTTTGTTCTTAGTGTTCTTGACTGGTTTTGAGCTCAAGGACCCATCCACTCCAACCTTTGTGAAGAAAAGCCTCAAGGGTAAGAAACTTACTTTATTTCCCCCATTTTTGCACTCCATTTTGCTTGCTCTAAAACAGTTTTTGAGCTTAGTGTTTGGCACATAAAAGTTCTGTTTTTTGACCCTCTTCATTGTATATAAGAGTGTTTTGTGGTTTGAGCAAGTTTGACCACCCTTAGACCTTGAAAAGGTCACTTTTTGTGCTATTTTGTAAGAGATCCGGGACTTGTGTGCTCAGACCCTCTCCACCACTAAAATCTTGAGGGATTTCAATGGTGGAGATGGTGCCTTAAAGTCCTAGAAAGGGGAGGGCCACCCCCTCTCCTTGATGTCCTTGAAAAGGGCAAATTTTGGCTTCCAAAGGAGCTTCATGCTTGAGTGTGTGTTGAGCATGTTTGACTTGTTTTCAATGCTTATATTGCCATGTTATAACATGATTACAAGTTAGTTTAGGCCCCTTATGCATGCTTAGCATAGTTGCCTTGTAATGCCTCTTGATGCCTTAACATGTCTAGGTTGCATGCCTTTGTTTTGAACATGTTTTAGGCCTAGATCCATGAAGCTTGTGTGCTTATTTTGCCATGATTTAACTCTGTCCATAGCCATTTGGGTCGATCCTATCATGCATTATATAGCTCCTTTGCATTTGGCTTGTTGGCCTTGAGAGTATGAGTGTGTAGCATGCCATGCTTGCTTCATTTTTGATAGTTTGGAACCATCTAGCATGTTATTTCAGACTTTTTGGTGTGCTTGTATGCATGCTTTAGTTGCCTCTTTAATGCTTTAAAAGCATGTGTTGAATACTCCATGTTTTGGTCATGTTGTATGCCTTTGTGCTTGAGCCTCTTAGATGCCATCTAGGTGCTCCTTAGGTTTTGTTTAGGTCTTCTTGTGACCTGTTTCGAGTCCCCTTAGCCTTGTGAGGCTTGGTGGACTTGGCCTTGGTTTAAGCCTTCATGGCTTGTTTCAAGACTTGGGCCATTTGTTGCATATTTGGCTTGCTTTATTGCATGATTTGGCCTCATGTTTTGCATGAATTTCAGAGTTTTCCATGCATGCTTTTAGCCCATGTTTGGCCTCTTTAAGTGTGCTTGAATGTTGCTTATTCATGCCTTGGGTTTGGAACTTAACATGTGTATGTGTGTATGTGTGTTTGGCCCTCATAATTTAGCATTGTGGCTACTGATTTTGGGCCTACTAGAGTTGCCTAATTCATGTATAAGACCATCCCCCATTGGTTTGCATGCTTGCTTGTGTGCCTTGCATAAGTGCATCACATTGGTCATTTTGCATGATAGATAACATGCTTAGGGTTGCATCACATTTGCATGCATGTTAAGCCTCTTGAAATGAAGTATGATAGAGGTTTGAGCATCCTTGTTTGCTTGTTTGCATTGCATGCATTTGAAATCAAAGTTGCATTCTTGGTTCTTAGGGCCATCATGCATGGAAATGCGCGATTGGTGGTCCGAGAATCGAGGCACATGCCCCTTCGAGTCAATAATATGATAGGGAGTGTGTTTGGTGCATACATGCCTGCCTTGAATTGCATTGCCATGCAAGTTTTGCCCTCTGCTGCTGTGAGTTGCAGGTCTGCAGGTGTTAAGTGCCGACCGGCACATTTTAGTGCCGACCGGCAGTGAATTGGCAGCCGATAGCTTCAATCAGTGCCGGTGGTCACATCCTTTAGCCGGTGTGTTCTACCCCAGCCGGTGTGTACTCCCCCAGTGCCCTGAGAGGCACTCCTGAGACTTTGGTAATTTTTCTAAGGAGGATAGCAGGGAAAACAGAGGCACACTTGCATGACAGTGCGATTCCCAGCCAATTCCGAGCGCGCGCTGCATTTGGCCCTCCTCCAGGCATTCTGAATTAGATTAATTATTTGTCTAATTAATTTAGTGAATTTGTAATATTAGCTTGCGTAGTTAATTATTGTATTATTATTTGTCCTCGAATAAGAGGAATAAATAAGTTGTGTGTGAGTGGATTCCATTTGACCCCCCGAGCGAGGGCAAATTGTAATAAGTGTGTGTGAGTGGGGTGAATGTCTTCCAACCTCCACTTCTTTCTATCCCTTTTATTTACCTGCTTACAATGGTAGATTAGGGCATATTTGATTGGCATACCTTATGCAATGCATGCGTGCATTCATGCATTTGTTTACATGCACCAGGGCTCGGTACATCATACAAACGCATTGCAATTTTCAATTCCAAATTGAATACGTGCTATTCGCGCACTTCATATGCCATGTTTAGGGTTAGCCGAGCCTACTCTAGATTGCATCTATGCCTGTGTTGCATTAGCCACTTAACATGAACTAGGTCACGCATGTTTGCTAACCAGTTACTTGTTTTTGGCACGGAGTACAATGTAAGTGTTTTTGCTTTAGCATAATCGCATGTGTGTGAATGTTAACATGACAGTATGCTTGCCATGCGGCTAAATGCTTATGTGAGATAAACTGTTTGAATGCCTGTGGGTGGAAGTTGGATTGCTTGAGTTGGAAGAACTCATTGAAATCCGTATTTTAGCCTACTTGCGAGTAGCAAAAACCAACACGTTTTTCGAGACAAAACGGATATGCAATGTTTATTTCCAAATTAGGCAATCTAGTCTATACTTGTTCGCTGTGCGCATAACATAGTAATTCTAGGCTAATAATCGGAATAAGAGCATGTAAGGTTTTCAAAATCGGTTATCACGGTTAGTAGAGGCCGGTCTTCGGACCGGGCGAAAGGGGGTGCTCATAGCTGACCTTCCCCGATCGTACCAAGCTCCCGAGCCAAGTCACTTTGGTGATGACGGACACGTGGCCTTCGGCACCGAGTCAGGGTTTCCTAAATTCCCCCATTAAAAATATTTAGGTGGCGACTCTGTAATCTGGCAAAGCAGTCCATGTTTGGCACTACTTTTTCAAAAATCTGTTTTTCTTCAAAACGATTTGCCAGAGTTGGACTCTTTGGTTCAAGATTAAGAACCGCACACACAAAGGGAGTCCGAACAGTAGAGCGAGGCCCACGGGCGCGTCTACAGTTTCTGGCGACTCTGCTGGGGATTTTAGAGAGCTTGACTCGAACTCGTGATATCCTGTTTTGATTTCATTTATGTGTCTCTTTGCATTGCATGTGCATTGGTGCGCCTAGGACACCGTGTTGGCCATCTGCTATTCCTGAGCGGTTTGCCGGAGGCTTGCCTTGTCAAGGCATGACCATGACAGGCTGACCGGTTGCGGGCTCTGCCAGTATGGGAACAAACCCCGGTTTTACCAGGGCACCCTTTCCGACCATTCGACCTAGTGCATATTCGGATCCATAGTGACCATTCCAAACTAGGACAGGTCGCTTACCCGATATAGGTTGTTTGAAACCGCTGCGTGCGTAGTGAAACCCTAGCTCCTGACAAAATAGGACAGGGAAACCCTACCCCAACATAGGGGTGTATTGGCTCTCTTTTATCTGCTATGTGCTTTTAGAATGCATCTCTGCAGGGAGAACGCACATATCAGTTTGCAATCTTTTATATTGATATTTGGCCCGAGGGCACCGGTATCAGTTTTGGGGAATCAGTTATATCCGCGGGTATCAGTTCAGTTTTGAACAGTGAATCTGGGGAACAGTGATCAGCAGTATAGTACCGTTGTTTGGCTACACCCGTGCTTGATCTATCTGGGGCTGAAGTACTGTTTGTCTTCTGTTTCAGTTCAGAGATTCAGAGAGTTGGGCTAGAATAGCTAGTGTTTTCTTGCTGAGGCAGAATTTAGCATGATGCAGAATCCAGAAGAGCTTGTGGTCATGACGGCCGCATTGAATCAGGGAATCACCTTACAAGATGAGATTACCGTTGACATGCCGCATCCGCCCCGATCGCCGGCTGCGCACCCGGTTTGGGCCCCTCAGCTGTATCAGGCTCGCGAGCCCACTACATTTGAACTAATGGGGATGATAGGTGATCTTCAAAGATCCGTGACGGATCTCGCCTATGGAATGACAGCTTCGCCGCCAGTCGCACCATACGTCGGAAGCTTTATACCCCAGGAGCCCCCGCTACTGGGACGAATTGTGATTGAACTCAACCAACCGGAGATGACCTCCAGTTATGGTAACGACGCATCAAACCAAGTTCTGAATCAGGCCGAGGCCAGAGATAAAGGCAAGATGGAGGCAGATGCCGACCCTATCGAACAACTGCTGTGGGCAGTAGAGGCTTTGAAAGCCAGGGGGATGAACAAGCAACAGGTATCTGCAGTTATGACAAAAGCTGTGGAGGGTGCTTTCCCCACTCCGCCTGAGGGCAGTTCCAGTCAATCAGAGAATCGGGATAGGCCCCGTCATGCCAAGACAGTTCTTCCCGCTTCCAGCCTTGCATCCGGAAAGAATCAGAAATCCAAAGCCGCACCCGCTGATCCGTTCGCTAGTGCATCTAGCAAGAGTGTTCAGGCTCCAAGGTACTTGCCCCGAGGGCGCAGGGCCTTCCATCCTCTCCACATGCCTTTGTCTAGGGCACTTCTGATCTTGGCCAAAAAGGGGCATCTTACACCCCTCGATCCTAGGCCACTCCCCAAACCCCTTCCAGCAGGCCATGATGCCACTCAGTACTGTGCGTACCACCAGCAGTCAGGCCATGCTACTGATAACTGCTTCCGCCTCCGTCACGAGGTACAGGATTTGATTGATAACAAGATTATTCTCCCGCCCACCTCGGCCAAATCCATCACTACAGAGTTCTTGGAGTACGAGGACACAGATACGGAGGACACAGATACCGTGAGTATATAATCAGCAGATGAATTGCCTGTGGGCAGTGTCTGGTATATTTTTGGATGCAGCGTTTGGCACGCATTTTTGAGCACTTGCCAAGGCTAGTTTTGGTAAATTCTGACTTGGGTGTCGAGTCAGTCTTTTGTTTTGTCTTGAACCTGTCTCATTGTTTTGAGACATTCCTTTTGCTTAAGGGTCTGTCTAATTGTAATGAGTCAGTCCCTCTTGTATAGAGTACTCTGGTGATTTCGGGGTTGTTGCCTCAAACACCATTTTATCTTATAAACAGTAGTTTTTGCTTTTTGAGTTCGTTTCTACCGAGGAGCCAGTTATGCCAACAAATCTGAATGAAACAGCCGCGGCTATCGCGTTCCGCACTCGTTGCTATTCGAATCAACTACGTCGGAGGGTGTGAATGGAATGACAGCATATACCGCCTGCCCTTTTGTGCCCTGGGCATTGTTATAATGACCTAAGTTTTTCAAAACCCTTTTGAACACTGCGGTGACGAAAACGAAGAGGAAGTAATTCCTCGGATTTTGCAAAATTTTTGATCATTTTGAGAAAAGGAGCGCATGCTAAGCGTTTTATGAATGAAATCATGCTTATCGGCGTGAGTACTGAGAAGGACCCTGGCCTGACCCAGACTGGTTCCACATTATCTTCAGCACGAGCGATTTGTCGCTTTCTTGAAAACTTTCAAAAACAAAATGTTTTGTGCGGTCTCGCGAAGATTTGTGTGGAATCGCTCTTGAGATGTTGTGGCCTAGGATCGCTCTCGGCCTCAAGATTCGATTTATCTATTGTAAACCGGTTTCCATTCAGAACATTCAGCTGTGCCATGAAACGCCCGTGTGGCCCGTATTGAAGCAGCCCTCGAGCAAGAGGCCTCAAAGTCAGATCAGGGAGATCAGATCCCACCAAGCAAAGCTCGTAAAGCAACTGCGTTGGACTCTTCCCGTAAATCAACACCACAGTCACTCTCCTGGACACAGAGAGGCTTCAATTTCAAAAACCATTTGGCATGGGCTTGCTACACTTTTTTTATCCTTTGAGAGGCTCGCTGGGCCGAAAACCCGGAAGGGCGACCCAGGCAAAAGTTAGAGCAAGAAAAACAAAAAGAAATAGAAAAGAAAAGACAAAAAGCAAAAAAATACAATACAAAAAGAAATAAAAAAAAAGAAACAAAAAGAAAAGAAAAAGAACAAAAATAGCAAAGAAAGGAAAAGGAAAAGAAATGAAAAAAAGAAAAACATAGCTCGCAAGGTCGAAAACCCGCATTGGGCGCCTTGGCAAAAGTTAGAGCCTAAACAGTGAAGGTTAAAATACCCGAGTGTACCTTGACCGGAACTACGTAAGGCTTGATTCCCATGTTTGGGATACGTAGGCAACTTCATCCTGAAGTCCAGCCCCCAACGCTTTCATAGCGTCTTGGTCCATGTCATGGTTTCGATCACTTTCGCCTCCTCTGAATCCAACGTCTCGACTGCAGCGACCGGGAGTTGCGTGATCAACTTCCTTCTGGAACTCAGCCACCAACACCCTCAAGGTGGCTGTGTCCATATATTGTTTGTGGCTGTCTTCGCCCGCTCCGCGCCTGAGAGCCCGGTCGAGTTCAATCATCAATGAGCATGCCGCGGCATCATCCAAACAAGGGGCAACTTTCCGTTGCCATCTATTGCCAAAGTTGCCCTCAGTCTTCGTCCAAACTAGGGGCAACTTTCCGTTGCCTTATCCCCCTTTAAGCCAGGGGCAATTTCCCATTGCCTCCGATCCGAGGTTGCGTATCTCAAGGGTAAGTTCCGCGCTCGTTGAGCGTTCACTGTTTGCAAAAATAGTTTTTGAAAATTTTCACTGAAGTTGACTTATTTTCTCGAAAACTATTTCATTTTTCAAAATGGGACCATGTTTGGACCCAAAAGGGGAATTTTCAGTGCGCACAGCCTGATTCGCATGGTTTTCAAATCAAAAATTGAACAGGCATGTTAATCTGACGCTCATTTTGATCAAAACTGTTTTAGAAAGGAAACGAAAAAAATGGTCAGAATAATGAACTAGGGGCACAGTTGAGCCAGGTGTTCTGTCTCCCCCCCTTATCATCAACGCGCTCGCCGGTAAGGCGCTTCATTCGTCAGAAGAAATAGCCGTGAGCTAACAATATTGGGCGTGAACTTGTGACTTTCTATTCGCCCATCAACCACCCTGGGGAGGGATTGAAAAATGAGAGAGTAAAGAATAGAGAGGTGTAAGCCGAGAGAAAAGTGAACAAGAGGGTTTTGAGAGAAAAACCGAGCTTGAGGGCCGAGTGGCGTGAGAATCACACAAATCAGAAAGGGTGGGAATAATACCCGGAGGAACTGGCTCCTCGAAATTTGAGGCCCCCCCTTGTAAACATGTCTGTGTGTCGTGTCTTTTGATTTGTCGATCTCAATTTAGTTTTGAGTCTTTTCCGAGCGTGTCTCGTTGTGTTTAGGTCGTGTGCCTTTTACTTTCTGTACTCGAGTCCTTTCCACCGTGTCCAGTTGTAGGCTCGACACCCTGGTTGAAAACCCTTCTTTATTGCAAAAAAATCGTCGGTGCTCAGAATGCCGTGCCGTTCTCTACATCCATGCCAGGTAAGAGAAGAAATGAAAATTTTTGGGACATCCGAGTGTGTTTCAACCTTAACCATTTCAGTTTTGAGATCCGTCTTGTTAGATTGGGTTACTTGTTCAAAGTTTGCCGTGTGCGGAATGGACCAAGTGTTGGGTTATGGGCTGTATGCAGATTAATCCCCAGCAGAATGTGAGCTGTGTTCAGTTTGAGCAGCAGTTTGTATGAGTTGTCTGCGGCTAGTTGGTGGGTTATCCGATTATTACAGTGCAAATGCTCCATTTTCAGACAACAAATCAAATTTCGTTTACATCGAGATGTAATATGATGCAATGCAGTGCGAAGTAGGAGACATGTAAATAAAACACTTTTCAGACAAAAAGTTTGTTTTATATAATCTCTTTCAAAGTACAACTTTTGAAGAAAGCAAAAAAATCTGCCTGCGGCAGTACATAGTACTCTATCTACCAAAAAGAGAAAAGTACAAGAAAAGAAATAAAGAAAAGAAGCGGCAAAATCATCATCATCAGCAGCAGGCCTCATGCCTAAGGATCAGTCCTCGCCCTCTTCCTGGGCAAAAGCACATAAGCACCGTCGGAGCTGTCACTGTCGGAGCCCGAGCCCGAGCTGTCCCCGGCCTCCTCCGCAAATGACTCCGTCCCCGCCTCCGACTCACCATCTCCTGGAACTGGAGCTCGTGAGCTGCTCCCCACGTGACCACGCCCCCCTCTAGTGCGAGGGAATATCCTGCCATCCCGAGTAGAGAGGGGAGGCCCAGCTGGAGCAGCGCCACCCACTGGAGGGATCGGGAAAGGAGGCTGAAAATACAAAGAACAAACACATCAGAAAACTGTGAACAGTTTATCAGTACAGAATGCAGTGTATGAGTACAGTGTGTGAATACCGTGAGCAGTTTATCAGTACAGAATGCAGTGTATGAGTACAGTGTGTGAACGCTGTGAGCAGTGAATCAGTGCAAGATGCAGTGTATGAGTACAGTGTATGAAAGCCGTGAGCAGTTTATCAGATCTTCGTGCAGTGTAGCAGATTGTGCGAAACAGAGTGTGGTTCGAGACTGTGGTCAGAAGAACATACCGGCAGGCCGTAGACGGCCAAGGCGTCGAGAGTCCGCTGCAGCATCCCCATCAGGGAGGCATTCAGCTCCACAGACTGACGGGTATACTCGGAGGAAGCCTGCAAAAGTATTAAATACATCAGTGTTCTGTGGGATATTTGAATGAACTGAAATGAAATAACAATGCAAGATGCAGAAATAAAGTAATACATACCGGAGGCAAGTCGGGAATGCCGGCCAACTCATGACCAGCTGGAGGAGGAGCAAAAGGGATCTGGTAGGTCTCCCCACTCTGCCCCCTGTATGACAGCATGGTAGGCAGAGCGGGCCAGCCCGTCCCTCGTCCCCTCTGCACTCCCCTCCTGCCGCGAGCTCGAGCCCTCTGTGACGACCCCACTCCTCCTCCTGCCTCTGCCCGGGCCGCTGGCGCCGCAGGTCTCGCTGGATCAGCTCGGGAGCCCCCGCTCAAAGGCCGCATCAAAAAGGTCCGGACGTACTCTGAGTAGTCGCCCTCGCCCCTATAGCCGTCCTCGTCCCAGCCGAGGGTGTAGTCCTCCATCTGCTGCACAGAAAACCTCTCGGTATCCCTCATGTGCTCGGGAGGGTGAACCGGGACTATCTGCTCTGGCAACCCGAGGGTCTGGCGCAGAAAACGCTCCCCAGGTACCAAGCCCGACAGACCGGGCCTCCAGCAAAATCCGGTAGCGCGAGGTCTCGATGGCGCCGGCATACCGATCTCGTATCACCGCTGGTAGTGGAGCCCACGGCTGCCAGGTGACCTGAAATGAAATACAGTTGATTATTTACTGATATAGAAATGTACGCTTGAAAGTGAAGTTTAAACCGACTGTAAGTAAAACATACCTCGGTGGGGGTGATGGTGTCGAAGAAACGGCGGAAGAAGCTGAATGTGTCTCGGGGCCTCCGAGTGCACCTCCCATCGTAGCGGCGGGAGAAAGGAACGACCAGAGGAGTCTCCGTCTCCGGCACTGGCTCTAGTCTGGGGAAGTAGGCGTACACCCACAGCTGCAAAACAGACGTCAGTATGACTATCAGATCAAGCAGGATGCAGGATAAAGCAGAAACAACGGAGCCGCGTGTTGTGTATTGTGTTGAACAGAGTGTACAGTGTGAACAGTGTACAGTCAGTATAAAGCAGAGTATGTGTGTGCCGTGTGTACAATATGCAATCCGTGGGAAGCGGACTACAGTGTGCGCAGTGTACAAAATACAGGAAGTATAGAGCAGAAATATAAAGTAGAGAAGAAGACATACCTCCCAGGCTCGCCAGTAGCCTCCTAGCAGCTGTCCACTGCCACGAGAGACTGAGCTCATGTAGCCATAGAGGGTGGCCAAAGCCGCGCCCCCCCAGTCATACTGCACAATCCTCTCGACGTCCACCAAAGCGCTGAGCAGGCAGAGGGGCACTGTGTTCGCCCGGTCGGCAAACAGGGTAGTCCCCAGCAAGAACATGAGGAAGCCGCGCGCATATCTCTCAGCGGCCTCCTGGGTCATCGGAGCTGCGTCCACCAGCGCGGGCTGCACTCGGAACTGCACCTCGAACCAGGAGTAGCGGACGAACCCTGGACGAGCAAGTGGCGGCACCTCGCCGAGCAAGTAGACCTGGGCTGCGGTCCACTCATCCATGGCTATATCGAAGGGGATCGGATCACCCCCCACCCCGATGCCGGTGAGCATCGAGAAGTCGTAAGGGGTCATCGTCATGTCCCCAGTCGCTGATAAGTGAAATGAATCGGTGGTGTCCCACCACTCTCTGCCAGGGCGGCAAGAAGAGGTCTACAAGCAGAGAGTCTGGAGAGTCCCCTGCAGAAGGTGCCAAAGCCGGCCCGATCTACAATGCGGCTAACGGCGTCAGGCAGCGCGGCGTACCAGTCGCGAGCGACGACGTTCCCATACCCGCGGACGGCATGGGAATCTCCCTGTTTTCAAAAACAATAGTTGCAAAGCAATATGAGATGTACAAATTCGAAGAAACAGTTAAAGTCAGTACAAATCTAGCATGCGTGCAAGTCTTTCAGATTCAAACCGAAACCGGGTACCAGTGTGCTTACAGTAAACTACGGCGCGTGATGCGTCAGTGTGCTTTGAGTGGTCCGGTGTAAATTTGGTGCATGTGTGCACATTTTTCAGATTTAAGCAGATATCGGGTCTCAGTGTACCAGTAGGTGGGCTACGGCCTGTGATATGTCAGTGCTCCTATGAGGATCAGTGTAAACAGCATGTGTGCGTGTTTTTCAAAGTTCAAATGGAAGCCGGGTCTCGGTATGTTTCAGTGAACTACGACGTGCGATGTGTCCGCGTGTTGGTGTGGTTTTGTGCAAATCTAGCATGCGTGCGAATTTTCGGATTCAGACAAGTACCGGGTATCGGTGAATTTGCAGTGAAGTACGGTGTGTGCCATGTTTGGGTGGTTCAGACTAGTGCAGTGTGTGTGTATGTGCGTCGGTCCTAAACGGATATTAGTTGTAAGTTTGTCTACGATCAACTACAGTACAGTGTATCAGAGCTAAGCAATTAAGGGTTGTAATCAGCTATGTCAGTTGACAGTTTACAGTTCTACATTGCGAAAAATAAAACAGAGAAGAGTGTTACCTCGACAGCGCCGAAAGACAGGTGAGAGGTCGGCTCGCGCAAGAGGAGCTCCGGGTCCAGAGCCCTGTCAAAACCGCGGAAGTGGCGGAGTCCATCAGGTGGCAGAATGTGAATAGCCGGGCGATAGGTCGCCGGATCGAAAGGACGCTCACTCAGAGGGAGGAGCTCGACCCCGGGATCCATCTCGTGGTCCGGGGGAGTCCCAACATGCGGAATGTCATCAGCCATGGCAGTGGCGGTGAGAAAATGGCCAGAAAAGCCGGAATACGAAAAGTCAACCGAGAAGGTCAACCCCGAGAAGGTCGAAAATGGCCGGAAGGGTCGAAATGTGAAAATACACGGAAATGAAGACAAACTCAAGGGGAACAAGTCCCGAAAAAGCGGAACTAGCAAAAAGTACGCCGAAACGAAGATTTGTTCGGTTGAAAATGTCCGAAACGCGAAGAATATCGCGAATCCGACGAAAAAAAGGGCGTGAAACGCGAAGAAATCGATGAGAAATCAAGAAAACAAACTCTAGAGAGAGAGAGGAGGAGTTTTCGGCGGAGGCAAAGTGAGGAAATAGGGTTTCAAGCCCTATTTTAAAAAGCCCGAAGTGAAATGGCAGTTCTGCCCCCGATCAGCAACTTTTGGCCGGTCGGCACTATTTTGTGCCGGTCGGCACTTTTTTGTGCCGATGGATGATTTCAGGCAGCCGGTGGCAGCCGGTGACAACCCCACCCAGCCGGTGGTGTTCCCAAGGATGTGTTTAGGCTATATGAGGGGTTTTGGGTCTTCATAGCTCAAGAAAGTGCAAGAAAGTGCATCCCCGATGCTCAACCGGCCTCCGTTTTGACCTCGGACCGTGTCTTCTGTGCGTGGCACTGAGATTCAAGCAAGGATTGTATCCTTTCGTATCCTTTTGTCTTTTTCAAGATTCAAAAGTTGCCCCGTGTGCGTTGCATGCATCCATCCTTTTGTCTGTTGCGTCGCAACGCGCCGTCTTGCACGTCCCTTGTGACTTGCATCATTTTCCATTCAAACGAGGTACGTGTGCCTCGTTTTGCATCTCATTTTTAAATGAGGTACGTGTGCCTCATTTTGCATTCCATTGAGGTACGCGTGCCCACCCTTTGCATTCCACCTTGCATTTCGCCTCTTTCCGGTCCGGCGGGACCTTAAACACGCACGGCCTAGGAGACTTAAATCCTCGGGAGGTGTAAGACCTTCAGTGCATTAAAGTGCACATTCATTGCATTTGGCATACATCGCACGCGCCGATGTACGCACCCCATTTGCACTTCATTTTCATCCTTATGAGGCACGCGTGTCTCATCCGCCCTATCATGCATCGTGCATTACCTCTTTACCGGTCCGGCGGGACCTAAACACGCCCGGTCGAGGAGATCTTAAATCCTTGGAGGTGCGAAACCCTCGTCTGATGAGGTACACGTGCCCATCTTGCATTTCATTACATCTCGAGGCATGTAGGCCTCGTTTTGCACTTCATTTTCCATCCAATGAGGTATGCGTGCCTCATGTTTCATTTTATCCTCACTTACATTGTTTTGCATCCTGTGTGGCACGTGTGTCACATTATGCAAATTGCCCCAACGAGGGTCCGGCGGGACCGAAAACACGCACGGTCTGGCGAGACCTTAAACCCGCTCATTTGCATTGTTGTGCATCTCAAAAGCCGCGCGTTGGCGCGCATTTCAAACATCATGCATCATACTGCATTGTCATGCATTTTCAAAAAATCCAAAAAAAAACCAAAAACAAAAAAACACATGCATATGTCATGCATATCATCATTGTAGTATAGTGCATATGTCATGCATTTTCTGTAAATACCCATCCCATTGCATGCATTTCATTGCATCATCTTCCATCCATGGCTCGCGCCCTTCCTTGTTGAGCTTGGTCTGGTATGTGCCCATATTTCTCGTGTCAAAACACAGTTGTCGAGCTTTTGTGTCCGAGCCTTGAGGGTAGCGGCACCGTTTCTGTGTTAGACATGGTTTGTATGTGTGCGTGCCTTTCCTAGGCAAGATTTGGTTTGGCCCTCGTGCCATATCCCTTGTACCCATCCCATTGCATGCATTTCATTGCATCATCTTCCATCCATGGCTCGCGCCCTTCCTTGTTGAGCTTGGTCTGGTATGTGCCCATATTTCTCGTGTCAAAACACAGTTGTCGAGCTTTTGTGTCCGAGCCTTGAGGGTAGCGGCACCGTTTCTGTGTTAGACATGGTTTGTATGTGTGCGTGCCTTTCCTAGGCAAGATTTGGTTTGGCCCGCGTGCCATATCCCTTGTATCCATATCCATTGCATTGTAGCTTGCATGCATTTCATTGCATCACCTCCATCTATGGCTTGCGCCCTTCCTTGTTGAGCTTGGTCTGGTATGTGCCCATATTTCTCGTGTCAAAACACAGTTGTCGAGCTTTTGTGTCCGAGCCTTGAGGGTAGCGGCACCGCTTCTGTGTTAGATACGGTTTGTATGCGTACATGCCTTTCCTAGGCTAAATACGGCTTGGCCCGCGTGCCATATCCATTGTATCCATTCCCATTACGTTGTAGTGTATTTGTTGCATCCGGCATTAGGATCATTATTCCCTCATCAGCGGGTCGTTTCCCCACTTATGTCAATCCGCCCAATACTTGTTCTTATGTCTGCCTACATTACTCATAGTTCTGTGTGCGCTCGCGCCTTGAGGGCTTCGACACCTTTTCTATGGTAGGCGGACTTGTCACCTCCATCAATCTATCTGACATTCGTGTGGTTTCGAACCGCTCATGATTGAATCATGATTCAATTGCCCTGCATGTAGTTTGCATGGTTTCAATTGCATTGCATATCATATACATAGTTTTGTATATATTGCATATCATTTTGCATTCATCATCGCATTGTCATGCATGTTGCTAACAATATTGTACCTGTTAAGTTTGCTTTCTTTTCAGGCACGATATTGTATGTACGGTTCATTTACCGCTGGTGGAACCAGACGAGCCGCACAGGTATTGTATCTCCCGAGTGAGACGTTTTGAGAATTGCATAATTCTCTTACATCCTTTCTGCATTGTAGTGTAGACTGTCGCATATTAGCTTATAACTGTCGCATGTATTGCTTCATTACAGCTTTCTTTGCATGATCATAAGTTATGCTCGGCTTCTTGCATTTTCGTTGCATTTTGCCCCCGCCTACGGGCGCATATCTTATCTTTGGCATGTGTGCCTCCTGCGTGAACTACGCTGGTTTGATTCCCTAAGGGATACGTAGGCAGCTTGCGAGTTCAACCATTTGCGCTTTGTATGTTTGTCCAAGTCTTCGGCCTTGTCAAAAATGGGTCGTCTCTGGGCTTTGACATTCACTCCCGTCATTCTTATGACTTCCGAGTTCTGTCAAAGAGGGGCAACTGTAGACACCCCATTTTTGACCGTCCTCAAGACTTGGACGTCATCGTTGGAACACTCGGTGATTATCCATGTTTGTGTTCGTTTGGAGATTCCCGGAGTTCTCGGCTACGCGCGCCGTGCCTCAGGACCTCCGGACTCGACCGTTTGTGT
Source organism: Camellia japonica (assembly GCA_030407325.1). NCBI lineage: Eukaryota > Viridiplantae > Streptophyta > Magnoliopsida > Ericales > Theaceae > Camellia > Camellia japonica. The sequence continues at coordinate 160,512,186 of JAPPVO010000032.1, forward strand.
TTGGTTTTGCACCAAACACTTGTGTTTTGCCTTGGGAAGGCAGGGAATGCTTTGTGAGGCATCCCCATATACCACCGGCTGTGGCTAGAGGCCACCGGCTGGCTGGTGTGGCCACCGGCACTATATTGTGCCGGTCGGCATTATTTTGTGCCGGTCGGCACTCTTTTTGGCAAAATGACCATTTTGCCCAGCCGGCTACTGTGCAGCTGCTTTCTGAGATATTTTTAGACAGCTGTTTAGCTCTTGTTTCCCCTCCATACACGTGTATGGAGGGATGAGCTTGCTTAGGGACTAAGCTTGTAAGCTTTTTGCCTATAAGAGGGAAGGCTCTTCCCTTTGCTCAAGGGTTACAAAATCTGAGAGCTTTAGACATTATTAGAGAGTTAGAGCTCTGGTTCTTTTAGGGTTAGAATAGATATACACTCTATCTCTCTCTTTCTCTTTGAAATCTAGGTGTTTTGTGCCTTACTATTGCACACAAGCACCTAGTGTTCCACCTTCCTCTTGGTTCTGAGGTTCCAGAGGTTTGTTCTTAGTGTTCTTGACTGGTTTTGAGCTCAAGGACCCATCCACTCCAACCTTTGTGAAGAAAAGCTTCAAGGGTAAGAAACTTACTTTATTTACCCCATTTTTGCACTCCATTTTTGCTTGCTCTAAAACAGTTTTTGAGCTTAGTGTTTGGCACATAAAAGTTCTGTTTTTGACCCTCTTCATTGTATATTAAGAGTGTTTTGTGGTTTGAGCAAGTTTGACCACCCTTAGACCTTGAAAAGGTCACTTTTTGTGCTATTTTGTAAGAGATCCGGGACTTGTGTGCTTGGACCTCTCCACCACTGAAATCTTGAGGGATTTCAATGGTGGAGATGGTGCCTTAAAGTCCTAGAAGGGGAGGGCCACCCCCTCTCCTTGATGTCCTTGAAAAGGGCAAATTTTGGCTTCCAAAGGAGCTTCATGCTTGAGTGTGTGTTGAGCATGTTTGACTTGTTTTCATGCTTATATTGCCATGTTATAACATGATTACAAGTTAGTTTAGGCCCTTATGCATGCTTAGCATAGTTGCCTTGTAATGCCTTTGATGCCTTAACATGTCTAGGTTGCATGCCTTTGTTTTGAACATGTTTTAGGCCTAGATCCATGAAGCTTGTGTGCTTATTTTGCCATGATTTAACTCTGTCCATAGCCATTTGGGTCGATCCTATCATGCATTATATAGCTCCTTTGCATTTGGCTTGTTGGCCTTGAGAGTATGAGTGTGTAGCATGCCATGCTTGCTTCATTTTTGATAGTTTGGAACCATCTAGCATGTTATTTCAGACTTTTTGGTGTGCTTGTATGCATGCTTTAGTTGCCTCTTTAATGCTTTAAAAGCATGTGTTGAATACTCCATGTTTTGGTCATGTTGTATGCCTTTGTGCTTGAGCCTCTTAGATGCCATCTAGGTGCTCCTTAGGTTTTGTTTAGGTCTTCTTGTGACCTGTTTCGAGTCCCCTTAGCCTTGTGAGGCTTGGTGGACTTGGCCTTGGTTTAAGCCTTCATGGCTTGTTTCAAGACTTGGGCCATTTGTTGCATATTTGGCTTGCTTTATTGCATGATTTGGCCTCATGTTTTGCATGAATTTCAGAGTTTTCCATGCATGCTTTTAGCCCATGTTTGGCCTCTTTAAGTGTGCTTGAATGTTGCTTATTATGCCTTGGGTTTGGACCTTAACATGTGTATGTGTGCATGTGTGTTTGGCCCTCATAATTTAGCATTGTGGCTACTGATTTTGGGCCTACTAGAGTTGCCTAATTCATGTATAAGACCATCCCCCATTGGTTTGCATGCTTGCTTGTGTGCCTTGCATAAGTGCATCACATTGGTCATTTTGCATGATAGATAACATGCTTAGGGTTGCATCACATTTGCATGCATGTTAAGCCTCTTGAAATGAAGTATGATAGAGGTTTGAGCATCCTTGTTTGCTTGTTTGCATTGCATGCATTTGAAATCAAAGTTGCATTCTTGGTTCTTAGGGCCATCATGCATGGAAATGCGCGATTGGTGGTCCGAGAATCGAGGCACATGCCCCTTCGAGTCAATAATATGATAGGGAGTGTGTTTGGTGCATACATGCCTTGAATTGCATTGCCATGCAAGTTTTGCCCTCTGCTGCTGTGAGTTGCAGGTTCTGCAGGTGTTAAGTGCCGACCGGCACATTTTAGTGCCGACCGGCAGTGAATTGGCAGCCGATAGCTTCAATCAGTGCCGGTGGCCACATCCTTTAGCCGGTGGTGTTCTACCCCAGCCGGTGGTACTCCCCAGTGCCCTGAGAGGCACTCCTGAGACTTTGGTAATTTTCTAAGGAGGATAGCAGGGAAAACAGAGGCACACTTGCATGACAGTGCGATTCCCAGCCAATTCCGAGCGCGCGCTGCATTTGGGCCCTCCTCCCGAGGCATTTACTGTTTTAATTAGATTAATTATTTGTCTAATTAATTTAGTGAATTTGTAATAATTAATTAGCTTGCGTAGTTAATTATTTGTATTATTATTTGGTCCTTCCGAGCGAGGGCAAAATTGTAATAAGTGTGTGTGAGTGGGGTGAATGTCTTCCAACCTCCACTTCTTTCTATCCCTTTTATTTACCTGCTTACAATGGTAGATTAGGGCATATTTGATTAGCATACCTTATGCAATGCATGCGTGCATTCATGCATTTGTTTACATGCACCGGGCTCGGTACATCATACAAACTGCATTGCAATTTCAATTCCAAATTGAATACGTGCTATTCGCGCATTTCATATGCCATGTTTAGGGTTAGCCGAGCCTACTCTAGATTGCATCTATGCCTGTGTTGCATTAGCCACTTAACATGAACTAGGTCATGCATGTTTGCTAACCAGTTACTTGTTTTTTGGCACGGAGTACATGTAAGTGTTTTTGCTTTAGCATAATCGCATGTGTGTGAATGTTAACATGACAGTATGCTTGCCATGCGGCTAAATGCTTATGTGAGATAAACTGTTTGAATGCCTGTGGGTGGAGGTTGGATTGCTTGAGTTGGAACAACTCATTGAAATCCGTATTTTAGCCTACTTGCGAGTAGCAAAAAAACAACACGTTTTTCGAGACAAAACGGATATGCAATGTTTATTTCCAAATTAGGCAATCTAGTCTATACTTGTTTGCTGTGCGCATAACATAGTAATTCTAGGCTAATAATCGGAATAAGAGCATGTAGGTTTTCAAAATCGGATATCACGGTTAGTAGAGGCCGGTCTTCGGACCGGGCGAAAGGGGGTGCTCATAGCTGACCTTCCCCGATCGTACCCAAGCTCCCGAGCCAAGTCACTTTGGTGATGACGGACACGTGGCCTTCGGCACCGAGTCAGGGTTTCCTAAATTCCCCATTAAAAAATATTTAGGTGGCGACTCTGTAATCTGGCAAAGCAGTCCATGTTTGGCACTACTTTTTCAAAAATCTGTTTTTCTTCAAAACGATTTGCCAGAGTTGGACTCTTTGGTTCAGATTAGAACCGCACACAAAGGGAGTCCGAACTGTAGAGCGAGGCCCACGGGCGCGTCTACAGCGACTCCTAGCCGCATTGAGGTTTCGCGGTCTATACGTGGGTAACATAGACGCAATGATAAGTGGCGGACCTATCGATAATCGAACATCCAAATGTGGCAGTCGAGTTTGCTCGACCAATTTTTCCACCCGAAGTTCAGCAGTCCGATGGTAGGTCGGACCGACTTCGAAGTGTTTCGTGAAGGTGTTCACGCGCGGTTTGAAGGAGACTGTACACGGCTATGAGATCGGATGCGTCTCCGCGTCGCTCGCCGTGACATAGAGGCAGAGAGATGAACCGCATTCGAAGTTAGAAGCTCGTGCCGAGAAGGCTGAGCGTGAGCTAAGGAATCAAGTCTGCGGGCCCCAATCAACCAGTACCCAACCCGGTTGTCGAAGAGGGAGGGTTACTCAAAGGCTGATTAGTGATGCGATGCTGATCTAATACGGATAGCATGTTCGCAATTGAGACCGGGCGAGAGCCGCGGCCTAGGAAAAAGGCTGCATGACGGCCGACTGGTCGGGATTCAAAAGACCAAAGAGAAAACTCGCCGAGGAAGTTTGCCGATGTGAAAATCGTGGCTTCAAGTACGGTTGGATCAAGGCATCTCAAGCCGCGGAAGCTCTCCAAGCGTCGGGCATTGATTCGGCGCTGCCACTCTACCAACGTAATCATTTTTTGTTTTCTGCTTTTGAAGTCGAGAAGAGTGAGGATGAGGGCAACGCCCTATAAAAATACTATGTAATTATTGCCTGATTGAATAAAACATCCTATTTTAAATGTTTCATTGTAATTTGCATTCGGCACACACGTGTTTGCATACGTTTTCATTGTATAAACATTGACCGGCCCGAGTCAACTAGGCATTTAATTTTGAACGGTTATATGCCAGCTTGTCATGAACATTTCATGCACGGTCAATGCGCCGATGAGGCTCCGAATTCGGAGGCTTTTATCGGCGAAAAGGCGTCATGCGCCGAAGAGGCTCCGAATTCGGAGGCTTAATCGGCCCGAAGGTGTCATGCACCAGGGGCTCTGAATTCAGAGACTGTCGGCCCATCTATAATTGCCATTTATATAATTAGGCCATTTTAACTCCAAAAAGCCAAAAACTAGTACATGGAGTGGCTATGGCCAATATCGATCGGCGTCCGTCTTTTGGAGTTCTGTGTTAATGAAATCGCCTCGGGATCACTGCAAGGATTAGAAATAAATCGCCTCGGACTTTTCGTGCCAATAACTTCACTTATTGTGTTCAGACTCGATTTAAAACAACTTTGTTGCGTGGGGTAGATAAATATGAATGTCAAATGGAGTTTTCTTCAATTAGCAGAAGAGAAGCTCGAACTTTGGCTGAGCTTGATACTGCAATGAATCGCAGCAGAGAACCCACCTGTGCGAGAGGTAAGGTGTTCAAGGAACGGGAAAAACGTCTGCCTCCAAGTCGTCGAAGCAGATCACCCCGAAGGAAGGAAAAACAACAGGGTAGTTCTCCGCAACCACGATCGAGAAATGAGGCCGACGTAGCGCCGCGACCGTTGAGTTTTACTATTTTCGTGGGGAGTTCCTTTTTGTCCTGGATCTTGGCCTTGACGTCGTCTATGGTGTCAAAGCTCTCCACCTCAAGGGTGATTGTCTCACCAGTGTGAACATCGTGGATTCAAGCGCGGTCAGATCGAAGAATTTCAAGCCGCAGATGCTCTCCGAGCAGCGGGCGTTGATTCGGGGCTGCCGCTGTACCAACGCGACCACTTGCATTTTTTCGCCTTCGAAGTTGAGAATAGATATTGTAATGCTCGAACGCGGATTGTGTTTTTGTAATTACTGTTTAATCGAATAAAAATGTTTTATTTTAAAAGTTTATATCTCATTCTGAATTTTTATATGCTTAATTAAGCATCTCATTTCGAGTGTTGGCACATTTTGCTTTGTTCATGCTTTGTTTGATGTGTGAATGTTTTTTTTTTTATTCTGGAGGGTGCTCCGAATTCGGAATCTTACTCGGCCCTTGAGCGTCGCTTGGTGGGACACTATTTGGTCAGCCGAATTTGGAGGCTCTATTAGCCAAAGACGTCATGTGCTGATGGGGCTCCGAATCCGAAGTTTATTTGGCCAATCGTGATATCCCCGAAGGGCGCTCCAAATCCGGAGGCTTTTGGGCCCAAAGGCGTCATGTGTCGATGGGGCTCTGAATCCGGAGTCTATTTGGCCAATCATGATATCTACGAAGGGCGTTCTGAATCCGGAGGCTTTTTGGGCCCAAAAGCGTCATGCGCCAAGGGGGCGCCAAATCTGGGGGTTTTTTCGGCCCAAAGACGTCATGCGCCGATGGGGCTCCGAATCCGGAGGCTTTTCGGCCAATCGTGATATCCACGAAGGGCGCTCTGAATCCAGAGGCTTTTTCGGCCCAAAGACGTCATGCGCCGATAGGGCTCCGAATCCGGAGGCTATTTGGCCAATCGTGAAATCAACGAAGGGCGCTCCGAATCCGGAGGCTTTTTGGGCCCAAATGCGTCATGTGCCGAGGGGGCTCCGAATCCGGAGGCTTTTTCAGCCCAAAGACGCCATGCGCCGATGGGGCTCCAAATCCGGAGGCTTTTTCGGCCAATTGTGATATCCACGAAGGGCGCTCCGAATCCGGAGGCTTTTTGGGCCCAAAGGCGTCATGCGCTGAGGGGGCTCCGAATCTGGAGGCTTTTTCGGCCCAAAGACGTCATGCGCTGATGGGGCTCCGAATCCGGAGGCTTTTCGACCAATCGTGATATCCACGAAGGGCACTCCGAATCCAGAGGCTTTTTGGCCAATCGTGATATCCACAAAAGGCACTCTGAATCCGGAGGCTTTTTCGGCCCAAAGACGTCATGTGCCGATGGGGCTCCGAATCCGAAGGCTATTTGGCTAATCGTGATATCCACGAAGGGTGCTCCGAATCCGGAGGCTTTTTAGGCCCAAAGGCGTCATGCGCCAAGGGGGCTCCGAATCCGGAGGCTTTTTCGGCCCAAAGACGTCATGCGCCGATGGGGCTCTGAATCCGGAGGCTTTTCGGCCAATCGTGATATCCACGAAGGGCGCTCCGAATCTGGAGGCTTTTAGGCCCAAAAGCGTCATGCGCCGAGAGGGCTCCGAATCCGGAGGCTTTTTCGACCCAAAGACGTCATGCGCCGATGGGGCTCCGAATCCAGAGGCTTTTCGGCCAATCGTGATATCCACGAAGGGCGCTCCGAATCCGGAGGCTTTTTGGCCAATCGTGATATCCACGAAAGGCGCTCCGAATCCGGAGGCTTTTTCTGCCCAAAGACGTCATGCGCCGATGGGGCTCTGAATATAGAGGCTATTTGGCCAATCGTGATATCCACGAAGGGCGCTGCGAATCCGGATGCTTTTTGGGCCCAAAGGCATCATACGCCGAGGGGGCTCCGAATCCGGAGGCTTTTTCGGCCCAAAGACGTCATGTGCCGATGGGGCTCCGAATCTGGAGGCTTTTTGGCCAATCGTGATATTCACGAAGGGCGCTCCGAATTTGGAGGCTTTTTCAGCCCAAAGACGTCATGCGCTGATGGGGCTCCGAATCTGGAGGCTTTTGGGCCAATCGTGATATCCACGAAGGACGCTCCGAATCCAGAGGCTTTTTTCGTCGGAGCACTTTTTAACTAGGTTTCGCAATGGGTGGAATTACAACTTTTCAACAAGAATCCTTGCATTATAAAGGTGGGATGTGTACATGGTGAATCATTTTGAACTTGGATCATTCCCCACAAGTCGGGTTTAATGACAGAATTTTCGCAAGTGCTTCGAGTTCCTGAGCCGATATGGAATCTATCCGACAATGGCCGTCTCAGTTAGGACCTAATTTTCCATCAACCGGTCTCCTATCATCCGGAAGTACCTTCAGCATCAACTCTCCCGGTGTGTAGTGGCGCAGCTGAACACGTTGATTATACAACTTGGCTAGCTGCTGTTGGTATCGCCTAGGGCTACCGTGGCTTTTTGCTAGGGAGCCGTCCGATATCGTCGAGGCTGTTTCGATTTGGCACTTTAGTGGAGTTGGCCTGCGACTCCATAGGTGTCTTTCCAGAAAGGAGATAACATGCTTGTGCGGATTGCCGGGAACCACGGATTTGCTCAATGTCGTGTTCGGTCGAAAAACGTAACAGCTGATGATAGGTGCTTGGCACGGCCTGAATGGTATGCAACCAAGTTCGCCCCATGATGAGATTATACGATGAAGGGAGCTTGACGAGCAAGAATTCCACATCCACTGTTTGGGTGCCTGCTCGAACGGGTAGTGTGATTTTCCCCAACAGGTACTCTGGATTTGCGTTGAAGCCGAATAATGGATGAGAAGCCGGAGACAGGTCTGATTCGTTGAAGCCAAGTTTGATGAAGGTCTCATAATACATAACTCCGAAGTGCTCCCTTGGTCTATGAGGATGCGTTCAACGGTAAATCGGTTTACGTGTAGCTCAATGACCAATGGATCAATATGGGGGAGTGTTATGCCGATAAGATCGGAATCGTCGAAGATAATACTCAGAGCTTCGTGGGGCCGTTTCGTTAGTGTGCGTTGCTTCTGGGGGGCTGACTAAATTGCGTGTACGGTAAGAGGCGTTGGAAGGATGTATATCATATGAATGATGCCGAGCGGAGGTGAATCCTGCTGAAGGGCAATTGTTTTGATTGCGCTCGTTCGGACATGTTGCTGGAGCCGACCATCTTGCACCAATTCCTGAAGGTGGTCTTTCAAGGCATAGCAACTGTCCATATCATGACCGTGATCTTTTTGATATTCACACCGTCTGTCCCGCCTTCTCGTGTCAGGAGGTCCCACCATTTTGGACAGCCATTTGAAGAACGGAAGATGTTGCATTTTGGACATAACCAAGATTATTGGCTCTGACAGCTTCATATATTTCTTGTCGGCGCACTTTGTGCGTCTACTATCAACTTGCAATTGCTCATTTGCACGGTGTGAGCATTGATCGCTTGATCGACGAGAATCCCGTTTCTTGTCTCGTTTAGCCCGTTGTTGTGGTTCAGGGCTCTGAGGTGGTACGGAACTTATTGGCTGAGCAATTTCAGGAGGGGCCGCTTTGTTGGCCATGTGTCCGGCTTTAACCCGTAAGGCATCATCTTCCACTTTGCAGTATTCCTCTACTTTCTTCATCAACCCCCAGACTGTTTTGGGGGGCCTTCTAGTCAAGGAACTGCGGAGGGCATTATCTGGATATAATCCCATTTTAAAGGCGGTTATGGCCATTGAGTCGTTGCAAGCGTCATCAACAAGATTAAAGCATTCCCAATATCGCGCCGAATATGCTCTTAGTGTTTCTCTTGGCAGGATTTGCATTGCCCATAGAGAGTTGGCTTGTTTCGGCTGGACCTCGTTGGTGATGAATCTGGCCCTGAAGGACTTCTGTAATTGGTAGAAGGTTTTGATCGAAGCTGGCTCCAGTTTATAATACCACCTGATAGCCAATGGTCCTAAACTGCTAGGAAATATTCAGCACATGAGGGCCTCGTCGTCTGCATGCAATGTCATGGCTTGTTTGTAGTGGCGGATGTGATCAGTGGGGTCTGATTTTCCATCATAGAGAGTAAATGACAGAGCTTTAAACTTTTTGGGCAGGATCGCCCTTACGATCCGTCGCACAAAGGGATCATGCTGGTCCTCGTCATCTAAACTGTTTCTTCTGTGCTTATGCCTTATACGTGGGCCCTCTTCAGAGGAGCTGGAAGTTTCAGGTCGTCCCTTCTTTTTGGGCTTCGGGGATAATGAGTTGGAGTCGCTATCAATGTCTTGTTGCCGGGCTCGAGGTCGTCGACCACCTGCTTTCAGAGGTTGTTCCGGATCTTGGCGCACAGTTTGTTTGGACTTTGCCACCTCTAGGGCCAAATCCTGACGGAGACGCTTGTTCTCAGCGATCATGTTCTCCAACCTCTTCTCGTTTTACTTTGCCTGTTCCATGATCGCTTGCATTGCCTCATGCTCTTGAGTCGAAGGTGAGCCGAAGTTCAAAGCGCGTCTTGCTGGGATAATCTCCGGTCCATGCATGTTTGTTGGAGTGAAGTCGTCTATCTGCGTGGTTTCACCAGTGACTATTAGAGGGTCCTCCGTCACACTCGCCATGGATATGCTTGAGTATTGTCACAGACGGCGCCAATTATGGGGAAGTGGTTTTGGAAATACTCTTCCGATCCTGGGAGACGCTAGTGATCCTCTTCTAGTCACCTGAAAATGAATAAACACTCTGGTTGGGGGTGCCGGAATTAGCACTCCGACAGACAAGTCAGTCTCAACACTCAAGATTACTTGTATTCTAAGTTAAGCACAACAATTTTTACCTGCCTCTTTCTGGCTGATGTTCTTCTATTTATATCTTCTCTCTGGGGCCTCAGGATTGGGCCCATTCTCCATTCGGCATTCGGCCTCTTTCGGAGCAGACTGCTTTTCAATCGCCCCCTCACTTGACCGACCTTTGGACTGAATAGAGTAGGAGGCCGAACATGTGGGAGGAAGCCGAATACTATATTTATATTCCATCTTTCCAAGTTCATCCATTCGGCCATTTTGCGATCCGCAATATTCGGCCCCCACACTAATCAAACATTTCTTAAACATGTCTTAAAGTTGGTACTCTGTGTGTGTGTGAAGATGCCAAGTTCAATGATACAATTATATTCCACGTTAAAAATAGTATCAATTCCATGGTTAATGAGTATGAAAGATAGACATTGACAAATATTATTTTTTTAAATTAGATGATGAAGTTTTCAAAGCAATGATGATGTTGTAGTTATCTAACAGTTGATTTTGATTTTGAATTTGTTTTACAATCTTCTAAAATGAAACAGAGATTTTCATTTCACTATGAAAAGGAGATGATGAAAATCCCATGAATAAAATTCTATTCCCAAAACTTTTGTGGTGGTTTATTTTTGAAAAACTTTCAGTTCAGTGGTAATTTTTAAAATAATTACAAATAAATGGTATATTTTATAAATATTAATAATTAAAATTATAAATTTTTTCATGTATATGTAATAATTTTAAGGAATTACTATTGATGTGTAAATTTTCTTTATTTTTTCCACCATTATAGGATTGTATATAATAAGTTTGGACTAGTGGTGGTTGTTAGACTCATTTTATTTTTTCTGCAAATACCACTTTAGCCCCATCTATATAAATCTTAATCTTCTTGTTTTTGTTTTGAATGATAAGGAAGCCAACAACATGAAAGAGGCGAAACATAGCCCGCTGAATGGATACTTAGGATTAACAACTCGCTAGCTGAAGTGGAAAAGCCGTTGAAGATGAGTATATATAAAGTTCTAAATAAACTTGTAAAAATCAAGGAAGATGCCTATACACCTAGCATTGTCTCCATTGGACCATTTCGTCGTCATAACAAAGAGTTGCAAGCTTTTAATGAGAACAAACCGCGATACATGCTACTTCTTTTGATGAGAATATCTAAACTTGCATTAGAAGAGAGTTATAAAATATTGGCTTACCCTAATTTGGGTGAGACCATATCTATATATAATCAATATAAGATACATGGAAAAGGAATTAAATAATTACAAAATCAAACCCTAAAATTAAATTCCTAAATTAAATATACAATATTCCATATTCCAACATTCCATATTCCAACACTTCCATATTATATTCCAACACTCCCCCTCAAGCTAGGTCAAAGATGTCAACCAACCCTAGCTTGCCAATGGAAGATCGAAGTAGGGATGGTCCTACAGATTTGGTGAAGATGTTAGCAATCTGATCAGAAGATGGAACAAATGAAGGACATACAATGCCAGCTCGAACCTTTTCCCGGATAAAATAAATATCAACCTCAATATGCTTAGTGCGCTCATGAAGCACAGAGTCAGAGGCAAGTAAGATGGCAGACTTATTGTCACAAAATAGCTTAGAGGAATTATTTTCCTCAAAGCCTAACTCAGTAAGAATGGACCGAAGCCATAGTAACTCACATGTCCCATGAGCCATGGCGCAGTATTAAGCTTCAGGAGAGGATCGAGAAACAACTGCCTGTTTTTTGCTTTTCCATGACAGAAAATGGGTACCAAGGAAGGTGCATTCCCCATAAGTGGAACGTCTATCAGTCAATGAACCGGCATAGTCTGCATCAGTAAAACAGGACAATCCTGTCTGAATCCCACCACTGAAGAATAAACCCAAACTTGGACACGAATTGAGATATCTCAAGATGTGGTGAACAGTATCAAGGTGAGCAGTATGGGGTGAATGCATAAACTGACTAACCACACTTACAGCAAATGTCAAATCTGGTCGTGTATTAGTCAAATAGATCAAACATCCTACCAATCTCTGGTAGCGAGTTGGATCAGAAAGCAACTCACCAGACTCAGTCGAAAGTTTCAAATTCGGATCCATAGGAGTAGAGGCAGGCTTGCACCCCATCATACCGGTGTCCCGAAGAAGATCCAAAGTATACTTCCGTTGGGACAATGATATCTCACTATGAGAACGAGTTACTTCAATCCCCAAGAAATATTTGAGAGGACCCTAGTCCTTGATGTAAAAAACTCAACTAAGCTTCTGTTTTACCTTAGCAATACCAATGGTGTCATCTCCTGTAAGGATGATATCATCCACATAGACCAACAAAATAATACATCGACTAGTGGGCTGACGACGAATGAAGCATGTATGGTCGGAGCGACACTGAGTAAAATCCATGGGTAGGATAACAGAGCTGAAACGATGGAACCATGCACGAGGAGATTGCTTCAAGCCATAGAGAGACTTACATAGACGACAGACCTTGCTAGCATACTCCCCCTTAGCCCGAAACCCAGGTGGAGGATCCATGTAGATAGTCTCAAGTAAGTCCCCATGAAGAAAAGAATTCTTGACATCAAGTTGATGAAGGTGCCAAGAAGAAGAGGCAGCCAAGGAAATAAGTAAACGAACAATGGTCAATTTAGCAACCGGTGCAAACGTAGCCCCAAAGTCCTTGCCAGGAACTTGTGTAAAGCCCTTAGCAACATGACGAGCCTTATAGCGGTCCACGGTACCATTAGCCAAGTATTTGACAGTAAAAACCCACTTGCACCCAACAGTCGTCTCACCAGAAGGTAAAGAGACAAGATCCCAAGTGTGATTATGCTCCAAAGCAGCCATTTCAGTTTGCAGAGCGGCAACCCATTGGGGATTCTGGAGAGCCTCAGACACAGACCGCGGGATAGAGACCGACTCAAGTTAGCCAAGAAAAGACTGATGAGAAGCTGAAAGGGAATCATAACATAAAAACTGGGAAATATGGTGATTAGTACTAGTAACCAACCAAACCGATTAGGGGGACGGTGTTCACGGGTTGGATACTGAGAATGAGCTGGGGAGGGAATATGAGAGGGTGTGCCTGGGCCGGAGGACGAAGAAGATGTTGGAGGGGGCGGAGCACGAAGGCGACGAGAGTATATCGGTAATGGCGGAGGACTAACAGGTGCAGATACAGGCGATGAGGAAGGAGCAAATGAATCAATGATAGGAACAGGGTGAGCACCCGGTGACACAGCAGGAGGCGGTGCACGCGAGACGGAATCTTGAAACACAGGGTTAGAACCAAAAAATGGCAGAGCTTCGCAAAATGTGACATCCATATAATGATAAAAACGACGAGATAACGGATCATAGCACCTATAGCCTTTAGAGAGAGCGGAATAGCCTAAGAAGATGCATTTAAGAGACTTGTTATCTAACTTGGTCCGAGTTGGACTACGATCTTGAACAAAACAAGTACAACCAAACACACGAGGCACAAGAGGAAATAACACAGTATCTGGTCGAAGTAATTGAAAAGGGGCCAACCCATGAAGAATCCGACTAGGTATCTGATTAATGAGGTAAATAGCAGTAAGCACAGCCATATGCCAGTAGGACTTAGGGACATTCATCCCACAAAGAAGACACCGAACAACAGACATAATATGACAGTTTTTACGTTCAGCAATCCCATTTTGTTCAGGGATGTAAGTACAAGTGAGTTGCTGCAAAATTTCCTGCTGATTAATTTAGGAGTGAAATGCAGCAGAGATGTACTCCCCCCATTATCAGAATGAACATTGCGTACAACGGTGTGGAATTGGGTTTTGACCATTTGGAGAAATTGAATAAAAAGTGGAAGCACATGAGACTTCTTTTTAAGCAAATAAACCCAAATACACCGAGAATGGTCATCTATGAAAGTGACATAATAACGATGCCCAGAAAAAGCCAAACAAGGATAAGGACCCCAGATGTCAGAGTGAATAAGGTCAAACATACATGAGGCACGATACATGCGAGGAATATAAGAAGTACGAGTATGTTTAGACAGTTCACAAATAACACAATGAAACTGATGATCCTTGCGAGCATTATTAAGTGACGGAAAAAGTAAACATAAATAATTAAAGTTTGCATGTCCTAAACGATCATGTCACAAGGCTAGAGTTTGAAAAGAAAACACATAAGAAGACGACTCAGGTAACATAGCTGCTTGCAGGCCAGAAGTGGTAGGATGAAAAGGTGGTGGGTCCCCGAAGTAGTATAGCCCGTCGCGCTCAAACCTCCTGCCAAAAATCTTCTTCGAAGTCAGGTCCTGTAATAAACAATGATTAGGTAAGAAAATAACAGCACAATGAAGGTTTTTAGCAAGGCGACTCACAGAGAGAAGATTATAAGCAAAACAGGGCACATGTAAGACAGAAGTAAGTGTAATATCAGACGACAAGGACACATCACCCTTACGTTGGACATGTGAAATAGACCCATTAGCAAGACATACAGTCTGGGCAGTAGTAGAGACAGGAGAGGATAAACAAGAAAACTCACCGGTCATATGATCATTGGCCCCAGAATCCAATACCTAAGTAGGTGCAGTGTGAACATGAAAAGCTGTAGGAGTACCTGTAGCGAGTGTAGCAATGGAAGAAACACTTGGAGATATGGTAGTGAATGAACCAAGTTGCTCTTGAAGGCGACCAATCTGAGATTGAAGCTGATGAAGATCAATAGGATGAGGCAGCTGAGGAGTACTAGAGGTGTCTGCAAGAACAGTAGTACAGGGAAAGCCCGAAGGGCGTGTCCTTGCAAAGCGTTGCTTCAACTCAGGATGAAGCTTGAAGCACCGTGCTTGGACATGACCAGCTGCACCACAATGATGACAAATAACCTTACTACTAGAAGCACGAGAACTAAACTTGGCAGCAAGAGCCATCTGATTTGAAACGGAAGATGAGGCAGGTACAGAGGAAGAAAATGGAGCCACCGGTTGAATCAATCGACGACGATGCTCCTCACTGTCAATAGTAGCAAAAGTCTCATATAAGGATGTCATAGGTGATGTGTTCAAAATTTGAATACGAAGAGAATCGAATTCAGGTTTTAAACTCGTCAAAAATTGATAAGTGTGCTGGCGAGTAAGACAAGCAGACACAATAGAAGTGGCAATAGCTGGAAAATCACTCAATGGCTCATATTGTGCTAACTCCTCCCAGCGAGACTGAAGATACCTAAAAAATTCAACAATGGTAAAACCCAAAGCTTCTTGAGAGGCATGAGAAATATCCTGATACCATGAAGAGAGTTATAAAATATTGGCTTATCCTAATTTGGGTGAGACTATGTCTATATATAATTAATATAAGATACATGAAAAAGGAATTAAAAAATTACACAATCAAACCCTAAAATTAAATTCCTAAATTAAATATACAATATTCCATATTCGAACAGCACTTCCTATCCTCGAAAAGTGTGCCATTGCGATACCAGCTTTGGAAGGAGATATCCGAAGATGTTATTCAGAAACTATAGACCTGGACAACCACCAGTTAGTTGAAATGTTGCTAGTTGATGGGTGCTTCATACTCGAACTGTTTTTAGGAACTCCAATATTGACAAATATAAAGACAAAGTTGCTAACCCAATTATCAATGATGCTCGGACTGTTGCAACTCTTCAACATGATTTGGCACTACTTGAGAACCACATTCCCTTTTTGTTCTGCAAAAGCTGTTCGACACTATAAAAGAGCATATACCACAACCATCATTTACTGAGCATAATGTTGCCAAAATAGCATTACTCTTTTTCAAATCGGCTTTGGGTTTGAGCGACCAAGCAATTCAAAGTACATCCTTGGAACTCTCTGGTGAGCATTTACTTCATATCTTGCACAAATTTTACCTCCCCACATCTGATGAAAGCCCTGAAAACATACACAAATCTCACCTCCCCATATCTGACAATACCAATAACGATGGTGATCGTCAAGCCTTACAAACAACTGGATTAAAAAATTTGAACCTCGGTACAAAAATTGTCTCTCTAACCTAACTCCACCGCCATTAACAAATTCTTCCATCACAAAACAAACAATGCACACTTGGGAGAGTAGAGTAATTAGGATTTTGTTTCAGAGTATCAAATATTAGCCATTAATAAATTTAAGATGGTAATTTTCCAAGGAATTCTGTTGGTCATAGTCCTATTATTAGTACCAATGGTAGCAGCAACTACAGTAGTAGGACTCGGAGGAGCAGAGGAACAACATGATGAGTGCATCATTCCAACAAGTTGCACAAAACATCACTGCCTTGAAATTCGATTCCCTTTCCACCTAAAAGGGAAACAGCCCGACTACTGTGGTGGGTATCATCCTAGCTTTGATCTTTCTTGCACTCCTTACAGCATATACCCTATGCTCAAACTCCCAAATTTTGTGAATGTGTTTGTCAAGAAAATCAACTACAAATCTCAAACCGTACTTATGTCAGACCCCCATGGATGCTTCCCACGACAGCTTCAAAACCTCGACTTATCTGCCTCTCCCTTCCAATTCCTATCAAATTACGACTACTATCGCGACTTTAGCTTCATTAATCGTTCCCAGACACTGGATCAATTTTGGCTTGATTGGTCTCGGATTGCTTGCCTTAGTGACCAGAGTCACCAAGTTTATGCCACTTATTCTTGGTCATTCCTGGATTTATCTTGCACAAAGATGGATAACATGTCACTTCCATAGGAAAATTTTGGTTATGCCTCCATCACATTTGATGATCTTCAATTGAATTGGAGCAAACCGGAATGTGGGAACTGTGAAGCATAAGGCAAGTATTGTAGATTCAAGAATAACAACAGCAGTGGAACAACTGAATGCTTAGACAAGCCCAAACGACCATCTATGGGTACGCTTCTACTCTAGCCAGTTTCTACCCTTTTACTTCAAGTTACGATTATTATATTTTGTTTACCATCTTGTTCCATGTGTAATTATTGCGTTCACTTTACAATGATGTCATCTTCTACCACAATTTTGAATTGAAATTTGGGCTGAACTTCTTCTCTCCAATTCAGACAATTGAACTAGACATCCAATCTAAGTTTCAGATGTGTGCAACGTCGGTATTTTCCCAAATTAATGGCTTAGATTTTGTTTACCTATTTACAACTCAATAGCATACCCAAATAAAAAAATTCAATCCAACGTCTTTGGGCTACAAGATCATTTAAGCTTCAATGCCCTTGTTTTATTTTGTTTTGATCTATTAGATTACTTAGCCTTGTTGATTGTGCGACGATGATAAGTCTTGCTATATAGATTAGGTTGTGTGCTTTTTGTTAGAGGTAGTAAACCTAATGGAGGATGCACTGAGAACCTGATTAGGCCTTTGTTATTTACTGATTTAATGGTTTTTATTTATTTGTTTGTTTGTTTGTTTGTTTTCTGAGGAGGTTTAACCCTATTTGGATATCTGATTTTATCATGTCAGTTTTTTTTCCTTAGCACTAAAAAATACATTTATTATGAATCTATATGGTAATTTTTTTAATTATATATATATTTGTGTGTATTTGTATTTTAAAGGTGATAGTTTAAGAAGTTTTTAAACTTTTACAAGTGTATTGAGGAAACTAGAGATTATAGGTGAATTGATCCTTCCTCTTTTTAATTTGAATTGTCAATGAGGAGGTAGAAATTTACTAACATAGTCTATTATGATTGTAGGTGGAGTCCTAGGTCTGACTCTTTTTGTTATAGTTTTCATTACAATATATCTTGTCTATAGATCAAACAAAATGAAAAAAAAGGATCAAGTAAAAATTGACAAATTTTTAGAGGATTACAAAGCTCTCAAGCCTGCAAGATATTCCTATGCAGATATCAAGAAAATAACGAATCAATTTCAGGACAAAGTAGGCCAAGGAGGTTACGGAATAGTGTACGAAGGCAAGCTTTCCAATGATGTTCATGTCGCGGTCAAGATCGCATGGTGGCATATTGTGCTGACGGATTCAGAAGAGCTCTTCTTTATGAGTTCTTACCAAACAATTCACTTGAAAAGTTTATATCCACTGATAAAGAGAAGAATTCACTTGGTTGGGAGAAGTTGCATGACATTGCTCATGGCATAGCTAAAGGAATTGAATATCTTCACCTAGGGTGTGATCAACGAATCCTGCACTTCGATATTAAGCCTCACAATGTTTTGTTAGATAATAAGTTTATGCCGAAGATCTCTGATTTTGGTCTAGCAAAATTGTGTTCAAAGGAACAAAGTGTTTGTTTCCATGACTACAGCTAGAGGGACTGTGGGTTACATTGCACTCGAAGTGTTCTCCAGGAACTTTGGGAATGTGTCATACAAATCAGATGTTTATAGTTTTGGGATGTTGTTGCTAGATATGGTTGGAGGGAGGCAAAATAAGGTAACACAAAACAACAGTGAGTGTTACTTTCTGGAATGGATATATAAACGTTTGGATCAAGAAGAAGATCTAGGAATACAAATTGAGGAAGACGGTGACACGAAAATTATAAGGAAACTAACAATTGTGGAACTTTGGTGCATACAATGGTACCTAGTGGACCGACCGTCGATGAAAGTCGTGGTGCAAATGTTGGAAGGCGATGGGGACACTCTAACAATTCCCCACAATCGATTTGCTTCCACAAATCCAATGTCAATGAGGGGAACAATAGGTGAAAGAACTTTTAATAGTGAGTTAGAAATAATTTCTGAATATGAATTAGCGATATTTTTTTGACTATGTAATAGGATTACTTTCATTATTCTTATCAATGAGTGTAGAATTGATTGTTTATGAATGTAATTACTATAGCCTTTCAATACTAACATCTTATATATGGCTTTTGTATTAATAGTCCTCTTGTAATGGTGTGCTCTATATCATAAGGATATTCATATTAAAGTATTTTTTTTACCCAAAAGTTTGACAAACCAAGTACTCATCATCTTAGTAATGGAAATTTGAATAACATTAAGGGCCAAATATGACAATATGTTATGAAAAATATCAACAAAAATTCTAACTATTCAGCAAAATAAAGTTTGTAGTTCAGTGGTTTTCTTTTACGAGGGCTATGTTGGATTTGGGCTCATTGTCTACTTTCAAGTTGATTTGGTTTTGACGTAGTACATTTTTATGGATTTCTGGAAAAAACTATTTAGGATTCTTTTGAAATTTGACTTTTTTTTTAATAATTTTTTAATTTTTTACAAAAAAAGACTTGTAAAAAAATTAAAGAAAAGTGTTAACTTTTTTATAAGGACTTTTTTACTGAAGTGCGACTTTTCAAAATAGGCCTTAGTCAACTTAGACTTGTTTTTTTTATTTTTATTTTTTTGTCATGTAGGGTATCCTAGGCCAACTTATGCGCATCAGATTAAGTCTCTATAGCCTGAACAAGCCTACCGAAATAGGGTTTACGCCCTGCAGTCTGTGACCTCAAGGTATGTGTTTGCTGGCGAAGGGATTCGAACCTGAGACTTGGGAGGGAGCAAACCTGCAAGTCTTAAGCGTCATCTACTAGGCCAACCACTCTGTGGTTACTTAGACTTGTTTTGAACTCTCTAAAGCTTTTCATTAGGTGTTTCTTTATTAGTTTTAAATTGAATTGTAATAAAATCAACTTTGTCTTGAATTAGCTTGTTTGGTATAAAGGTTTGGGTTGGGTTGGAGCTATTTTAACCAAAAAATACAAAATAGATTTTTTAATTCAATATGACAAAATGTCACATCCAAACCATAATTATTTTATTTTTTCTCACAAAAATCAAAAAAGTCAAAAAGCCCATCCCAAAAGAGACGTTTTAGCTCAGGTTAAAGAGAAAATATCATTTTCCCTCCCAAACTATCACGCGTTTTTCACATTGACCCTCATACTTTGATTTATTTCAATTTAGTATCTGAACTTTCCACAAATTGATCAATTAGCCCCCTACTGTTACCTTTCATCTACAATTGAACGAAATGTGTTGATGTGGCATTTAAAATTTCATTTTACCCCCCAAACTATATCTTAAAAATCAATTTACCCCCAAATTAAAAATCAATTAGCCCCCAAACTATACTTTAAAAATCAATTTGCCCGCCACGTCAACACATTTCGTTCAATTGTGGACGGAAGGTGATAGTAGGAGTCGAATTGATCAATTTGTGAAAAATTCAGGTACTAAATTGAAATAAATCAAAGTATGGGGGTTAACGTGAAAAACTCATGATAGTTTGGGGGAGAGGAAATGATATTTACTCTAGGTTAAAAAAGTCAAAAAGTCAACCCACATCCTAAACGAAGGTTTAAGGATTCTTCGACTAAAAGAAAAATTTGCAGTATGTCACTCCTTTGATTGGATTTCATAGTTTCTTAGGATTTGTTTTTGAAGAGAGGCCATTGGCTTCTTCAATTTATTTATTTTTTGGAATTTTCTATTTGTTTGATGATCTTTCATGTTTTGTAAATTTTCGATTGGTAGTCTACTATAGATCTTAGTGAAGTTTTGGCATCCTTGATGAACTCTTGTAGTTCTTGCTTTGGTGGTCTTTTCTAGATCATTGGAGGCTTTTTAGAGGTCCTACTAAGAGTTATTTCTTGTTTTTAGCTAATTAGAGAATTAAACTTCTGTTCTTGTCTTTATTTCTCTCTTTGTTTTTAGAATCTTTAGTTGTTTTTGTTAGATCTTTGGTATATTCCTATGAGACTTGTTATTTGGTGCCTCACAATGAGAGTTTCTTGTTTGGATTAAAGGAGGATTCCCATTTTATCTACTCCCACCAAGTAGCTTTGACTATCACCCTTCCTAGCTTTGGTGATCCACGTGAGACATAATCTAATATACCTTGGTAACTAAAATAAAAATTATAATAAATTATATCTATCACTATAATGATTTATAACTCAAAAATATTTGGACCGTACAACCATACTGAGTCATAATTACACATTAATATAATTTGTAATGAAATGATTACAAACACATTGAACATAGGGGGGGCACTGGGAGCCCCTCTCTCTAGGCAATTTCCGGCTTTGCTTTGGGAACTTTCCGACATGTCTTCGGTGAGCTCCCAAAAGGCTTTCAAAGTGTAGATCTGAGTATTTTATGCCAAAGAATAAAGGTTAACAAATGTTGATTACTATCTATTTTGCTAACAAGTGTTGATTACTTTTTTTTATAATTAAAAAACCAATACACAATTTTATAATAATTTTCCGTCTACTGATTTAATGTCGACTAATAGATGTGTTAGATTGAAATTTAACCGAAAGTCTAAATTGACGTAGGTGGGCCCATAGGGGCTTTTGGCCCACCACTTATGGTCCAATCCATGATTCAAACACTAAAGCCCAACTTTCCTGGAACCCAACGCTACACCAAGAACCAATGACATCTAGACACTTGTCAAGAGTAGAACCAGCCACATCAGCAGACAAAGATCCTGCAGAGTTATTGCACCACACATCAGCCATTAATGAGTTCTGCAGCATTTATTACGATAACCCCTTCACGTTGGAACAGAACAGATTCACCACAAACAAGGCAAGCTAGAACATAGACTTTCGGCCAACATGACAGCTCGGAGTGGACAAGGAAATGATGAACAAAGGATATAAGCAGGCTTCTAAGACAAACAGAAAGTTAAGTTCTCTATCACCATCCTATCTCTACATTTTATCACTTCCTCTCTTCTCTAACTTGTTCGTCGGAGGGTTCGCTGGGGGACTCCCTGTTCCCTGTTGAACTCTTGTGCAGGTTTCTCTGTGGGTCCAACGATCGGACAATAGTCTGGAAAGTGTGGATCAACCCGACTTATTCCATCTGAAGCACATAGCATCATCAGTTGGCGCCGTCTGTGGGAATCCTTTCACTCCGTGTGGCAACTGTGCTCATTATCACCGGAGACCCATTCCCGATAGTCCATACCTGCCACCCACCAAGGTAGATGGTCACAACTAGATCTATGGCTTCTCAACACAACGTTGCCGACCCCCAAGCCGACCCTCCTAACCCAAACAACCCACTGCAATATTTCACAGAACTCACCAACAGCATTAATCGCTTAGCCGAACAAAACCAAGCCTTGATCAATGTTTTGCTTCAAAGAGACCTTCATATGCCTCCTCCCCCACCTCAAGATATCCCACTCAACAGGGAACGAGCCCCAAGCCATCCCATCCAACAATCCCACCCATTCAACTTGGAGGGCTTGCAACCCCCTCCTCAAGATATGAACCCGCCACCTCGGGCTCCACACCCACCTGTCCAAGTCTTGCCCTTGAGGGAGAAACCAATAGTGTCCAGCCTCCATTGTATTCCGGTGGTGACAACGCTCCTCTTTGGGATGCAAAACTCCGAGCCATGAAACTCCAGCTTCAAGGAGTCATGCAGAACATACAGAATAAACCCTCTACCACAGCCAACTCACCATTCGTTGCCTCCATCAGGGACAAACCCCTACCTCCTAAGTTCAAAATGCCCTCGATCGACTCTTTCGACGGTACAACGGACCCAGTCGACCACTTGGAGACTTATAGGACCCTCATGGTCCTTCATGCATTCCCTGATGAGATCATGTGTCGGGCTTTCCCTGTAACGCTTAAGGGGTCGGCCCGACTGTGGTTTAGTCAGCTACCGACGGACTCTGTCTCTACTTTTCAGCACCTAAGTGACTCCTTTCTCAGCCACTTCATTGGTGCCTAGCGCCAGCGGTGTCCAGCAACTCAATTCCTCAACATCCGTCAGACGAAGGGGGAGTCGCTGCGCAGTTTCGTCACCCGCTTCAACACCGAAGCCTTGCAAGTGGCGAAAAATGATGACAAGGTCATTCTCACGGCTTTCATGGCCGGTCTACGATCATCAGATTTCCTTTTCTCCCTCTCCAAAAATCCTCCAACCTCCATGGCAACCCTCCTCTCCAAAGCCCAAAAATACATGAACGCCGAAGATTCCCTAGCCGCCGACAAGATTCCACAACCAAAAACCTAACCTCCAGAGATAAGAGAAAGAACTCTGAAACCAGAACCACCCAGTACACACAACAGACACCTCAGTATACCGACCGACCTGTTCGAACCGACCGGTCGGCACCTACCCGACCGCCTAGCTGGTTCGAACGATGCACTCCCCTTAATTCCTCCATGAAAGAAGTCTTGAACCAGATCCAACGAGATTATCCTCTGAAATGACCATAACCGTCGCGGTCTCTTTCCAACCGGCGAGATCAGTCCAAATACTGCCGTTTCCATCAGGACCACGGCCACAATACCGTGGAGTGTGCTAACCTTAAAGACCTGGTCGAGAGCTTGATATGCCAAGGGCACCTCAGCCGTTTCACGGCAGCCTGCCCTCGGCAACGGCCAAGGACCGAACCTACCAGAAATAACCACCGACCCACCCCTCCTCGACAACCCGCACAACCTAACCAAGGCAATGATCGACCCCCATAACAACCCCGAGCACAAGGCAACCCTGCCCCTCCGGTTAGAGAGATCAGAGTTATTGCCGGTGGTCTGGCATGTGGAGGACCATCCTGTTCGGCCCAATGAGCAGAACTCAGAAAAATCAGGCAGGGCTCCAATAAAGAGGTCGCGACGTTGGACTGCCCCTTAAACACCCCAAGCAGTGGATGGAGCCCATCACCTTTACGGAGGCCGATTGCACAGGCACCCGTTACCTCCATAACGACCCCCTTGTCATCTCTGCTCTCCTGTCCAATTACAAAGTCAGACGGGTGCTTGTCGACAATGGTAGCTCTTCAGACATCATCTTTCTAAACGTTTATCGCCAGCTCAAGGTCGGGAAAGAAAGTTTTTCCCCTCTGCAAACCCCACTGGTCGGCTTCACTAGAGATCGGGTGACTTCCACAGGCTCCATCGATCTTCCCATCACCATCGGAGAATACCCAAGGCAGGCCACTAGGTTGCTCACTTTTCTCGTCGTCGACTGTCCCTCTGTTTATAACATCATCCTCGGCCGCACCGCCCTTAACGCTTTTCAAGCTGTCACTTCCACGTACCATCTGGCCATGAAATTCCCTATCGACCTTGGAGTTGGCACCGTCAGGGGGGAGCAGACTGTGGCCAGAGAATGCTACGTCGCTTCACTAAAAGAGGTCAAGCTGAAAGGAGACTATGATCATCGAAGGACTCGACGCCAGAGACGAAGATGAATTAGTCAGAGGGGAACTAGTGGAAGAACTCGTTGACGTCCCCATCGATCCCACTAACCCAATAAAAACAGCCAAGATCGGCAGCCAACTATCCCCCAAGCCAAGGCCGACCTTACAACCCTCCTAACCGAACACAATGATGTGTTTGCCTGGACCTATTCCGACATGCCGGGTATCGATCCCTCCTTCATCACTCATCGTCTCAGCATCAAGCCCCATTTCCGACCCTTCCGCCAGAAGCAGCGTATCTTTCACTCGGAACGCAACGCTCTTATTGCTTCTAAAGTAGATAAACTACTGGAGGCACAGTTTGTCAAAAATGTGGACTATCCCAGATGGCTGTCAAATGTGGTCCTGGTCTGTAAAAACAACGGTAAATGGCGACTTTGTGTCGACTACTCCGACCTCAATCGAGCTTACCCCAAAGATAGTTATCCCCTTCCTCGCATAGACCTGCTTGTCGATGCCACGACCGGGCATCAAATGCTCAGTTTCATGGATGCCTTCTCTGGCTACAATCAAATTCTGATGCACCCGTCTGATCAGGAACACACCTCATTTATCACTGACCGAGGAACCTACCATTATCGTGTCATGCCTTTTGGGTTGAAAAATGCCGGAGTAACTCACCAACGGTTAGTCAATGCTGTTTTTCATCACCAGATAGGTTGGAAGATGGAAGTGTACGTCGATGACATGCTTGTTAAGATCAAACTCTCCTCTGATCATCTAACAGGCTTGCGGGAGACCTTCGACACCCTGCATAAATACCAAATGAAACTGAATTCGGAGAAATGCGCATTCAGCGTCGGATCTGGGAAATTCTTGAGTTTCATGGTCAGTCAACGGGGTATCAAGGCCAACCCCGAAAAGATCAAGGCTCTGATAGAAATCTAGTCACCCAAAATGGTTAAAGAGGTCCAAAGGCTTACTGGCAGAGTCACCACCCTCAACTGTTTTATTTCCCGCGCAACAGACAAGTGTCTTCCCTTCTTTAAATTCCTTCGGCAGGCTTTTGAGTGGACGACTGAATCCGAAGAAGCCTTTCAACAATTGAAGCAGTGCATGGCTAACCCCCTCTTACTTTCTCAGGAGCTCACGGGTGAGCCCCTGTTTCTCTACTTAGCCATATCGAACACCGCAGTCAGTGTAGCCCTCATCAGGGAGGACGACTTAGTCCAGCGTCTGGTTTATTACACTAACCGGGCTCTCAAGGGAGTAGAACAAAACTACCCGTTGCTGGAAAAAAATGGCCATGGCCTTGGTGATAGTCTCGAGACGACTCCGACCTTACTTCCAAGCTCACTCCATAGTGGTCCTCACTGACCAACCTTTGAAGAAGATAATGCAACAACCAGAGTTGTCTGGCAGACTTATGCAATGGTCTGTCGAGCTTAGCCAATTTGAAGTCTCTTACCGACCTCGAACAGCGATCAAAGGGCAGGTTGTCGCCGATTTTATCTTGGAATTCACCAATCCCACTCCAACCACGGCCCCCCTACCTAGGCAATTGAACACTGAGGCGGAAGACCCCCACTCTTAGACCCTCAATGTCGATGAATCATTCCGCAAGGAAGGCAGTGGGGATGGTCTCATCCTCACCGCCCCGAGGGTGGTTATTTCAAGTGTGCTCTCCGTTTCTTGTTCGACGCCAGCAATAATGAGGCCAAGTATGAGGCCTTGATAGCAGGTCTTCACCTAGCCAGAGACATTGGTGTAAGCCATATCTAGGTGTTTAGTGACTCTCAACTGATCGTCGGACAAATCACGGGGGAATTCGATGCAAAGGAAGACACAATGCGCGCTTACAGGGATATTGCACTCCCCCTTGTTCGCCTTTTCAACACTTTCCACATCAAACACATCTCTCAGTCAGAAAACTCCAAGGCAGATGAAATGGCTCAATTAGCTTCCGCCGACCAGTCAAATCTCAGCCGTGGCATCCACCTTGAATACTTGGCCCACCCGGCTATTTCGCCAAACCAACAGGAGGTCCACTTCCTCCAAAATGAACCTATCCCATGGGTGGCAGACATCCTTCTGTTTTTGACAAGTGGGGAATTGCCAGACGACAAGCAGCAAACTGCCCAAGTTAGGGCCCGGTCGTCCAACTACATCTTCATCAGCGGCCTCCTCTACAAACGTGGATTCTCACAGGCATACCTCAGATGCCTCAATCCTGCTCAAGCGACCTACGTGATGAGGGAAGTCCACGAGGGTGTATGTGGTAATCATTCGGGTGCTAGGTCACTAGCCCATAAAATCCTTCGCACCGGTTACTTCTGGCCTACTCTCAACCAAGATGCCACTAAATTCGTGCTTAATTGTGATAAATGCCAACGCTAAGCCAACATCCCCCATGCTCCTCCTACAGAACTGATCACACTTTGCAGTCCTTACCCATTCGCCAAGTGGGGGATTGACTTAGTTGGCCCATTGCCCACCGGTAGAGGTCAAACCAAGTTTGCTATCGTTGCCAATGATTACTTCACTAAGTGGGTGGAAGCAGAACCCCTCGCCACAATTACCGAACGGAACACAACCAGATTCATCTGGCAGTCGATTGTATACCGATTTGGAATCCCTCAAACCATCGTCTCAGACAACAGCAAGCAATTCGACAATGCCAAGTTCAGGAAATTCTGTGTAGAGCTTCACATTCAGCCATGTTTCTCTTCCCCGGGTCATCCCCAGGCCAATGGGCAAGTTGAGGTTACTGAAAATCATTAAAACTAAGTTGGAAGCCGCTAAGGGACTCTAGGCTGAGGAATTACCAAACGTACTCTGGGCCTACCGCACTACCGCCTGAACCCCCATTGGGAAGACCCCCTTTCGTTTAACATACGGCGCTGAGACAGTCATCTCAGTGGAAATCGGCCTGCCAACCCCGAGGGTTTTGCACCTGAATCCAGAACTAACCAAAGAATTGCGTCGGGCTGACTTAGACCTGATTGAAGAGCTCCGAGAAACCACTGCTATCAGACGGGCCTCATATCAACAGAAAATGAGAGCACACTACAACTGCAAAGTCCGACCGAGAGAGTTCGCAGTTGGCGACCTAGTTTTGCGCGAAGCAACTCTTGCCACCAAAAATCCTACCAAGGGCAAGCTAGCAGCCAAGTGGAAAGGACATTACGTTGTTAAGGCCAGACCTCGCCCGAGCACTTACCAACTCCAGGATATGGAAGGCCAAGACCTCCCCCACCCGTGGAACGCTGAGCACTTGAAGCGTTATTTCCAGTAAAGTGCCATGTCTTATTTTTGTATTGATCATTTGCTGTATGTTCTTTTTGACAATCTACGCACTTGGTTATTTTTGTCCTCTTCATACATGGTGTAAATTAGTGATTAATAGGCTACGCCTTAAATGACAATGATTTTATGTCTCCGTTATCTGCATTGTGTTTCAATAACGACTTGTTAAACAGAGTTAATTAAAGCCTCAGCCAGACTGAGCACGAAGAGCTAAGCCAGACTGAGTTTATTAAAGCCTCAGCCAAACTGCGTACGAAGAGCTCAGCCAGACTGAGTTAATTAAAGCCTCAGCCAGACTGAGTACGAAGAGCTCAGCCAGACTGAGTTAATTAAAGCCTCAGCCAGACTGAGCACGAAGAGCTCAGCCAGACTGAGTTAATTAAAGCCTCAGCCAGACTGAGCACGAAGAGCTCAGCCAAACTGAGTTAATTAAAGCCTCAGCCAGACTGAGCACGAAGGGCTCAGCCAGACTGAGTTTATTAAAGCCTCAGCCAGACTGAACACGAAGAGCTCAGCCAGACTGAGTTAATTAAAGCCTCATCCAGACTGAGCACGAAGGGCTCAGCTAGACTAAGTTAATTAAAGCCTCAGCCAGACTGAGCACAAAGGGCTCAGCCAGACTGAGTTAATTAAAGCCTCAGCCGGACTGAGCATGAAGAGTTCAACCACATGAAGAGCCTTCCCAGTTTTACTTAGAACTCGAAGGAAGAATTCGGCCAGTCCATTTTCATAATTAATGTCACAATCCAAGCCCATACTATAACATTTTTTAACATTTTCTACATTTTTAACTTTGCATTTTTAATTTAGTTAAAATCCAAGTCCATAGTCATCCAAGTCAGTCTTTCATTTTTAACTTCTTCAACATTTTCTTGTATGCCCATTTTTAACGATTTTTGCGTCATGGTTTCCTCACAAGTTAGGCTGGCTGCCCATTTCCAAACTTTTTACATCACAATCTACTAGCAACTTTCACTATTCACACACAAGTCTTACTTTCACACCCATTTTTCTTTGAATTATGCTCTGTCATTTTCATCATTTCCAAATTTACAACTCACAAGACGTAGCGACAACAATCATAACAAAAATTCGTTGTTTTATTTACACACTTACGATTTCATACACTTCGCTACAGGAATTACAAAAAATTACATGTAAAAAAAAAAACAACAACAACAACAACAAAATAAACAAAACACAAAATTTATACATAGATCACTCTTCCTCACTAGAGGCCAGATCTTTCTCCTCAATCCCCTCATCCAGGGGTGTCTGGGCAACATCGTCTTCTGCTACCTTCACGCAGCTGAAATCCACGTTTGGGAACAGTTCTTGCGCTTTATGTTTGAAGGTCATCCATCTGCTGTCCCACAACTCAGCCATTTCATGTTTGTAGAAGTCCGACCGCTGGAAGCTCTGGATCACTTCCTCTTCACTCCTACTTCTAGCGGCCGCTCCCAACGGCCCAGCCCCCTCATCCCCCTCTCTCGCCAAGCTTCTGGCGACTGCGGCATCAATGGCTATTTGGAAATCGGCGAGCTCCTTGAATTGCTCCACCGCCGCCTTGCACAGGTCGGGGTACGCCGCTTTCTCAAACACCAATTTGGCCCTTTCCTCCGCCAGAGCCTTCTCCAACTCAGCGATCTGACCGTCTGCCGTTTCTTTGTCCTTGATCGCCTGGTCACGCAGCTCTTCATTAGAGGTCATGGCCTCCTCCCACCTCTCGTTGGCGGTGGTGCAAGCTTGTTGGACTTCTCCTAGTTTCCTCTTCTTGCCCGCCAACTCGAACTCAAGCGATATCGCCTTGTGGTGCTCTGCTTTCAGCTCTGACTTGGTTGCGAGGAGCTCGGCACTAGCTCGCCCCGCTGAGTTGCTCTGCACCATCGCAAACACCTCCATGACTTTCTCCTTTTGAGCATACTCTAACCCTTCGTACATACACTTTGAGTGGCCTTTCTCCACCCTGCTGTTTCAACCCTTAGGTTGTGTAGTTGCAATTTTGACTCTTCCAGCTGGGTCCTCAGTGGCTTCACCTCCATCTTGAGCGTGCTGTTTTGTTCATCAAGGCACTCACCAGGGTCGCTGCCTCCATCTGGGCTGAGCAAAACCCCGCAAGAGGTCGGCATCTGTCAACCGCGCCATGGACCGTACGGCCGCATCCTCCACCACTCCAATAAGCGGTCGGCTGCGACCCTGACTTCCTCCCCTTTTGTGAAGCGACCTGCTAGCGCACCCCGTGGTACAACGCGGTCGCCAGCGCGGCACTCATCACTGGTTTGCTGATCCCAGTTTTTTCTTCACGAGGACTGGGGGTTACTTCTGGGGCGATACCACTGTCGTCGCCATTTGGACACTTGAGCCCAAGTGTTCGCTCTGTACTTGGGCACTCGGACCCTTATCCTCCTTCAGCACTTGGGTGGTCTCCCCTTTTATAGCCACCTCTGCCCTTCCTTCCTTCATCTTCTCCACCATAGGGGCAACCTCCCTCCAACCTTCAACTTTTTCAAGGCAGGGCATCTTTCCCCCTCTCCACGCCCCCCCTCTTCTTCCTTGACTTCTTCAAAACTGCCTCCACCTCCAGCTTACCCCTCTCCTTCAATGGGTCAACTGGGGGCGGAAGGGGGGTATACCCGGTTAAATCTTTGTCGCCCAACGGCTTGGGACACGGTCAGACAAGCTCCCTCATTACCAGCTTAGGGGCAGGCCCCAATTGTGTCTCTTTATATTTATCCGCTCTGGCGAACAATCTCCTCTCCTCCTCCTCCCCCTCCTCCTCCTCCTCTGCCTTCCTCCGCACCTTCAATTCTTCCCTCGCCGGACCCTCCTCAGACGGCTACGGTCCCAATTTCAAAGCAAATAAGGTTAAAGGAAGGACCAGCTCATCCCACCTCACTCCCTTCTCCTCTCTCCACTCCTTCATCTTCTTCACCCTGTCTTCGACTGCCACATCCAACTTTGGCTCAACCGATTTTGTGGGGACCTTCCATGTTGTGCGAACCCCCCTCCCACCGTTCGCTGACATGAAAAACCACCTCGATCTCCAGCCCTTCACCGAGGATGGCAAGCCCGCCACTAGACCCTGGCCCACCACAACCTGCAAGGTCACCCACGTCTCCTGTTGACCGGAGGCCTTGTAGTAGGAGAAGAATTCCTCCACCGTCATGACCGCCCCTCCGGTCGCCTGCACCCAGGCGCTTGCACAGGCCATAAATATCTTCCAGGCATTCGGCATCAACTGCCCTAGCGCCACCTCTAACCTGTTAAGCACATCCACCACAAATTGGGGAAGTGGTAGCCTCAGACCTCCCCCCCCCCCCGGGCAACGCCTCCTCGTATAGGCTTAACTCGTTAGACCGTACATCTAACGCCCTCTCCTTGGACATGGGCAGCCTCAACTCTATTTCCGCAGGAATTTGGTACTTCCTTCGTACCCCCTCCAACTCCTTCGCTGTAAACGTGGATCTGTCTGGCTTGGTGTGCCAGTGATCCGGCTCCACTTGGCTAATGGGCCTCGCGGCCGCAATCATCGGCATCGAACGAGCCTACACTGCTTAACCAACTACCCTCGCCTCTCTTCGCTCCACCTAATACTGTTCCGCTAATTCCACCGCGTCGTTATCACCCAACAAGTCAAGCCTTACGGCTGGCACTTCCTCTTGGGCCATCCTTCCTACATGTCTACGTATTGCTTCAGACACTGGCACAAGGAAGTTCACAAAGTGTTGCAGAGGTGTGTCACGCGAGATAAATGAGTTCACTTCAGGGATGTGTTGGTTCTTGGCAATAAGGTAGGTAAAGCGAATATAGCGATCTCGGTTTTTCCTTTCTTTATTTATTGTGTTCCGGACTCAGTTTCGTGGATGTGTTGTTGTCTTATTTTTGTTTCCATCCTTTGCTCTTTGTATTTGAGTCTTGGGTTGTGTTATTGTGTTCCAGACTCAGTTCCGTGGATGTGTTGTTGTCTTATTCTCGTTTCCATCCTTTGCTCTTTGTATTTGAGTCTTGGGTTGTGTTGGGCAGGTTTGAAACAGGTTGGTTGTATTTAGAAACCAAAAGTTGATGCCCAGATTTTGGCCTTCACGCTCGAGCGGGGCTTTTGACGCTCGAGCGGGGCCTTTGATTTTGCTTCTCCGCTCGAGCAGGCGTTTTGACGCTCGAGCGTGATTTTCCATCTCCCAGTATTTTTCTTCTGCAGGTCGTCGACGCTCGAGCGTGGGTTTTGACGCTCGAGCGGGCCTCTTTGATTTTGTCCCTCTGCTTGAGCGGGGACTTGGGCGCTCGAGCGGGGACCATCGCCTGCAAAACTTCTGGGGGGTTGCATCCGACGCTCGAGCGGGGCGTTCCATGCTCGAGCGGGGAGACTTGTATATCAGTCCGAGTTTCACCTTTTCGGATCACTTTTTCAACTCCATTTCTCTCTCTTACTTTTCAAAAACTCCATTGGAGAGCACCTCACTCTAAAACTCCAACTTCTCTTTAGGGTTTGATCTAGTAGGTGTATTTTTCTCACTTTGGGCCTTTGTAAAAAGTGTGGAGCTTGTTGAGGGCTACATTTTGATCCGAAAATATTGGGGTTTGGAGCATTTCAAATTTCTTCATCTTCTTCCTTTGAGCTCCGAATTTGAGGTATGGATGACTACTCATTTATATGATCTTTAACATAAATTTTAGTCACTTTGATTTAATGTTGAAGTTGGGTGATTTTGGGAGTTAGGGTTTCTAAATGTATAAGGAGGGGTTTTGTTGTTTTGGCTCATAAATAGGTATTTTGGGCCTTAAAATGATGGTATTGTTGTTGGTTATTGATATTTGTGCCTTTGGGCCAAAGTTGAGAAAGAGGGAGGAAAGCCCTAATTTTTTTGTTATGAATTAATTTATATAATTAATTTGGAAATGTTATGGAAATGTGAAATTGAGATGGAAATGTTGAAATTGGCATAATATGAGATAGAATGGTGGAGTTGGATTTATTAATCGCTCACTTTGAAAATGTTGATTATATATATCTGTTGAGGCATTTATTATCTGTTTAGAAATAATTGCTTTGGGCTATCGGTGGAGGATAGTCTTAATTGTTGTAGACAACGCATGATGATTAGGCAAACTAAAACTAATCAATTGTGTATGTCATCGAATATGACGGTTGGAATAATACATTAAATTTATGTATTGATTGATTATGTATATGATATGTGTTTATATACCTTGTGTTGTGTGGAATGAGATAGGGGATGTACTCCACGGTTTAGGGGAAGATAGGGGATGGACTCCTAAACCGGATATTGTTTGGGAGGAGAGAGGGGATGGACTCCATCGATACAACAAATATGTGTATCTATTGAAGTATTGATACAGCAAATCTGTGTATCATATATGAAGTATGGAAGTGTTTTATTTGAGATTGATACAGCAATTATGTGTATCTATAGTGAAGTATGAAGTGTTTAATTTGAGTTGTTATCTCAAATGAAATGGAAGTACTGTTGATATGAGATGTAATCTCATTTAAATTATTTGGCCAGGTTTTGAGCCATAGTTATGAATTGAGAAATTGGGCAAGAAATAGAAAATGGAATGAAACATGGACACATTTTCATGTAATTGAAATGGGTTATGAATTGATTTATGTGAGTTAAACATTCATCAAATGCTAATATTTTAGTTATTGCTCATATTATGTTTAGCATATCTCTACTAGGCGTTGGCTCACCCTATATGGGACATTATGTTCAGGTGCATGTGTTATGCCGCCTCCAAGGTCTT
Source organism: Camellia japonica (assembly GCA_030407325.1). Classification (NCBI taxonomy): domain Eukaryota; kingdom Viridiplantae; phylum Streptophyta; class Magnoliopsida; order Ericales; family Theaceae; genus Camellia; species Camellia japonica. The sequence goes on from JAPPVO010000032.1 coordinate 160,545,264, forward strand.
AGCTTAAGAGGTTGCAGAAGTTGAACGCTTCTCTTTTTGTGATTATCTTTTTGTATTACATGTATATCAAGCTAAGGGCTATTTTGTGTAAAGAGTTAGAACTCTTCTTTTGATGTAACCAAGTGTTGACTTGGAAAGTTGTAAGCCTATAGGGCATTTACTTTTGTTGTCAACATGTAATACTTTTGTAATGAATACTCTGATAAATAGAAATATGCTTTATTCTTTCAAGTTTAAGAATGTAATGAATGTATGATTTGTGGGTTTAATTTGAGGGCGTTACAGCGAACAACTCCAAATGCCCACGGTTTGCCTATATTCCAAGGGTCAAGATTAAATTTCACCAGTTTGAAAATTTTTGAAAAACTCTCGCTCCTGCTATTTCACTACCCTATATTACGCTGTTCCTTCACTTTTTATTAACGCGTCACCTCCCCCATTAAAAGATCCTGCCACGTGTACGCCCACGATCCACTACTCTATTTCCCTTCCCTATCTATTCCACTTCACATCACCACGTGCCCCACCGTTCCTCGAGCCTCGCGCACCGCCATTTCCCTTTTCCACTAGGCCACCATTCGCGGTCGGCTCTCTTCGCGGTCGGCCCCCCCTTGCGGTCGGTCCGTTCACTCGGACACCCTTCGCGGTCAGCTCTCTTCACGGTCAGCCCCCCTTGCGGTCGGTCCGTCCACTCGGCCATCTTTCACGGTTGGCTCTCTTCGTAGTCAGCCCTCTTGCGGTCGGTCTGTCCACTCAGCCATCTTTCATAGTCGGCTCTCTTCGCAGTCGGCCCCCCTTGCAGTCAGTCCGTCCACTCGACCTCCCTTCGTGGTCAGCTCCATTCACGGTCAACCCCCCCTACGGTCTGTCCGTCCACTCGATATCCCTTCGTGGTTAGCTCTCTTCAAGGTCGGCCCCCTTCACGGTCGGTCCGTCCACTCGGCCACCTTCTGCGGTCGGCCCACCTCCCAGTCGGTTCTATCTCCGTCGACCTCTCACAACCCCTATCTTCCTCTTTATTCCCTTCGTTGGACTGAAGCTGCACTTGGGAATGGGGGACTACTGAAGTAGATGGGCTCATAGGGGCTTTTGGCCCACCACTTATGGTCCAATCCATGATTCAAACACTAAAGCCCAACTTTCCTGGAACCCAACGCTACACCAAGAACCAATGACATCTAGACACTTGTCAAGAGTAGAATCAGCCACATCAACAGATAAAGATTTTGCAGAGTTATTGTACCACACATCAGCCAATAATGAGTTTTGCAGCATTTATTACGATAACCCCTTCACGTCGGAACAGAACAGATTCACCACAAACAAGGCAAGCTAGAACATAGACTTTCGGCCAACATGACAGCTCGGAGTAGACAAGGAAATGATGAACAAAGGATATAAGCAGGCTTCTAAGACAAACAGAAAGTTAAGTTCTCTATCACCATCCTATCTCTACATTCTATCACTCTCTCTCTTCTCTAACTTGTTCATCGGAGGGTTCACTAGGGGACTTCCTGTTCCCCGTTGAACTCTTGTGCAGGTTTCTCTGTGGGTCCAACGATCAGACAATAGTCTGGGAAGTGTAGATCTACCCGACCTGTTCCATCTGGAGCACGCAGCATCATCATAAATAGTTGTCTGTCACGTTGTAAATGTCATGAGATAAAATGGATTGCAGAGCTTCCAAGTGTAATTTGCCCATGATGTTATGATAACTTACTTTCTTATCTTATTTTATTTATTATTTTTTGTTTTGATAATCAGATGTCCAAGTTAGTTTACATGTACTTTAACTAATTCTACCATCCACTTGCAAGGGACCATTTAAGTCCAACCAAATGTCTTGTATAAACTAACCTAAAAAAATGGAGTGCCCCAAATTATGCTCACTAGGCCAACCCCTTGATGTATCACCACAATATTAGTAGAAATCATATTTATTATGTGATGTATCACCACAATATTAGTAAAAATATAAATGGTAAGACCTATTCAAGCATCTCCAATGCTATAATGTTGAAATGGATGGTCCTAATTAAATTTTGATATTATTATAGTATCAAAATGTTAAATTTTAGGCTTCATTTGGAAAGTGTGTTAGTTTTTTGACTTTTTTAGTCTGGAGTTAAAAAGTCTCGTTTGGGTTAGGTTTTTTAGTTTTTTAAACTTTTGTGAGAGTAAATGAAATGATTATGATTTAGATGTGATATTTTGTCTTATTAACTTTTTAATCTAATTTATTTTTTTACGACTATTTTAACCTGATAGCACTATACCAAACAAGGGCTTAGTAATGTGACTTCGTTGATGTACTAGCTATTTCTTTTATTTTTCACACACAAAATTCAAATTAAAATGCCATTAGCAAGTTTCATTGTGAATGAGAAGAATATGTCAAAATTTGGCATTTAGGTAGAAGACCACCATATCACCAAAAAAATAAAAAAAAAATAAAAATTGAATTTTTTATTTTTCATATATTTTTGTTTTTAATAAATATTTTTAAAACTCAAAAAAAATTATTTTTATTTTTTTAGATGCACTTTACTTAGATATATCTAAATAGTAAAATATTTGTAAAAAATATTTCAAAAAATTAATAAATACACAAAAATATGAAAAATGTACAAAATTTTCATATATATATATATATATATTTGTATTTTTGATATTTAGTGAATTTTTAAAGATTTTTTTCACAAATATTACACTTTTTAAGTGTATTTATGTTAGGTGTGTTTAAAAATTAAAAAAAATACTTAAAATGTTAAAAAAATCCATTGAAAACAAAAATATATATATATATATATATATATGTGAAAAATTAAAAATTAAAAATTTCTGAAAATCGAAAGCAAACCAGCTAAATGTATTTTTTTTTTCTTTTTTTTTTTCTAAAGTATGACTACTATAAAGTGGACCAAGATTCCCTCTTTGAATTTTCTACTTAAAATGTGAACGGTTTAGATCATCGAAATTGGGCCTATAAGTAGGTCCAATAACCCAACAAGTAGGAAGTCAGGTAGAAAACTGAAGGAGGGATCCTGATTCTATAAAGTGAGCTTCTGCAATTTTTTCCTAAAAGACTTGACTGTAACCCCACATATAAATGTGTAGACTTGACTTGGATTATATATTAATGCGTCTCGTGTTTGACAAGTCAGTCAACTACTCCGATGGATTCATTGGTGGTTGAGTGGAGACTACAATCAAACCGTGTCATAATTAGACATTTATGCCGGGGCAAATGTTCTGTATAAACTAACCTAAAAAAAAAGTAGTGTCTCAAATTATGCTTACTAGGCCAATCCTTTAATGTATGATCACAATATTAGTAGAAATCATATTTATTATGTGATTTATCACCACAATATTAGTAAAAATATAAATGGTAAGACCTATTCGAGCATCTCCAATGCTATAATGTTAAAATGGATGGTCCAAATTAAATTTTGATATTATTATAGTATCAAAATGTTAAATTTTAGGCTTCATTTGGAAAGTGGGTTAATTTTTTGGTTTTTTTAGTCTGAAGTTAAAAAGTCTCGTTTGGGTTAGGTTTTTTAGTTTTTTAAACTTTTGTGAGAGTAAATGAAATGATTATGGTTTTGATGTGATATTTTGTCTTATTAACTTTTTAATTTAATTTATCTTTTTGTGACTATTTTAGCCTGATAGCACCATGCCAAACAAGGGCTTAGGGGGTGTTTGTTTCAGCTTTTCAAAGCTAACTTATAGCTTTTAGCTTTGAAAAAGTTATTTTGAACTGTTTGGTTAAACTTATTTCAAACAGCTTCTAATTCTAACAGCTTATTTTAACTCAAAAAAGTTGATTCTGAGAAGCTGTTCACCCCTTACTTCTGATTATCAGCTTCTGCTGTGGATATGTTAATTATGGTTATACTCTTAGATTTTTTTATTTTTTATTTTTTTAAAAATAGAAAAAGACCCAAATGGACTATAGATTATTATTATTATTATTCTTTATGAGAAATGTGGACAACTAGTAAATAACAAAAAATAAAAATTAATTGAAAAAGCTATTTCACAACTTATTTAACAAACACTACTCAGCAACTTAAATCTATAATCCAATAATTACACCAAACAGATTAACAACTTTCGATTAAAGTCATAATTTATAATCTGTTAAGGTATAATCTATAAGCTGTTTTAACAGCTACACCAAACGGGGCCTTAGTAATGTGACTTCATTGATGTACTAGCTATTTCTTTTATTTTTCTCTCACACACACACACACACAATTCAAATTAAAATGCCATTAGTATTTAGTAAGTTTCATTGTGAATGAGAAAAATATGTCAAAATTTGGCAT